>QLSR01000454.1:102362-143733 GCA_031780015.1 Citrullus colocynthis | reverse complement strand
ATTTTTTTTTTTTTTTTTTTTTTATTCTTTGAGATCGAAATATTTATTGCCAACAAACAACAAAAGAATCTTTAAAATGAAAACTTTTACCCTTTTTCCTTTATGGTCTTTAATTTAAAGTTCGCTCTATTTTTATTTATTTTTTATTTTTTTATTTTTTTGCAATAGGGCAATAGTAATCTTTCGATCTTAGAAAAAATATTAAAAAAAAAAAACTCGAAAACAAACACTATGAAAAATGATAAAGACAAGTATAAACATTACTAGACTTATTCATTATATTATGTAGACATCTCCTGTGTTTGTAACAAACATTATTGGTTTTTGTATTGTAGTGCTCTTTACAGATTGGAAGCATTGAATGTATATACTACATGATCAAATATATGAGGAATACTATGACTAAAAGAAACATCGCAATAAAAAATTTGGTATGTTTTTAGACTATTTGCATTATAATAGTTTAAATAACGTAGAAAAAATATTAATTATAATATTTGGCTTTTAATGTTTATAGATTGATACAATGCCTTGAACTCACAATTTGAGTTTAGATGAGATGCAAGTTGAGTTGGCTCAATTTTTGGATTGCTACATGTGATGTGATGGCGACAACTATCTAATTCTGTTCCATGTAGAATTTTTTAATTGAGAAAAAGTTTGGTTGTGATGAAAATGTGGTAGAGATAGGGAGTGCTCACATTTTGAAGATATGGGTTTACTTTGTCATTTTGGAGATATGGTGTAGCAAGAAACCGTTCATATTGGATTGATGGTTGTAATTTTGGAACTGTTCATATCGGGTTGGTTGCAATTTTGGAAATGTGTTCATATGTGGCTGATCGCAATTTTGGAAATGTTTATATGGGGTTGTCCATTTTTTTAACTTAGAAATTGTTCATGAGATTGCAAGTATATGGACTTTGTAAAAAAATATTGGTGGAAATTTGGTTTATATAAATATATATACATCATTATTGAACTAAAATGCACGAGTAGTTATAGGTTAACATCAATATTTTTAAAAAATTTTAACAAATACAAAAACAAATTTGACAAGCTAAATGTGTCGAGAATTAGTTAATATTTTTTTAGTGCCAAGATAAATTTACATTTGGAAAGTAGAAATGGTCTAGTTATTAAAAAAAATATATATATACAATATAACGTAAAAAATCTCTATACTTTATTGCTTAAATTATCTCAACAAATTTCATATTCTTGACATTTTTAACATATCAAGTAAAGTATAGTTTAACTTTCCTATCAAAATTATCCTCATTCTTGACACTAGCTTCCTTTACATTTTCAAAAACGTCAAGTGCATTGAAATTTCATTGAAAAAGTGTTGAGAAACATAGTTTTTCTTATAGTGGCAACAAGAGAGGACTCAAAGGCTTAATTAGTGATACTTGATTCACAACTAAATTGTTTTCATTTTCATTGCATCTTCGTACTCAATATAAACTGCTATCTATCTGGCATCAGTCAAATCACTATAACTATAAGAGCCATAGTTCCTATTGTTTCGGTTCTTGGTTCACTAGCTTTATGACCATGATGAAGTTACCTTGAGCATCATTTAGATGTGTTGGCCTAACCTCACATATAGAGTGAATTATTTTCTTCATCACCCAGCTCTCAACCCTAACTTCAAGCAAATCCAAATAGTAGTTTCCTCAACCTTGTTGCTTCAACTTGCATGTTCATCTTTTCAACTTTATATTATACGATTGGAAAACTATGGGAAGAAGTGAAAGTCATATCAAATCAAGTTTGAGGTGAAATGATGTGAAAATTCAATGGAAAAGGTTAAATGAAGCAAAAATATAAGTTATATTTTTTTATTATATTTCTTGGAAATGAAAGTTTTGCATGGTAAAAAAAAGAAGCAAAATTCACATCAATTCAATTTTGAGATAAAATGAAATGAAGACTCAGCATAAAAAGTTTGAATGAAATTAAAACATAAAATATTTCTTGGAAATGAAAGTTTTAAATTGTAAAAGAAGCAAAATTCAAAAAGTTTAAATGAAAGTATAGTTTTTTTTTTTTTTTTTTGGGGGGGGGGGGGTTTCCAATTCAATCTTTGTAATGAAGATTTTAGATTGAAGATAAGTCTAAAAAATGTTAATTTGGAAATTGAATGAAGTTAGAAACTGAACAAGCTGAAAATTGAACAAAAAGTGGGAAAAAAATGATATCCTAGCGATACTTGGGAGATATATTCACGATATTGTGACAAGTAATTGCGATATTTCGGCAATATTTCCATATTTTGTAAAGATATCAACGATATTGACGATATTTAAAGGATATTTGAGAAAAAACAATGTTATCCTTCATATCTCTATCGGTACCATTGGTACCATGGATTTAATGATATTTTGACAATATATTGCTTAGATATCGCAATTCTTTTGTTCATTCTTGAACACGAGAGAGGTTTCGAAGTTTCAACAAATTCAAATGATGGGTCCAGGTTGACTCTTCAAGTTCTTGGATTATTGATGCAAGAGCAAATTGTCATGTGACTGGAAATCAATCTTTTTTTCCTCAAGCCAATACTATTATTTCAAGTCCCGTAAGTTTGCCCAATGGAAATAAAGAGCTTGTCACAATAGAGGGGTGTGTTTCTCTTGTTGGTGGTTCTATGCTTGAACGTGTTTTATTTACAATCACTTCACAATGAAATTTAATATCCATGTTCCAACTAATTCACGGTGCTAGTTATTTTGTCCACCGGGCTCACATGCATATGGTGCATGAGTGGTGATTCGATAGTTTGGGTTGGGTGAGGTTGGATGCTTTTGGGTAGCCAATGTGAGCCTTGTCTGACGCATGATGTTGTGTTGTTGCTTGTCTCCCGTGCAGCCTTCGCTCCGAGGGATGTACGTGGGTTCCAAGGGAACTGCACTACCTTCAGGAGTCTAGCATTCTTGGGGCTTGGGCGTGGCCGAGGACACAAGGGTGGGAGTAGTACTGAGGTTGGATCAACCATCGTAGTGTCGCGATGACGGGCGTCGAGGACTCGAATTTAAGCCATTCGCACGACGGTGAGAACTTTGAAGGCCGAAGAGGGGAAAGGTTCCATGTGAACGACACTTGCACATGGGTTAGTCGATCCTAAGAGACGGGTTCCTTCTCTATGTGCTATACAAATCAATATTCTGTGAGCTTAATTGACATTAATGAATGAAATGATGAACTCTATTATTTTCGAGGAAAAGTTGAATTGAACTTGGTTGTTTTTCTATATCTGTTTAGAGTGTGTTTGATATAGTTAAAACGTATTTTTTATTCCTAAAAAGTCATTTTCAAATTATCATGATGTTTGGTTCCATAAAAAAAAGAAAAAAAAGTTTGACTTAACCTAATTTGATTTGGGTTAGGTCAATTTTTAAATAAACTTGACCCGACTTAATTTCAACCCTGATCATTAGTTTGAAGGAATTGATTATGATAAAACTTTTGCTCTAATGGCAAAAATGGTAACTATACGAGCTTTCCTAACATTTGTAGATGCAAAGAAATGGGAACTACATCAGAGGAATGTTCATAACGCTTTTTTCCATGGTGATCTCGATGAGGAAGAGTATATGGAACTACCACTTGAGTTTACTAGCAATACACCAAGTATGGCGTGTGTCACCTTAAGAAGTCTCTACATGGTTACGTCAAGCTCTAAGTTGTGTTTGTTTGCTTAGTCAGCTACTTTATTGAATAAATATGGTTTCATCCAATCTTATTTAGATCACTCACTATTTAAATGGCATCAGAGACAAATTCAAATTAATGTTTTGATATATATTGTTGGTCTAATTATTTGCGGTAATAACTCTCCATGTTATTTCATTAAGAAATATTTGGATGAATGTTTTTGTAGAGATTGAGTCTCATAGCAGAACCAATTGTTGCTTTTATTTTTAATTTGTAAGATGATCAAAATCTCATAATAAGGTAAACAAATAGAAAACATAGACATCACATACTATTCATTCAAGGTTAAGCATAAAAGTAAGTTCAGGAAAGATTACTTTTGTAGCAACTTCTCCTCTTTCAAATTGACGCCTCCAAATAGTCTTCTCTCCTATGCCTTTGACAAAGACACACTTGTGGGAGTGATAACTGGAAGAGTAAAGGGAATTAGGAGGAGGAATCAAAACACAGACAACTTTTCTCTAAGAGAGTTTTTTTCCTTTTTTTTTTTTTTTCCCGTAAAAAAGTACATAGTTATCCATATTAATGTAGTGGAGTTATTTAGTTAAATTAAATAAACAAAAATTAATTTAATTTAATTTAATATTAATTATTAATTATTAACTAAATATCTCATATTTAATTAAATGTACATTTGAATCATATTCAAATGGATAAATCTCTCCTAACCTATAGTTCTAATATGAATATCATTCATAATAATTTTAATCTATAGTTTTAATATAAATTTTATTTATATTACTATAATATTTGAATTACATTCAAATACATTAATTCTCCCATATTATATAGTTTGATTCAAAATTAGCTATTTAATATAATGTATTCATATATAATATTTTAGTTTGTATCATATACAATTAACATATATTTCCCTAAATTAAATTTGAACATTTCAAATTATTCTTTCAAAACATTTTTTGTTTTTATTAATTCGTTGTGAGCTAGTAGGAGGACCTTATGGACCTACAAATTATAAACTTCAATGATTCGAGATTGATTAATTAAATTAATCAACATTCATTAACTATGGGACAAACCATTATATACCCATAGTTGCACTCTTATTCCCTGTAGGACATGTTTCGTCCATGGATATAACCATTACACATAATTCGATTCTTCACGAGTTGTAAGTCATTACAATTAGGTCAAATGTCTGTTTTACTCTTGTAATTACCTTTATATCCTTACGTATTCCTGGTTCTCTAATGAATAATTTATTTATGGTCCAACTATAAACTAAGTCTCTCTTGGGCAAGTGAGAGGGTGAGACTCCATTATTTAAATCTCAGAGTCAATACTTAAGGGAACAACTTATCTACTTCCCTTAAATGAGAAGGACTAAATTTCATCTTGTGAAATTACGTTCCCAACTCCCTATTTAGTTAAGTCCCTAAAATGGTAAGTTTATTGAGTCGACGACTAAGGCCATTCTCACCCATGCAAATCAAAGGACGAACCCATATAGGCAGAAGTTCATAACTCTCTCAAGATTAAGATCGAGTTATATATGATTATCCTATGAAATATTAATCTCGTCAATTAACAGAGTTACAGAGAAAGATTAATTATTTCACAATCCAGTATTATATAAATTCTTTGTATAGGATACCCCCACTCACATGTCTCCACATTAACGATTTGGATTACATCGTTTGTAACGATTACAAAGCTGGTCGTATCCATAATCTTACCAAGATAACACATCTAACCTTATCCATCTACTATAAATGCCCTTTAAGTTATTACTTAAACATAATCCATTGTATGTAAAGTACATATTGTTCAAGTTTCATGGAAATAACCTTGGATTTTGTTTATTGGACTGAGTCAATAACAAGACATAGAATAAAATAACAATTATTTTTATTAATAGTAAAAAAATTTGTTAATTTATTTACAAACCACAAGTTTAGGGCATAAAACCCTATAGTTTTTACATGAATGTGTTAGAAAAGAAATTTTGACCAATTGAAAAGAGGTCACATCATCATGACCAAAGTCAATTATATCACATTTTGGGCCAATTAAATATTATTGTGTCTCTAAAATTAAAGTTTGGAGACAAGCAAATTACCAATTAGAAAAATGTCACGTGATTTCAATCCGGCCATTGGATAACAGTAGCAGGCTTATCAACTTCAATGGTGATTAGATCTAGTCCGCGATTGATAAATTGTGCTTATACCCCTTGCCCTTGCATTTTTTCAATGACCATTTTGTGCTTACACCCCTTAATTTCAAACTTTTAATTTGACAAGACACTTCATCGGTAAATAAATGTATCTCATGCTATTTGAAGAGAAATGAGACCTCTTCAAATATCTCCGCTTAAATCTTGGATTGGCATGGATTTAGGGAAATAAGTTGATTTTATTTAATTTTTCATTTGTATTTTTTTTTTTTTTTTTTTTTTTTTGAACCTTCTTTTTTTTTTTTTTTTTTTTTTTTTGAACCTTCTTTTTTTTTTTTTTTTTTTTTTTTTGAACCTTCTTTTTTTTTTTTTTTTTTTTTTTTTGAACCTTCTTTTTTTTTTTTTTTTTTTTTTTTTGAACCTTCTTTTTTTTTTTTTTTTTTTTTTTTTGAACCTTCTTTTTTTTTTTTTTTTTTTTTTTTTGAACCTTCTTTTTTTTTTTTTTTTTTTTTTTTTGAACCTTCTTTTTTTTTTTTTTTTTTTTTTTTTGAACCTTCTTTTTTTTTTTTTTTTTTTTTTTTTGAACCTTCTTTTTTTTTTTTTTTTTTTTTTTTTGAACCTTCTTTTTTTTTTTTTTTTTTTTTTTTTGAACCTTCTTTTTTTTTTTTTTTTTTTTTTTTTGAACCTTCTTTTTTTTTTTTTTTTTTTTTTTTTGAACCTTCTTTTTTTTTTTTTTTTTTTTTTTTTGAACCTTCTTTTTTTTTTTTTTTTTTTTTTTTTGAACCTTCTTTTTTTTTTTTTTTTTTTTTTTTTGAACCTTCTTTTTTTTTTTTTTTTTTTTTTTTTCTTTGTTGAACCTTCATTTGTATTATTATTATTTATTATTATTATTATTTTTTTTTGTAGGAATTTAATTGCTTTCTTACTCACACAAATCAATTGTGTAATCATCTTACTATTACTTCTTGATTGAGTGGTAAATTTTTAGTTTTTCTTGATTCAATTTTGTTTAATTTTTTAGATTTTTATCAAGAAAATTCATTTTTTTTTGTTGAATATGTCATTTGTATTTTGTTTTTTTAATTGAAGTTAAAATTTTTACATTGCTAGCCATTGAAATTAAATTAACAATATTATTCTAAAAAAATAGAGTAAGAACGAAGTAAAATAAACATAAATTAGAGTTGAATATAATATAATTTGATTTGCGAAATTAAGATGTTTGTATTTTTTTTTCATTTCGATTTTTTTAAAAGAAGGAATAACTAAATCTCTTGCGAATACAACACGTGGTGACATCAACAAAAATTTTAAAAGGTGTTCAAACTCCAAATCTGGTTTGGTTACTTAAATGAAACAATAAGATAGGATATCAAAATACTTATATTTTAGGTTTTTTAAATACTTTTTTAGAATTGCTTATTTGTTGCTTTAAATATTAAAAAAAAAAAAAGTTGATGCAAAACCGGGAAAATAAGTTATATTAGACGCATAGTCCAAACCTTTTAGTTTTGCAAAAATAGCAAAAAACATCCCTAGTCTACTATTAAAAATGGAAAATGTAGAAAATGTCCCGATACACTTGATACTCTTGATACACACTATATACTACTACTGTACACTTGATACACTTGATATCCTTGATACATTTTAAATATATTGTTGATACACTTGAAACATTGATTGTTGTTAGATATACTTTTAGTACCCTTATGTGTTACTTCAATATCTATTGATTAATGTTTGATACACTTATGTCTTAGCTTTGATATAGCGTTGATACACTTGCAATATCACATGCTTATAAAATAAAACACATATTTTACTTTCAACACAAACTACCGATTGAATGTTGATTGACATATCGATTGTTGATACACTGAAATGTTGATTGTTGTTTTTTTTTTAAAAAAAAAAAAAGAAATATTGATTCTTGTTAGATATATCGTTCATACATTCATGTTCTAGTTTTGATATACTTCTGATGCACTTGAAATATCGTGCTTATAAAATAAAACACATTTGTTTTACTTTCAAGTCTTTCTAAATGAACATAATTAAAAAAAAAACTAAATTATATAAGAAATACAAACAAGCAGATGAAATTGATTAATGACCAATTAATATAAGTGTGCTAGCTTACTAATATACGAAATATAAGAAATACAAATATTCATGAATTTTTCACTTGGATATTAGTTATATTAACTTTACTTATTAAAAGTTTCTTGGTTGATATACACTCATGTGCTACTTCAACTATATTTATTCGTACACTTATATATGTTACTATTTATTGATACACTTATATACCTTAAGTCCAATATAGTACTTTTGATACACTTTGGAATATCAAGCAATACAATATCTCAGTTTCATCTATACATTGTCGAACATTTTTCCATAGAAAACTAACTAATTGACAAGCTAATGTTTTTGCATCATCTTTGTTGGTGCTTCCTTTAAATAATTTTAATTTAATTTCAATGTCATAAGACATTCAACACAACTAAATTAGTAAAAAATCTACCTATATAATTCACGTTAGAAACTAAATTGAAACATAACAAAAAGATTATCAAATACTTCGACATTTACGATGTCAAATATGTTGACTTTTTTGTCTTTAATATTAATTAATTCATTAATTAATATTTTGATGATAACAAATCTAAATTAATTTACTGACAAATTAAGCATTTTAAAATATTTATTGCACACAACTCAAAACAATGATTCCAATGCAACTCTAATCATTTGGGCTTGGGCCAAAATAATTCTAAGAAGAAATGGTTACAAATTCCAGAGTTGGAAAACCGAACTTGAAATCAAGTCTTAAAAAGAGGAGGGGGTAAGAAAGTAATAAAAATAAAATAAAATAAAATAAATACTAGCTAGCCATCATCTAATTATTCATTTGTACACATTACGTCTTTCATGTATTTGTTCTTCACAATAAATTTACCAAAACATTATATTCTTTTTAACTTTTATTGAAGTAATAAAATTGAATATCCTTCTAATTTTATATATATTGTATTATTTGGGATTTCGGATACATATATTAAATAATTATAATAGACTTTTTAAATCAAATACATGAAAAAAAAAAAAAACAAAAGAATTTGATGAGAGGTTTTATAATAATAATAATAATAATAATAATAATAATAATAAAGGACAAACAATCTATTTTTCCGAAAAATTACAAGATTCATTTTTAAAAAATTGCCTTTTATTTCCAATAGTTTCCTTCCTTCTTTTTTCCCCTCCAAAAATCATTATCTTCCAAGAAGGAAATATCTAAAAATTAAAGTATAAAATAATAATTAAGTTATATTATTTATCGAATCATCTATTTCTATATTTCTTTTTCTCTTTTTATACTTTTTAAATATCATGTCAACTATTGAAAATTTAAATTCAATATATAGGTATGTTTATATTTAAAAATTTTATTTCCCCTTAAAAAAAACTTCATTTCATGTCAAATATATACTAATTTTATGATAGAGAACAATTAAATCACGATTTAAATCTAATTATAAAAATTTTTAGGTCAAGTGCATCGCACTTGTCTTCCAACTAGTTATTCCTAGAAGAAGAAAAAAAGAAGTGCGACACCATTGCATTTTTGGGTGGATGTGGTCTATATAGGTTATACAAGAAATATTTCTAATACCACGGGAGCAAGGAAAATTTTCATACTCCTTCCAGTTATCGTGTGCCATATCAACATGCTTTTAAACATAAAATGAGATTCATTGATATTTATGAAGATAAATTTATTGTGTGAACACAAAGAGTTGGTACTCCCGTAGGACTAGATATTTTCCCAAATTATATACATGGGTGGATTTGGGATGTCACACGATGGGACTCATGTCACGTGTTTAAGTTAGAGATAAAAGAATTTACTAGCATGTTAATATGAACATAATTTCAAGCCAAATAATTTAAAGACAAAGATTGGATAATTAAAATAAACATTGTGAAAGTTCAAGGACCAACATAGAATAAACTTGAAAGTGTAAGTTTCAAAATAGACATTTAGAAAGTTTAAAAACCATATTAAAACAAATTTTAAAGTTTAAGGACTAAAGTAAGATTTAAACCTAACTCTTACAGTCAAAAGCAGACTTTTCTATAATTTCTTAATAACTAATCATGTGCACATACGTCTAAATTATAAAACACACCCATCAGCTTTGTTATTTGTTTTAAAAGTATCATTGTACTTTTAAATGTTGCAATATTACCCTCGATTTTTTATAAATGTTTCAAAATTTTACTGTGGAAATTCTCTATAATTTCGACATTTGAAAGTCTATGAGTTTTATTTTTATTTTTTAATAAGGACAACTTCATGGGTTTTCTTTTTATATTTTAACCCACATATATATATTTAAACTACATTATTTTTTGCAAAAAAAAAAAACCAAATGTGCATTACTTTTCATATAATATTATAAATCCATAAAAAATGGTAAGAAATAGGAACAAACTTGTCCAAGACAAGCACAGCCAAAATTCAAGTTACCAAACAAAGCCGGCTCCCTCGCACCTCACTGGGCCCTTTCGAGCGGCAAAGATAAGAAAAAACGGTTACAATTTCAAAATCACAAACTTAACAATTTAACCATGGTTAATTTCCAGCCAATTAAAAATTTTTAAATTAATTACTCTTAACTAACCCTGGTTAGCCTCCAGTCACCCAAATTTCTCCCTCCTATTTTTCGAACTATAAAATGCTTCTCCTCTTCCTCATTTTCCATTGAAACACACATTTTCAGAAGAAGGCGTCTTCATAAACGCCTTCGTCTCCATTTCCATCTTCTTTCTTCTTCGGCTTCGTTCAATCATATTTTCTGTTTGTTATTCGCCGTTCGCTCTTTCGGCCGGAGAAAAATGAGGGAGTGCATCTCGATTCACATAGGTCAGGCAGGGATTCAGGTCGGCAATGCATGCTGGGAACTGTACTGCCTTGAACATGGAATTCAGGTCTATCCCTTTCTACTTTCTCCGATGTTTTGTTCCATTTTATGTTTATGATGTATTTCAATTCTTTTAATTTTAATCTGCTTTAATTTGTTTGCTTT
Organism: Citrullus colocynthis; assembly: GCA_031780015.1. Taxonomy (NCBI): domain Eukaryota; kingdom Viridiplantae; phylum Streptophyta; class Magnoliopsida; order Cucurbitales; family Cucurbitaceae; genus Citrullus; species Citrullus colocynthis. Next base: position 132,777 of record QLSR01000454.1, on the reverse strand, counting down.
TTTTTGTCTTCTCTCATTGCATGGCTTGATAGATTTTGAATGAATTTCTAAACGGTACGTACCAATTGCGTGATTTTGGTTTGGTAATACTTTGATCATGTGCTAATTCTCTGGTTATTTCGATATATGTATGTTTTTTTTTGAATTCTTGTATGGATCTTTAATTTTGGATATGTGTTAGGATCTTTTTTTTGGATTATTCGATTATCAGTTCTTGTTTTACACTCGTTTCTTCTTCTGAATAGGATATGTTAGATAGTGTTCTTCCACCTAATGTTTCTATTTGCTCTTCATAATTCTACTGAGATCTGATTGATATTTGTGAAAATAGTTAGCTGTTTCTTATTAGAGTTTCTAGTTTTAGAACTTTCACGTCATTAAAAAATGAACTGAAATGATTATATGTGGGTATGGAATTCAATTCAAGTGCGCGAATGTTTATTCTTTTTCTTTTTTCCACGAGAATTGTAATGAATTCCAAATTTGAGTTTCATGCTGTCCAAGGATAAAATTTCAATGTTTATATCAATATGAAAATATAAAATATTGATTATCAACATATAGTTCTTATAAGTCGCTAAATTTATAAATTTTAGTTAGATGATTTTTTTTTTGTTTTCTCCCAAACTAAGTTGTGAATATTGTTATTAATATTTCTATTTATATTAGTCTAAGTAGATGACGTTTTTCATGTTTTACGAGCATTTATAAAAAATGTTGGAGATGTCCTTGATTTATAGACATATAAATATATATATAGATGGATATATCAGACATGTTGAGGGATATTTTCATCTTGTCTAAATTTTTTCATCTGTATTTCAGCCTGATGGTCGAATGCCGAGTGACACAACTGTAGCTGGAGGCGATGATGCCTTCAACACCTTCTTCAGTGAAACAGGTGCAGGCAAGCATGTTCCTCGTGCTGTTTTTGTTGATCTCGAGCCTACTGTCATCGATGAGGTGAGGACTGGAATGTATCGCCAATTGTTCCATCCTGAACAGCTAATCAGCGGCAAAGAAGATGCTGCCAACAACTTTGCTCGTGGCCATTACACCAGTAAGCATCTCAAATTGTCACATTCGTATAAGCTAATTCAATCAATATTTTGAACGTATACCATGGTGTTTTTTCATGAACTGTGTAATGATAATTGGAAAAACTTGTGTTTCAGTTGGCAAGGAGATTGTTGATCTCTGTTTGGATCGCATTAGAAAGCTCGCTGACAACTGCACTGGACTTCAAGGCTTCCTGGTGTTTAACGCTGTTGGTGGGGGTACTGGATCTGGTCTTGGCTCCCTCCTTTTGGAGCGTTTGTCTGTTGACTATGGCAAGAAATCAAAGCTTGGTTTCACTGTTTATCCCTCTCCACAAGTTTCCACCTCTGTTGTTGAACCTTACAACAGTGTTCTTTCAACCCATTCCCTCCTTGAACATACAGATGTTTCTGTGCTTCTTGACAATGAGGCCATTTATGACATTTGTAGACGCTCCCTTGACATTGAGCGACCAACATACACAAACCTCAACCGTCTCATCTCTCAGGTACATTTTAACGGCCTTTCATTTTCTTGAATGTTGTGGTGACAAATTGGTTAAAATATCATTTTGATCTTTAATTTTTAGTACCTTTACTTTCAAATGATGAACTTGACTAATCTAACAAATTTTTATCATGGACTACTGTTTCTTTGATATGATGTTCAGGTGATTTCGTCCTTGACAGCCTCTCTACGGTTCGATGGAGCTCTGAATGTAGATGTCACTGAGTTCCAAACGAATTTAGTCCCTTACCCAAGAATCCACTTCATGCTTTCCTCCTATGCCCCTGTGATCTCGGCAGAGAAGGCCTACCATGAACAGCTCTCTGTAGCGGAGATCACCAACAGCGCATTCGAGCCATCTTCCATGATGGCCAAGTGCGATCCCCGCCATGGGAAGTACATGGCTTGCTGTCTGATGTATCGAGGAGACGTTGTGCCGAAGGATGTCAATGCCGCTGTTGCAACCATCAAAACCAAGCGCACGATCCAGTTCGTGGATTGGTGCCCCACTGGTTTCAAGTGTGGCATTAACTACCAGCCGCCAACGGTGGTTCCGGGCGGTGACCTTGCCAAGGTGCAGAGGGCAGTGTGTATGATCTCCAACTCGACCAGCGTAGCGGAGGTGTTCTCTCGCATAGACCATAAGTTTGATCTGATGTATGCAAAGAGGGCCTTTGTGCATTGGTACGTGGGGGAGGGCATGGAGGAGGGAGAGTTCTCTGAAGCTCGCGAGGATCTTGCGGCGCTTGAGAAGGATTATGAGGAAGTGGGCGCTGAGTCTGGTGAAGGTGATGATGAAGATGAGGAGGAGTACTGAGACAGTGGAATGAAACTGAATTCTTCTATTAGGTTTGTTTTTGAGTTTTGTGCAATCTTTGTTGGGAGTTTGGATTGGAGCTGTGTGTTGAGTGTTTAGTGTTTGTTGTATGCCATTGTTGATAAAAACCATTGTGTTTCTGTTTGATGGGAATTTTGTCAAGTTTGCATTCTTGTAATTTGCGAAGAGAATGGTTATTTCCTGGAACTGCCTCAAAAGTGTTTCTTTTGAACTTAAATTCTGGTCGCGAAATGAGTCTAAACTAATTGAATGTATCTTAGAAAAAATGTTGAAAAAAAGTTTACAAATGTGATGAGATTAATATTTACATATCCATAATGAAAATTCGATTGAATCGTAATGGAAATCAATTATATGAGAATTCCTTTGACAGTGACTACAAACCAGTTACAATCGAAATAAAAAATCTATCAGTGTTGTTAGTAACATTATGAAATATAGATAATGTAAGGACCTCTCTCTTCTATCTTAATAATTTCGATTCGAGTTCAAGCATATAACGATTGAGTTATTTTTGGATTATTTTTTATGGTTGTGAATATGAGATGAATCGAATCAGAATTTAATAAATAACAACTAAATTTAAGTGGGTTAAGGTTGGAGATAGACTAACACATGAGAAAAGGAATATTATTAATAATGAATAAGTAGCACTTGAAAGGTTTCCAAATTTTAAATTTATATTAAATGCAAGTAGGAGGTAAGTTGGAGGTGGAGGTGTAAAAATGTTAGGCATCCACGTTTGTCTTCTTAAGCAATCGAGTGGGGGTGATATTTATGTGGGAAAGACACCTCAAGCTTATTCATGCTGGAGGATTTGATGAAAGAACTAAATTAATTGGTGAGGAAAAATTGAAAAAGAAGAAGAAGGAGAGCAAGAAGTGTGGTCAGATTTTGTTTTTGAGGAAATTTAAAAGGGAAAATGAAAGGTGGAGGTTCGGTTTTGTGAAGAAGAAAGTGAAGTTTGTGAAGGAGTGACAGCAGCCAGCTTGTTTTAGTTTCTTTTGAAGAAGAATTACTGATAATTTTGAAGGACTACAAGCTTGAAAATTATCTTGGTAAGTTAATCTTTGATTTTATACTCTTAAAGTTGAAGAAATGGACATGGGAAGATTCATCAACAAGAAAAAAAAGAAAAAAAAAAAAGAAAAAAAAGAAAAAAGAAAAAAGAAAAAGTGGAGGTGCTCTCAAATTTGTTTAGTGCTGTTTTGTGCTAATTATGATGTATACAACTAACTGTAATGGGCTGACATGAGCCTTAGTTTGATCAAATCATTGAGAACAATGGTTGATTTAACAAATGAGTATAGTTGGGCTACAGAATAACTCAATTAGTAGCAAAAACATGAGAAAAAAGAAGAAAATGCAACTTGCGGTAAAAAACTGTACTGCTGTAAATTTACTGCAGTTACAGATGCTGTTTTTTTTAGTTTTTTTTTTATTAGATTAATCCCGATTTTAACCCGAATTTTACTAATACACTTCAATCTTGATATCTTAGGGTAGTTGCTTGCTCAGGTTAGGTCTCATTTATTTTAAAGCATGGGATATGGAAAAGTTACCTTGGTTGAAATAAGGTGTTTGAAACGGAAAAATGGTGTTAACATTCTTGGTTGAACAATTTCAGAGAAAACAGAGGTTGGGGAAGCTTACGACCCAAATAGTTCTCGCCCTAGACTATGAGTGACATATGTTTGTTTTAAATAACCTCATTTATGTTTTCTAGTCATGATTTTCTATGAAATGAGTTAATTCCTTGATTTTGCTATATATTGTGCTTGATTCGATTTATGCATTTAATATCTAATTTAAAAGGTTGAGCTTGTAAAAGTAAGGAGATGTCACTTTGCTATTTGAAGCTTTCAAAACTTGTTAAATTGATGTCAATGGTTCATTTTAAGCCAACGAATGTTATATGAATGTTGATGAATTTTAAGGTTTTTAAGAAATGTTTAAAGCATTATGCCTAGTACCTTTGATGTGATTGCCTTGCTGCGTGAATATGTTTTCGTAGCATTACAGGTTGTCATAGGATTCTCAATATTGAAGGATGAAAGAAGGTATTTGGGAAACCCAAGGATTCCTAGTACTGAAGGATGAAAGAAGGTATTTGGGAAGTCCATGAATTTTGAGTATTGAAGGATCAAAGAAGGCATTTGGGGAGTCCAAGGATTCTTAGTACTGAAGGATTAAAGAAGGTATTTGGGAAGTCCAATAGGCTTAGGTCTTTGGGACCCACTATAGCACACATATAGGCTTTGTGCCGTGTGTTGGGGTGCTTAGCCTTTTGGGGACATTCTGCGTGAATGTAGGAATAGGTTTCGACGTTGATGTATCGAGATTACTTTATATCAGCTAAAGCTATGACGTTGAGTGTATTGAACTTGCTCTACCTCAACTAAGGATATTGGGTACAAGTTAAATGTGTAGTTAACTTGATTGAAGGGATGGAAATGGTTAATTTTAATTTTCATGGTCTTTTCATCTCATTGCTTTTCTTATCTATGGAAATGAGCTTGATATTACCTAATGCTTTAAGCTTAGAAAATGTTTCTTTTAATTTTAAATGTTTTGAATAGATGATGTAACTGTTTAAAAAGTTGTCTCTCTCATTGAGTTTCACAACTCATGTTTTTCTATGTTTTCTTCTCCACCCAAGTAGCGAAAGAGTTCTCGGAGCTTAGCCTACACGAAAGAAGGAAATCATGGACTCATTGCAAGTGATGTTTGGACAACTGTCCTTATCGATCAGCCATGATGCTATCAAATATGTTTACAACTCTCGTGTAAAAGAAGGAACCTTTGTTAGAGAACATGTTCTGGATATGATGGTCCACTTCAACATTGTAGAAGTAAACGGGGCTGTCATAGATGAAAAGAGCTAAGTCAGCTTTATACTAGAATCTCTTTCGAAGAGTTTTTTACCATTCTACACCAATGCGGTAATGAATAGAATAGAGTATAATTTGACTTCTCTTTTCAACGACCTTCAAACGTTTTAGTCCATGATGAAGTCAAAAGGACATGAAGGGGAAGTAAATATTATTTCTAAAAAGCCCCAGAGAGGATCTTCCTTAGGGACTAAGTCTGGACCTTCTCCATTGAAGAGAAAGAGTATGAAGAAGAAGGGTAAAGAGAAAGCTCTTGCAAATCTCAAAGGCAACAAAAAAGTTGCAGATAAAGGAAAATGTTTCCTCTGCAATGAAAATGGGTACTAGAAGAAAAACTGCGCAAAATTGAGAAGAAAGCTAAAAAAGAAAACCAAGATAAATATGATTTACTAGTTATTGAAACATGTTTAATGGAGAATGATAACTACACCTGAATATTAGATTCAAGAGTCACTAATCACGTTCGTTTTTAACTTTAGGAAACTAGTTCTTGAAGACAACTTCAAGAAGACGAGATAACTCTCAAAGTTGAATCAGGGGAGATCATCTCAGCCAAATTAGTGGAAAATTTGAAGTTGTTTTTTCTGGAGATAGATACATTTTATTAGAAAATATACTTTAAATTCCTAGTATCAGTAGGAATTTAATATCTATCTCTTGTTTTTTAGAACATTTGTATAAAATATCTTTTGATGTAAATGAAGCGTTCATTAGCAAAAGAGGTATTCATGTAGACTAAATAAAATTCTGCTCAAAATGTAGTTATGGACACCAATCAGTGAGATATGAGATTAAGAATAGTTGAAGGAAGGCTAAAGATAAATTAGTCACATTTATAAAGATCAACCTTAAGATGGTTGTGCATAAATTGTTAACATAAAAAGAAAAGGTAAGTTTTCTCTTCTCTTTCTCTTTCCCCCCCAGCCCTTTCCTCATCACCGTTAGACCTCCTCCGTCACTGGCGCCACTATTGTTCATCTCCGACAACTCTATCTTAATTGAATCCTTGGTTTGAGTCATGGAAGTTGAAAGCTGCAAAGTAATTGGGTTGCCTTTCTGCATTTGGTTTGAATTTGACTAGTATTTTGTGGAGGACATGGACGCAAACAAAGTCCTCTCTTTATCCAAATCACATCTTAGTTGGTTCATAGAAAGCATTTATGAGCTACTAAGCGGGTCAAGTGATCGATTTTTCATGAGAATTGAACGTAACGTCTTAGGGGAGACAAACCTCAGGGTGGATCATGCGCTGCGAAGTCTGGCCATCATCGGGTGGTAGACACTTCATTCATGTCCTAATGGGACGTTCTCAGCAAGGGTGGCACTCTTTTGTGAAGATGCTCAAGAATTTTGAGAAGAAAAGAGAAAACGATGATCACCAAGGTCTAGCAAGCTCACAGTCGAATTCAGGCCTAATGTCAAGGGAAGCTCTAGCTGCTCTTAACCCCTCAGTCCTTGGAAGAAGTTATGCTGATATAGTAAGAAGAAGGGGAGGTCAATCCTCTTATGTTTCGACTATGGAAAAACAGGGCTCGAAGACCTCCATTTTGTGTGTAGGAAAACAGAGCAAGGAATCACTATGGATCCAGAAGAACCATGAAGTACTTCAAGAAGACTTTGATAATTTATGGATTATTTCAAGATTGTTCGTTTTTTATGATTGGAAGGAGATTACAAAGGTTTGAGAAGATTATCTCCAACATAAAGTTATTATCAACCCTTTGTTCGCCGATAACGCCCTGATCAAAATCAACAAAGGTAGGTTGGAAGAGCTTATTGAAGCTCCTGGAAAGTGGCAGGTAATTGGTCCTTTTCATCTGCTATTTGAAAAGTGGAACAAGTTCTGCATAACAGGCCTCTATTTACAGAAGGATTTGGGGGTTGCCATAAAAAAATCTTCCCTTGATTATTGAAATAGAAAGACTTTTGAAGCAATCGGTGCTTACTTTGGAAGGCTTGAAAACATTGCTTTTGAAACACTCGACTTATTAAATTGCTCTGAAGCCATGCCCTGAAGCCAAGAGCAGGGTTAAGAGGAATTTGTGTGGTTTTATGCTGTCGGCAATAGAAATTAAGGATGAAGTCCGGGGAAATGTATTTTTGAATTTTGGGGACATCAAATCACTTGACCCCCCACGAGTTATTCATGGTGAGCTTTTGGTCAAGGACTTCATCAACCTAATCAAGCAAGTTCGTCTGCAACAAGTTCTTCTAGATGAAGGAATTAATTTAAGAATATTAGACCCTTTAGCAGCATTTTTAGTATCTCCTCAAAGTCTGCCAAGTTTCTCCTGAAGTCCGATCGCTCCCACTTTAAAAAATGTTTCTCAGTTGGAGAGGCCATCACTGGAGACCGTTAGAATTCCAGAGAAAGAGTCGTTGGAGTCCCAAGCTGATGTGAATGCAGTTAATTTTAGTAATGACGAAGATTTATTGAGGAAAGAGATCGGTAGAGGCTGTTTGTTTCCTGCATCCGAAGTCTCTGCCCAAGGCGACTCTATATTCAAAAAGTCGGCTGTTGAGAATTCCAAGGCGGCTCAAGTTCTCTCTCCAGTAATAAGTCAAGAAGTTCAGCAGTCTTTGGATGATCTTGTGCCTCAGGCTCCCATTCACAACTCATCAAGATTGAAAACCTGTGCCTTAGGCTCCCATTCACAACTCATCAAGTTTGAAAAGAGTTAACTTAACCGTCTCTCCCCTTGATGCTTAACAGACGACTTCCCACCATACATTTTCCATTCCAAGCGACGACCAAGGGTCTCTGAAGCACGCAAATTTACTAAAACCCTTCCCCAAGCATTTTTCACGAAAGAAGAATTCAATTTTCAAATCTATTGTTGCAATAGTTAACCCAGACCTCTTAGAAGCCTGTTGTGTGCAAATTCAATCGTCAGGGATGGAAGCCCAAAGGTCAGCATCTTCTCTTCCTCCCTCTAATCTTTTTCAACACAAAGTTTTCAAGCTCTCAAACTCAAGGACTCAATTCTTGCGAGGTGTTCCGAGCAAGGACCTGGTCAACACCTCGAGGAGGAAGTTAGAATCAGATAAAGAATCTCTAGCCAGTGCAAGTAGTGAAGGGTCAAAAAGCCTGGAGATTGAAGAAAACCATAAGGAAGTTGCAGCCTTTAGCAGTTTCGGTGAATAACTAAATGCATTATTAAAAAATGAAGAAATCTTACTGAGAGAAGCTCTTGTAGGTTTTGGCATTTCACCGTCAGAGTCTAAAAATATTCCTTCTAATCTTATATAGTGGATACTTGTGGGCTGGTGCTCAGATAATCTTAGTAGGCTAGGCTCGTCTTAGAAAAAGTTGGCTAGTATGAAAATCATTTCTTGAAACACTAGAGGTTTGGGGGTCGCATCGAAGAGAATTGCTCTAAAACAGTTTTTGAAAAAGCATAATCTAGAAATGATCTTAATTCTAGACACTAAGAGAGACGACTTTGATTTGGCCTGTATCAAATCATTATGGAGTTCCAAAGAAATTGGCCGGGAATTCGTGGAGTCTTACGGAAAGTGAGGTGGAATTTTGACAATGTGGGATGAAAGTAAAATTGTGGTCACTGAATCCTTGAAGGGGGGCTACTCTTTATCCGTCAAATGTATGACTCTTTGCAAGAAAGTATGCTGGATCACTAATGTGTATGGTCCGAATGATTATATGGAAAGGAGATTTATATGGTCTGAATTATTGTCCCTCTCAGTTTACTATGAAGAGCCTTGGTGTATTGGGGGAGATTTCAACATCAGTCATTAGGCGCACAAAAGATTTCCAATAGGAAGATCGACTAAAGGGATGAAAAAATTTAACCAGTTCATTGAAGCTGCAGCCCTATTGGAAGTTCCCTTATCCAATGGTCGATTCACTTGGTCCCGAGAAGGTAGCATTGTATCACGTTCACTAATTGATAGATTCTTCATTTCCAAAGATTGGGATGATATGTTTGAAAACACTATGGTGGCAAGACAACCGCACATTCTTTTTTTACCATTTCCCTCTTATGTTGGAGGCTGGAATGATAGCCTAGGGTCCTTCCCCTTTCTGTTTCTGCAAGAGCTAGCTTTTGAATAAGGAGGTAGGCAAAATTATCGAAAGAGCTTTGGAAGGGTGTGAAAGTCAAGGCTGGGCAGGATTTGTCATTGGCTCCAAACTAAGGAACATAAAAAGCTTAATCAAAGCATGGCACGTGGATTTTGTGAAAAAACAGAGTCATCATGAAGAAAAGCTGCTCGAGGAATTAGTAAAGACTGATGCAATGGCTGAAAATTCTAATTTCACTCCCCTAGAGGATGATATCAGAATTACCTTAGGGACAGAATTGCTGAATTTGTATAGAATGGAAGAAAGAAATTTAATCCAAAAAAGTAAGTTGAATTGGATTGAGTTAGGGGATGAAAATACCAATTTCTTTCACTGATTTTTGACAGCAAAAAGGAGGAAGAATCTGATCTCCGATCTGATTAATGACCAAGGTGTCTCAACCAATTCTTTCCGGGAAGGTGAGACCTTAATTTTGGGATTCTATGGATCTCTATATCAGAAATCCCCTGGACTCTGTTTCATGCAACTGAATTTTAATTGGCCATGTGTGTCTTTGGAACAAAATACTTTTCTTACAGCTCGTTTTTCAACATCAGAAATTTGGAAGGCACCGAAGGCTCTTGGCAGAAACAAAGGCCTAGATGACTTCACAGTGGAATTTCTAATTAAATTCAATTCTGGGATAAGTGGAGGGACAACCTCATAACTTTAATGGAAGAATTCTTTGATAATGGACAATTAAATGCTAGTATTAAGGAGAACTTCATTTGTTTGATTTCAAAGAAGAAAGATGCCATTCATGTCAAAGACTATCGGCCAATCAGTCTCACAACCCTCTTATACAAATTAATAGCCAAGGTGTTAGCTGACCATTTGAAGCTGATTATACCCTCAATAATTTGTCCTACTCAGAGTGTGTTCATTGGAGGAAGACAAATTCTGCATCTTGTATTAGTAGCAAATGAAATGGTGGAGGAATATTGTTTGAAGAAGAAAAAATGTTGGATCTTAAAGCTTGATTTGGAGAAGGCCTTTGATCGTGTGGATAGGGATTTTTTAGAAAAAGTTTCACTATCAAAGGTTTCGATAGGCGATGGATTAAGTGGATTATGGGCTGCATAGAAAATCCAAGGTTCTCAATGTTCATCAATGGCCGGCCAAGGGGGAGAATCTTTGCATCAAGAGGACTTAGACAAGGAGACCCCCTTTCTCCCTTCCTATTCCTACTGGTTAGTGAAGTTCTAAGTGTTCTCATCACAAGAATACATGAGGAAGGGTTGTTCGAAGGTTTTGTCGTTGGAAGAGAAAGAGTGCATGTATCAATTCTCCAATTTGTCGATGACACACTGATTTTTTGTAAGTATGAGGATGCTATGTTGGACAACCTAAGAAAAACTCTTGACTTGTTTGAGTGGTGCTTAAGCCAAAAGATCAAGAAGGAGAAATCTGCACTTTGTGGGGTTAACATTGTTGAAGATCAGCTGCTGCCAATTGCTACCTGTCTAAATTGTAAGGTGGAACACTTACCTTTTTGTATCTAGGGCTACCTTTAGGAGGTATCCCAGGAAGGTAGTTTTTTAGCAGCCTATAGTTCATAAGAAGCTTGATAAATGAAGGCGCTCTAATCTTTCCAGGGGAAGAAGAGTAACTCTTTGTAAGTCAGTTCTCTCTAATCTTCCTACGTACTATATGTCACTATTTCTCATGCCAGAAAAAGTCATATCCATTCTAGACAGAATCTTGAGAAACTTCTTCTAGGAAGGACATAAAGAAAGTAAAGTTAATCACTTGGTGAAATGGAACTTGGTCACCCACCCTCAAAGTGAGGGGGGCCTAGGCTTTGGAGGTTTAAAATCTAAAAATGTGGCACTTCTTGCTAAATGGGGCTGGAGATATTTCAATGAAGTTGATTCCTTGTGGCGTAAGGTTATCGGATTCTAATAGGGCAAATCTTAGTCTTCATAGCCCTTTGATAAGCATCTCCAGAACGTGGAGGAAAGTAGAGGCGTTGGCCACATTAAAAGTTGGAAACAACAACAAAGTTGCTTTTTGGACTAATCCTTAGGTCAATCACCACCCTTTGTGCTCTATTTTTCCTAGACTTCACAGAATTGTTGTTTCTCCAGATGGGACTGTTGCTAACTTTTGGGACAAAATCTCTTCTTCATGGTCCTTGAATTTTAGACACTGCCTAAAGGAAGAGAAAATTGAGGATTTTTAGGCTTTACTTCAACAAATTTCGAACCTAAAAGTAGAAGACTGCTTGGACAAAAAGGTGTGGTCCTTGGAAGCTTCAGGAAAATATACTGTAAAATCACTTTCCAACTTTCTGTCCTTACATGCCTCAATTGATAAGTTATTACTCAGGGCTTTGTGGAAATCTAAGAGTCCGAGGAGGGTCAATATTTAGTTGTGGATAATGGTTTATGGCACCCTAAATTGTTCAACTATTTTGCAAAGGAAGCTCCCCTTTTATTGTCACTTGTGTTTAGCTGGAAGTGAAGGCCTGTAACACTTATTTTTTGATTGTGCCTTTGCTAAATTCTGCTGGTGGAATATATTTTCCATCTTTAACCTAGTCTGGGCATTCAACGAAGATTTTAAAAGCAATCTTATCAGTATTCTAATTGGTCCAGCTCTTGAGGAGGCCCTCATTTGATACTTTTCTTGGTAGTAACGCTTTGAGGTTGTCCGTTTGAATGCTTCTTCTTGGTGCTCCTTATCCAAACACTTTGAAGACTACTCCGTTTAATACTTATACCTAAATTGGCGCGCGTTCAATATTTATATTTCACGCAGTGTTTTGTTCTGTGCTTTGGATGCTTCCTGTACTGCTGGATTCTTTTTAGTTTTCTTTTCTCTTGTACCAGGATAAAATGCGGGAGCTATAGGGTGTCAACCTAGTTGAGATGCCTTGGTGCTCATACTGATCCTTTTTGTGTTTATTTGGTCCTTTGTTCTTTTGATCTTTTGTTCTCTTATTTTTATTTTCCAATTTTGAGCATTAGTCTCATTTCATTATTTTAACGAAGAGACTTGTTTCCATTTAAAAAAAAAAAAATTACTAACATAGAAATGTGTTTTTTTGTGCAGATGATAGATGATAGATAGTTTTTATTGACAAAATTTGACTTGATTATTTTGGAACAGTTATTTACACCTGTTTTTTGTATTGAATACATTTAGGACATATTTTGGATGAAATAGATGCGATCAATTAAAATATACTGATGTTTCAATATTATCATTCAATAATTTGGTTTACTTTCATATGAAGCCAACAAAAACTAGCCGCATTTTTCATTCTCTTTCCATAATTTGAAGACCTTTTCTTTTTAAAAAAATATTAAAAAAATAACAAATAATGTAAAACCGTTCTTATTCTATTCAATTTAAAATTTTCAAATTTACAAAATTAAAATCAGTATTTTTCTCCAAAAATATTAATAGTTGCTAAATAGAAAAAATGAAAAATAATGAATGAACTTCTTTTACCAAACTTAAAAGGGTCTAAATTCACACAAGTTAAGTAATCACAAGTGAACAATTTTTAAGTAGAAAGATTGAAGGGATAAATTGATACAATCATAAAATTTTGTGGTTTAAATAGACTCAATCTTAAAAGTTAAGAATTCAAATGGATAGAATTAATAGTTTAAAATTTTTGATACAACCCTAAAAGTTCAATGAAATTTTTATTTGCCCTATTATTTTTAAACTTATGAACCATTAGCCTCACTCATTGATACTTCATACCTTGCACTTTTTCCTAGAGTAAAGAAAACCTCTTTAAAATTTTAATTTGACATCACAAATTCTTAAAGAAATAGAAAGTTGGAAAGCAATTGGGAAGGCTTAGTGGTCTCGAAATATGAAGCATAGCTCTAATATTTCCCATTACAACATGAATTGAATCCTCAGACAAGTTATTCCAAAATAAGTTATTATAAGAAAAATTATTATAAATGAAACAAATATCAAACTGTTGTAAAATTGAGGAACAAAATGACGGAAAAACATGAGCACGAAAATCGAAAAATTATAATATTAAAATAATAAATAATAAAATAATATTAAAGTAATTAAAATAACTAAATTAAATAAAGTAACTTAAAATAAACTAAAATAAAGAAAGTAGGATTCTATAGAAAATGGAATTTCACCAACATTTTCTCTTCTTTTCTCTCCAATGTGTGTGTTACAATATCCACAAAAAGTCTCTATTTATAGGCAATTTGGCAAGTAGGTAATGATATTTCATGGTCACCAAAGATGTGTCTTTAGTAGACACGTGATCTTTAGCCACTAAGCACATTCATATAATGGACATCTAATTTGTTCTAATTGTTTTAATCACACACAAGGAGTTAAGAACTTGGAAAAGGAAATTGCATGGAATGTATCATTATTGTCTCATTTAGATCCTCGTACAAATCAATGTGAACTTGAATTATTTTCTGAACTTCAAGTTCACATTGATTTGTATGAGGATATAAATGAGACAATAATGATACTTTCCATGCAATTTCTTTTTCCAACTTCTTAATTCCTCCCCTAATGTTGGAAAATTTGTCTCATTAAAATGACAATCAGCAAATCGTGCAGTAAATACATCACCTGTCAAGGGTTTAAGATATTTAATAATTGATGGGGAATCATATCCAACGTATATTCCTAACCTCCTTTGAGGACCCATCTTAGTACGTTGTGGTGGAGCAATTGGAACATATATTGCACATCCAAAAGTTCTTAAATGAGAAATATTTGCCTCCTAGCCATAAGCTAATTGTAATGGTGAGTATTTATGATAAGCTACTGGCTTAATGCGTGCAAGTGATGCAGCATGCAAAATGGCATGTCCCCATACAAATGTAGAAAACTTCACTCTCATAAGTAATGGTCTAGCAATTAATTGCAAACGTTTTATAAATGATTCTGCTAAACCATTTTGTGGTTGAACATGAGTTACAGGATGTTCAACATTTATCCCAATTGACATACAATAATTATCGAAAATTTGGGATGTAAATTCACCAGCATTATTCAGACGAATAGTCTTAATTGTATAATCAGGAAATTGTGCTCTTAACTTAATTATTTGAGCAAGTAATCTTGCAAATGCAAGGTTTCGACTTGATAATAAGTACACGTGTGACCATCTACTGAATGCGCCTATTAATACTATAAAGTATTTAAATGGTCCACTTGATGGGTTAATAGATCCACATATATCACCATGAATTCGTTCAAAAAATGTAGGTGATTTGGTTCTTACTTTAGCTGGTGATGGTCTAATTATTAATTTTCCTTAAGAGCAAGCATCACATAATAATTCATTAGATTGAAGAATCTTCTGGTTCTTTAATGGATATCCATTTGAATTTTCAATGATTCTTCTTATCTTTATAGATCCTGGATGACCTAACCGGTCATGCCAATATTTGGATTCATGAACTTCAGGTTCATTGTTGCATATGTTTCAATGACTCGTATATGAGTATAATATAATCCAGAAGATAAAGCAGACAATTTTTCCAATATACGTTTTTCATGTGAGACAGGAGATATGATATAAAGATATTCTTTCTCATTCTTCATATCAGTCTCAATATGATAACCATTGCAACATATATCTTTAAAACTTAATAGATTTCTCTTTGACTGACTAAAAAACAACGCATTGTTAATTGTAAATTTTGTTCCTGTAGGCAAAATAATATTTGCTTTTCCAAATCCTTCAATCAAGTTTGCAGAACCTGATATTGTATTGACTTTTGCTTCCAGCATTGTCAATTTGGAAAAATATTTTTTTATTTGTAAGTATTGTATGTGTAGTTGCACAGTCTGCTAGACATAGATTTTCATTCCCCATTTTTTAGTCACTCAATATATAAAAATTGTCAATGATTCTTCATTTAAACAAGAAAATTACAATAAGAAAGCAAAACTTGTAATACAAGGTTAAATTAAAAAAACATGACAAATAGATAAAACAATTCTACATATTTTCAAAATCAAAAGAAACACTTGCTATGCCATCATCTGTGCTGATTTTCTCTTGAGGAGATTCAAAGAAATCCACCACATCTAAATTTGTCATATTGGTCAAATATATCATTATCCTGGTATACAAAATTTGCTTCCACATTTTTTCCTTTTTCCTTGATAGAGATCAACTAGATGTTTTGATGTATGACAAACACGAGACTGGTACCCAGTCATCCTGCATCGGAAACATTTATGCTCATCATCTTTTGAAATTTGGATAATTAGAATGACCACCACGAAAATAATAATTATTTCTTCCTCTGCCACGGTCACGACCACGACCACGACCATGACCTCGACCACGATTATTAAAATTTACAGCATTCACTTCAGGGAATAGTGTTGTTCCAGTTGATCGAGATTCATGGTTCTTCGTCAATAGCTCATTATTTTGTTCAGCCACGAGAAGACATGAAATTAATTAGAATATTGTTTAAAACCTTTCTCTCGATATTGCTGCTGCATGAGCATATTCGAGACATGAAATATAGAAAATGTCTTTTCCAACATATCCGCATCAGTAATTTTCTCTCCGTACAACAATAATTTTAAACTGATTTTAAATAACGCAGAGTTATAATCACTTACTAATTTGAAATCTTGGAGCCTCAAATGCATCCATTCATAACGAGCTTTAGGAAGAATGATTGTTTTCTGATGATCATATCTTTGTTTTAAATTCTTTCACAAGATACATGGAATCTTTTATTGTTAAAAAATCATAGCTTTTGCTTTTTCCTGAATGAATGTTGCATTTCCTTCCTTAATGGATGTTCATGGCATTGAGATGTATTTCAACATCAAGCACTTATGACAAATAATTATTTCCATTGATGTCAAGGGCTGCAAATTCTATTTTTGTAAGATTTGCCATAATAACACTTCCGTAAAGAATTATATTTATATTAGCAATTTAATATATATTAAACATGCAAAACAACGTTCAATTTACTAAATATAATAAAGAGAAAATGACATACCTTTAAAACCTACCTTTGATGAGAAAACGGCAAGAGCCCGTGCCAATAACATGTTCTAAAATTAAGGAGCAAAATGATAGAAAAACAGAAGCACGAAAATTAAAATTATAATATTAAAATAATAAATAATAAAATAATATTAAAATAATTAAAATAACTAAATTAAATAAAGTAAACTTAAAATAAACTAAAATAAAGAAAGTGAGATTTTATGAAAAATAGAATTTCACCAATCTTTTCTCTTATTTTCTCTCCAATGTATGTGTTACAATATTCACAAAAATTCTCTATTTATAGACAATTTGGCAAGTAGTGACATTTCAGGATATGTAGTACAGACATAACCTTTAGCCACTGAGCACACTGAGCACATTTATATAATGGACATCTAATTTATTTTAATATTTATAATACAAACTATTTACAACACATTGAAAGATTTTATAATATATAAGTGATAAACTGCAATAGACCTTCGATAGACTTCTACCACTAGCAATAAAAGTCTGTCACAATATATCACCTAATGATAGAAATCTATCATAATCTAATATTTCTTTATTCATAATTATTTTGACTAATTCTTCCACTCCTTTTTACTTGTAGTAGCCAGGTGAAGTATAAAGCCTTGTAAATGAATCCCTTTATTCCAAAATCTTGAAGGTTCTTTTCTAGTGATTTATTAAAAAGATTTGGGTGGGTTTAAAATACAGTTTTAAGTGTTGTGTTTATAAAGTTCTTTATGAATTTTTAAAATCCAAAAAATCCCTGGGATGGTATTGTTTCTCGTTCTCCAAAAACATTGATAAACAAACCCTGTATTTTAAGATCCACAAGTTACGGATAAATCAAAGCCATAATTATTAAGATTATATACTTTACGTAAGGTGTTGTACATCATTTGCAAGAACATGTTTACATAATTTACATAAAGAAATGCTATATACAGAAACTGATGTACAATTGAAGCGTTGCTTCTCGACTACCAAAAGGGGCACCACCTGCGCGAAGAAGAGCAGTTGCAGTTAGATGTTAAACTACTAGACCATGATGACTAGATTATGATCTACCCATACATACGCCACCCACCGGTCATACATGGCGCGGGCATTATAGTAAAAGATGTACAAGATAGTATATTTGTACCCCAGACAATGAATATTGTCATAATAGTTGGTTTTTCAAATAAAAGGATGAAGGGAGCCAGGAAAGGGAATGAACTTTAACGTACCCGACGTAGTTTTGACATAGGTTTTCATGTGACATAGCTTGACCGATCAACTTCTCAACTTGAAGCTTAACAGAGAGACCATGATCAACTTCACGGGAATCTCCAGATATTAAGGTGCTGTGGTCTACTGCGTGCTGAACCGAAGCAGTCGACATAGAAGAACAAGTGGGGAAATCCCGTCCGGTCAGTTTATTACTCATTCGAGCCATTACAACAACAGCTCGCTCATTCAAGACCTCGTTGGCGTCACCAAGTTGATTAACAGCCTACACAATGTGAAGGATCAGCATCATCTTTTGAAAACTTAAGAACGTTGACGTCTCAACTTTATACCTGAAGAAGCTCTCTTTCACGAGCGCCTCGTTGAGGTTGAAGAAGTTCACGACTTTGAGCAGAATCTTCAGCATTCACAACAGTAGGGGCATGAGTGCTTGCAAACATCGACATTTGTGGGACCTCATTGAAGTTGAAAAGACGCCAATTTATGAGAGGGTCGTGAACAAAAGCCTGAGAACAACATAAGTTAAGGGCTAGTGACCTCTACGTCTATCATGTATTGTAACGAAGAGAGAGAGAGAGAGAACAGTAAATCACAGTATGAGTGCTCAATCAATGAAGTCTTGATGGAGAAAATTTTACACAGATCCATTTCATTCAAGGATTGGGAGAAGGAAAGAAACTTTTGATGCAGCATGATTAGTTATGGACATGGAGTCTTATAATTCTTAGTTTTTACATGTTTTGTGTGTTAGTTGGCTTTTAATCCTCAAAGGGAGGAAGACCAATACTGATTGAATTAGTCCTCTCTTAACATGCTAATTACTATACGTTCTCTTCCAAATCAGAACTGAAGTCCAAGATCATGGAGAAAAGATGGGGGACTTTATTTGGGCCAGAGAAAAATGCGTTTAGAGGAATCACATCAGCAAAATCCAAGATCACCCATTAAAAAAAAATGCGTGTCCAAGCTCAACATATCAAAATACTCAAACCTAACTAAAGCGAGTGCTGAACATAACCGTTGATATAACTTCATTCAATCATAAATGCACTTGCATCTAGCTATACACATTGCCCGAAAAGAAACTCAACAAAACTCTTTCATCACCAGGTTCAATATATAGTAAAACTCACAATGAAGTTCAATCATCAAGTGAGTAGGAACACAATGGTAAAAGACAGTTCATTTTTTCTAATCAGTTTTTGTACTTATAGCCTGGACAAGGGAGGATGGTTACACCTAAAAGCTTCCAGCCCTTGGGAGTTTGTAGAATAAGATCTGTGAGCGGTTTGGCAATCAATGTTAGGAAAGACTTTAACCAGTTAGATAAGTAAGCTTTTGGGAATGAACAGTAAGCATCTTCAAGACCTCCCCTCTGCTCCTTCATCATAGAAACAGAGAGGCTATTCTAGGTAAACGCCTCCAAAATAATCTAGCAAAAGATGTGGCCAAAGTTTATTCCTTTGTTTTTTTTGGGTGGAATTTGGTGATGGGGCACATGAAAAATGCAACAGGGTTGGATATCATTCAGAGAAGAATCACAATCGTCTGTTTTCATAACTATATGTCATGAGTTACAAAGTACGCATAATAATAATAATAAGTTTTCATGACTATACCTCCATCATAGCCATAACACTATCCTTGTTTGATCGAAGAACCTGCATCACATTTTCACAAGTGGAACGGAAGTTTCCCTCAATACCACTAACCTCCATAGCTTTGACAAGCATTCTAGTCAGTCGGAAGGGCACCTTAATCAAGAAACAAGAGATTAAAAACAGCTAATCGTGGAAATAAAAACTAAACATAAGAAACTAAGAGTTGAGAAAGACCTTTTCAGGAAACTTTTCTCTGTTCATTGAAGCTTCAAAGCAATCTCCAAAATCAATGTGCAAAATCTTACCACTGCAAAAGCCTCAAAAGCCAAGGAAAATGAGAATATATCTAAGCAACAAATCAATATGCATACTTGTAATAAAAAAACTTACGTATAACGATGCAGCATAAGGTTACTAGGGTGTCGATCACCCAAACCAAGAAGATAACCAACCTGAAAAAATTAATAACCATGAGATTAAAGAACAAACTAAAAAAAGAAAAGCAATAAATAAAGATAAATGGGTATAGCAAACAAGCCAAACGTTAAGCAAGCAAGTCATATGTAACTAGAAATTGAATCAGTGTCCAACACTTCGTTCTTATAATTCTTCTAATTGCAGTTCCCTATTTATTTATTTTATGTTCCCCGTATTTTATTTTATTTTTTCTTGTTAGAGAATTCGTTGATAACATAAAATGCATAACAAAAGGGAGCCATCGCTAGGGAACTCATCTTGGTGCGGCAGAGCCATCAGGAATGAATAATAAAGAATCAAATATCATTTTGGTCTTTGTTATTTGGGCTCCGTTCTATTTTAGTCCCTAAACTTTCAATTGTTCAATGTTAAGTTTCTACTAGGGTTGGTAATGGGGCCGGGGTGGGGCGAGTGGGGGATCCCTGTCCCCGGCCCCGTGGGAGGAATTTACCCCCATACGTGCCCCTGCCCCCGTCCCCGCCATTTGTAGGCGGGAACGGGGAAGGGATTCCCCGTCGACGGGAACCCATTCCCGAGAGCGAGACTGTGACCCAGTTACTACCAATAACTAAATAAGTTGATATTGAGGGACTACTGCAAAAAAAAAAAAAAAAAAAAAAAAATTCACAAGCTAAAAAACTCAGTTAACAGAGCGAGACAGCAAGAGAGTCAACTATATATATATATAAAATTAATTTTATATATAAATGGGTAGGTATTGGGTATTCAAGGTTGGAGTCGGGGTCGGGATACGCTCCCCGTCCACTCCCAGTCCCCGAAAATTGACCCCGATTTGACCCCTATCCCTGACCCGGCCCCGCGGGTTTTTTTGCCAACACTAGTCTCTACACTTTCAATAATCTTAAAATCAATCCATGTACTCTCAGTAAATCTTAAATTTAGTCATTCAAAAGTTAATTTTTATCGACATCGGTTAAATAATAATAAGTTTCCATGCAAGAAAAGACTCCATGTGAATATATTTTCAAAATTCATAAAAAGAATGCTAATAGTGTACTTATTTTTCTATTGAAAAATCTTTTTTTTTTTTTTTTTTTTTTTTTTTGTTTTGTCTCCTTTTTTTTTTTTTTTTTTTTTTTTTTTGTTTTGTCTCCTTTTTTTTTTTTTTTTTTTTTTTTTTTGTTTTGTCTCCTTTTTTTTTTTTTTTTTTTTTTTTTTTAGAAACAACCAAATATATTCCAAAAGAACTCAGAGAGAACAGGCTAAGGGCAAGGGGTAGAGAAGACCCTCCCCCCAGAGCACTGGTGAAGATGATAGACCCCCAATATTTAGGAAATACATGAGAAATAGAAAGAAGAATATGGCAAATGTAAATGAAGAAGGAAAAAACTAAGTTGTTAGGAGAGGTGGTTAGTAGAGAGAATTTGTTATTCAAATTAGTTATTTGTGGGGTCAGGTTGTTAGGGAAGAGGGCTATAAGTACAGCCTTGGGGATGATAGGAGGGGACACTGAATTTTCTGGTGATTTAGTAGCTCATTGAGCTTGTAAGAGGAGGGGGTCTCGGCTTCCTTGGTCATTTTTGGCCAAAATAGTGAATATATAATTCGAGGTTCTATCAATTTGGTATTAGAGCCAACGTTCTGTGGGGAATGGTAAGGAAAATGGATGCTCGAGTTGCAGCCATTGAAGAACAACTTACCTTGTTGCAGGCTGGAATGGAGGCTCGCATGGATCAAAGGTTCCTCGAATTACAGCAGGTCACAGAAAATGTCTTGGCATCTAGGTTCGAAAATATGGGAGAAATGCTAGAACAGAAAATGCTGATGGCGTTGGAGGCATGGTCAAGGAAAGGTGGGACTCCAGACGAAGAAGGGCGATCAGCATCATCGGAACGCACATTGACGAATAAGGGGAAGCAGCCGATGAAGGAAGAACACCAGCAGCAGGGGAGTTCGTCGGAAAAAGAAAGGAGGGAGGTACCATTATTTGACACGAGGTTAAGAAATCTGGAAATACTTATATTCAAAGGGGAAGTCAACGAGGATCCAATAGGCTGGTTCCATCGTGTGGAGCGGTACTTTGTAGTCAATCGGCTGACGGAGAAGGATAAACTCGATGCAGCAGTGCTGTGTTTAGAAGGAAAGGCACTCAAGTGGCATCAATGGGAAGAAGAAAGGATGCCGATGACAACTTAGGCACAATTCAAGGAGCAGCTGCTGCTACGTTTTTTGCCGGCAAGGGAGGAAGATCGACGGGCTCAGTTCTTGAATCTGAAGCAGGAGGGGAGTGTGCGTGAATATAGAAGGAAATTTGAACAATTATCGGGCCCAATTAAGGATCTGTCGGAAGCCACTTTAGAAAGCAAATTCGTGAGTGGGCTGAAGGAAGAAATACAAATGGAAATGAGAATGTTTGAATTAGTGGGCCTCAAGCCCAAAATAAGAATGGCCCAGCTGATCGAAGATATGGAAGAAGCCCGAAGGAAAAAATGGGGCGGCGGAAACCCTAGCACGATTAAGACGAACGGGTCAACAATGACCCAGTCGAAATTATCCGCTCCGGTTGTTTCTAACCCAAACCCATCGGCAGCGCAAACCATCACCCTAAATCCATCCCGCAATTCCGCCGCATCGAACTCAGTAAACTTTCGCGACACCAATGGTAAGATTTTTGCGGCGGGTACATTCTGGCGACTGTCGGACAGTGAAATGCAAAGCCGTCGGGAGAAGGGGCTATGTTATAGATGCGACGAGAAATATTCAGCCGGCCATCGTTGTAAGAAGAAAGAGTTGAATTTATTCATCCATCAAGATTCCAAGAACGAAGACAGTGAAGGAGAGCCAATCGAAGGAGAAGAGATATTACCAACAACATTAGAAGAGCGAGACATCGGAGGACTGGCAGTGAAGACGAGAGAACTGACTTTAAACTCTTTGGCAGGGATAGATTCACCTAAGACGATGAAGCTCGAAGGAACAGTTGAAGGGAGACCGGTCATTGTGCTGATTGACAGTGGGGCGTCGCATAATTTCATTGATGAAACTTTGGTGGCTACTTTAAATCTCCCACGATCACCGACTTCGAGCTATGGGATCATGTTAGGCACGGGGCAATCCGTTCTCACAACGGGAATATGTAAAGGTGTGGTACTTAATCTTTCCAGCTTAACAATTGTTAATGATTTTTTTCCGTTGTCACTGGGCAGTGCTGATGTAATTTTGGGAGTCCAATGGTTGATGACACTGGGGAAGGTGGAGTGTGACTGGAGTACATCGAAAATGAGGTTTCACATAGGAGATTGGCAGGTTGTGCTCCAGGGGGATCGGAGTGTGGTAAAATCTCAAATCTCCTTAAAGTCTATGAGGAAGCATGTCAAGGGCGAAGGGATGGAAGTTCTACTAGAGCTCAATGCTATTCAGAAGTAAATGACGGCAAAAACAAAGAATAACCTTGTGCAATCTAAAATCCAAGATGTGTTAAAATTATTTCCATCAGTCTTCAAATCTATTGAGGGACTTCCACCAATAACGCGAAATGATCATGCTATTGAGTTGAAATCCGAAGAAGGACCAGTGAGTGTTTGCCTCTATCGATACCCGCAGTTCCAGTAGGACAAAATTGAGCGCCTTGTATCTGAATTGCTGGCGGTAGGTATAATTCAACCAAGCACGAGTCCGTTTTCCAGCCCTGTGCTTCTGGTCAAGAAGAAGGATGGGAGTTGGCGATTTTGTGTTGATTATAGGGCTCTTAACCACATTACGATTCCGGATAACTTCCCAATTCCTGTGGTGGATGAGTTATTGGATGAGTTAGCTGGAGCAACCATTTTCTCAAAGATCGATTTGAAATCAAGCTATCACCAGATTAGAGTCAAGGCGCAAGACATACACAAGACGGCGTTTCGAACACATGAAGGGCATTATGAATTCTTGGTTATGCCGTTCGGATTGCGCAACGCTCCATCCACATTCCAATCGCCCATGAATGATTTACTACGGTCCTACTTACGGAAGTTTGTTCTAGTTTTCTTCGACAATATACTTATCTATAGCTCTTCCTTGCAGGAGCACGTTAAACACCTCACGGCAGTTTTACAAACGCTGTCCAAAAACAAACTGGTGGCAAACTTGAGCAAATGCACGTTTGCCGCATTGCAAATTGAATACTTGGGGCATGTGATCTCAGAAGAGGGAGTTGCCGCCGATCCTTCCAAGTTAGAAGTCATGAAGCGTTGGCCCGTACCAACGACGGTCAAGCATTTACGAGGTTTCTTAGGATTGACCAGATATTATCGAAAGTTCGTAGCTGGGTACGGATCTATTGCTTTTCCCCTTACGCAGTTGTTAAAGAAGGACAATTTTCGGTGGAATAAGGTTGCCCAAGACGCTTTTGACAAACTCAAGCAAGCTATGATAGACGTCCCAGTCCTTGCACTTCCAGATTTCAAACCACCATTTGTTGTGGAGATAGACGCATCCGAAATAGGAGTTGGAGCAGCTCTAATGTAGGGAGGGAGACCATTGGCATTCTTTAGTCACGCACTACCCCCAACACACCGATTAAAGGCAGTATATGAAAGGGAATTGATTGCAATTGTGATGACGGTGCAAAAATGGCGACCTTATCTCTTGGGACGTCAATTCACAGTACGTACGGATCAAAAAAGTTTAAAGTTCCTTCTGGAGCAGCGCATCGTGGCGGGGGACTATCAGAAATGGGTGGCAAAATTACTTGGCTATGATTTTGTGATTGAGTACAAGAAAGGACTAGAAAATACGGCAGTCGACGCACTATCTCGATTACCCGCATCGGTGGAATTTTCAGCCTTGAGTTTTGTAAACAGTATCAATCCGGCCATTTTCGCATCCCAAGTTGAGTAAGACAACCACTTACGAATCATTCGTCAAACAGTTCGCGAAGGGGGACAAGCCCCAATCGGCTATTCAGTGTAGGGCGATCTAGTTTTGTACAAAGGGAGAATTGCACTACCAACGTCCTCACCAACCATTTCCCTTCTACTTCAGGAATTCCACAACAATCCAATTGGGGGCCACAACGGGGTGATCAAAATGTATCAGCGCCTAAAGAAGTTCTTTTGGATTGGAATGAAGGCTTTGGTACGCGCATTTATAGGAGATTGTTCTATTTGCCAGCAAGCCAAGTACATGTCGGTAGCACCTGCTGGGCTACTACAACCATTGCCAATTCCACAGAGAATTTGGGAAGATATTTCGATGGATTTCATCGATGGCTTGCCACGATCAGAAGGACACAACTCAATCTTAGTGGTGGTGGATCGCCTTCCAAAGTATGGTCATTTTATCCCACTCAAACATCCTTACACCGCAATAATGGTCGCAACAATCTTCCTTAAGGGAATTGTGCGTCTCCATGGTCTTCCCAAGAGTATTATTTCAAATCGGGATAAGGCGTTCACAAGCTTATTTTGGGAAGAATTGTTCCGTTTGATGGGCACCCATTTGAAGCGAAGCACAGCATACCATCCTCAAACGGATGGGCAAACTGAGGTGGTGAATCGGGAGTTGGAAGCGTATTTACGTTGTTTTACAATGGAGACACCTGAGAAATGGGCAAACTGGTTGGCATGGACAGAATTAACTATAACACATCGTACCACACTTCCTTGAAGAAAACACCATTTGAAGTAGTGTATGGACGACCAGTACCATCCTTGGTATCTTATACTCATGGTGCAACGTCGGTAGATGCAGTAGACTTGCTACTCCAGGACAGAGATGCAATGTTGAAAGAACTTTGTGCCACTCTAGAACGAACCCAACAACGGATGAAGAAACTAGCAGATGAGAAGCGACGCGAGGTAGAGTATGCAATAGCTGATTGTGTGTATGTCAAACTTCGCCCTTATCGACAAAGCACACTACTTATCCATCGGCATCCGAAGTTGGCTCCAAAATTTGTTGGGCCTTTTCAAATCTTGGAAAGGATCGGGGCGGTGGCATACAAGCTCGATCTACCGCCAACTGTCAATATCCATCCAATTTTCCATGTCTCACAACTTCGAAAAGCCGTGGGGAGTATTTTGTCGAGGATAGCCATACCACCCACATTTAAGTCATCGGGCCCTCTAGCAATACAACCAACTCAAGTCTTAGGCATGCGACGAGTGGGGACAACAATAACGACACCAATAGATTTCGAAGTACTCATCCAATGGGCCGGGTTGACAGAGGAAGATGCAACGTGGGAGAACGCACAACAGATTGTCTCCCAATTTCCAGAGTTTCACCTTGAGGACAAAGTGGTTTTTTGGGAGGCGGGTAGTGATAGATCCCCAATATTTAGGGAATACATGAGATATAGAAAGAAGAATGTGGCAAATGTAAATGAAGAAGGGAAAAACTAAGTTGTTAGGAGAGGTGGTTAGTAGAGAGAGAATTTGTTATTCAAATTAGTTATTTGTGGGGTCAAGTTGTTAGGGAAGAGGGCTATAAGTAAAGCCTTGGGGATGATAGGAGGGGACACTGAATTTTCTGGTGATTTAGTAGCTCATTGAGCTTGTAAGAGGAGGGGGTCTCGGCTTCCTTGGTCATTTTTGGCCAAAATAGTGAATATATAATCCGAGGTTCTATCAGAAGAAGAGCCCAATTGTTAAAAATCATCAAAAGGCTATAATTACAAAAGAATGTGGTGTAGTTTGTGCACTGCCAAGAGGCTGTCTGTTGAACAAAAGCTAGAAAAGAATCAAAATGGAATCAAAATGATGAATTATCTGTGTAACTACTTTTAAGATTTATTTTAAGATTTATTGAAAGTATAGAGACAAAAAATTGGGTACTTGAAAGTACAACCAAAATGAAACAAAAGCCACATTATCAGATCTCCCCACTTATTACATGTCTTTATACAAAATGCCCTCTACTGTGGTCAACACCACGGAAAATTATACAGAAATTTCCTGTGGAAGGGAGGTTCATTGCAAGGATCACATCTTGTTTGATGGGATAAAGTCATCAAGACTCATGCACAAGGAGGCCTTGGATTATAGAGCTTGATCGATAAAAACCGTGCACTTCTTGCTAAATGGATTTGGAGATACTATCATGAGGATGGGGCATTATGGAAACAGATTATCGATGCTAAATATATGGTGATTCTTTTTAAGCCATGGCCCAACACCAACTTCCCTAATTAATCAGAGGCCATTGGAGTTCCATCTTGGAGCACATGAATCTCATAAAAGAAAAAGTTACTATTAAAGTGGGAAATGGGAAAAACACTTCTTGGTGTGACCGATGGATTAGAGCTTCTTCTCTTAAAGAGGCTTACCCCCGGTTGCTATTTTCTACACAAAAATGGTCCTCCATCCATGATTTGTGGGATGCTAGACAAGGATGGTCTCTATTTCCTAGGAGAAACCACAAGGATGAGGAGATTGAAGATTGGATTGATCTCATGAGCAGCCTCAATGGTGTCTACCTTTCCACCAAGGATGCATGGATTTGACAACCAGACGCCAAAGGTACTTTCTTCTCCACAAAATCTCTTTCCCGTGCACTGGGAACAGATTCGGAGACCTCTGTTCATCCCTTCCATGAAGCCATTTGGGAAGATTTATACCCAAAAAAGGTTAAATTTTCCTCTGGGAAGTTAGCACAATGCCATCAATACATGTGACAGATACAGAGATGGCTCCCCCAACATGGCCCTCTCCCCACTGCTGCCTCATATGCAAATCTAGTCATGATTCATCTAGTTACCTTTACACAATGTCACTTTGCAGAGAGGTTTTGGATGGAGATTTCTTTTGGATGGTACACTGCCCCTTCCCAAGGACATTGTCAGTGCCCTCTCATACACACCCACTGGACATCCCTTTACCTAGGAAAAGGTCATATGGATGCATTTGATTTGTGCTTTCTTGTTAATTACATGGAAGGAGGGATACAAGCGCCTTTTCACTGATAGGGAAAGCTCTTTCAATTGCTATTTTGAATTCATTATCTTTCATACTATGAGTTGGTGCAAATGTACATCTTTCTTTAAATCTCACACCCTTTTTTCTCTCTTGACCAATTGGAGATTTCTTTTGTAACTCCTTTGGCTTGGGCTTTGGCACCTTTTTGTCAATTTCATACATCAATGAAATTTGTTTCTTATATAAAAAAATGAAACAAAAACCAAGATACATAGACCAAAATAATATTTTAACCATAGATAAATAAATAAGCACCAATTAACATACCATACTCATGACTGCCAAACTTCGGGTATAATTAGTCCTCCTCTCTAACCATACCTCAGATGTGCGACTTTTCAACCATAGAACCTACAAGAGGATAATATACACTGAGATCATATCTTCGGATAAAATTCAACCGAAGTTATAAAATAGTAACATTATATGGAGAAGTACCCTTGCAAGGTCATTTCCTTCGGTATTGAATAGTGCATACTCAAACACTTCCACTTTAGCTATGAGCGGTAAGTGATCATAGTCGGGGGCAAAACTAAGCATGTATTTGTGTTCTTGGTTCAAGGTAATCTGGAACCACGAAGCAATATCAATACTCCCAAGTAATGAATAAAAAATAAACCCTACAGCCTCATGCTAAAAACAAACGAATTCCAAATTTTAGGGATGCTTCCATTAAACGTCAACTGACCTTTCTGGCATCTCTATACTCACGAATAAGATGATGCAGGGTGTCACAATGTGGGACCCAACCAATCAATCCACTATTTGGGGATAGTGGAATAACATCATACCGTTGAATGGAAAGATCTTTTTCAGCAGTTTTTCTTGAATTGTCCAACAATGTATTAACCAAACCAAATAGCTGGACAAAGCCAGAAGGACAGGATTAGCAAGGGATAGCTAAATAAGTGAACTTTCAATGCAGAAAGTAAAAGCTGAAATCTTGGAAACTACGCAATCGTGCTAAGTTTTTAGAGCACAATACCTGCATGACACGCTCATCTTGTCGTAAATCTTCATGCCCCTTCAGTAAGAATGCATAATCTTCACCATCACTCCCATGAATCGTCAGCTTTCGGGGCCGCTGTTTTGATGTTATCACAACAAGCTGTGTTGCAAATGATGCAATTGTCACGACCGGTGACTCTAGAACATCAAAATTAGATGTGTAAGAAATACTTGTGCTATGTCAATATATCCTTGAAAAACACATGCTAAAAAACCATATGTTAATGTACCTGCACGATAAGTACCAGGAACGGCAAGCTCCAGATTACGACATTCAAGTAACTCTGGTGAAACAGACTACAATACATTTGTAATGACAAGATCAATGTGATTTACATAGTTATATGCTAAGATATAAACATAAAAAACTTTGGTTTAAAAAGGTAAACTAACCTGAAGATCCAGGGTTGTAAGGCTCTGAAGCTGCTTATCTATTCGTCTAAATACATGGTAATATAGATCCCAAGCCTGACCACATGATGATTATTGCTGTTAGGTCCACTATGAGCCAGATGCAAAAGCAAAGTCATGCAGGTAGATAGAAACTAGAATGTCTATTTAACCCGTGCAGACCCGCATCGAACAGGACAAGGAATCCTCGATTAAACAAAGAATGGAGTAGGGAGTAGGGAGAATTTTCTCTCAGTTCGCTAAATGGGGACGGTGATTATATTCGCATTCCCTCCTTGATTAATTATGTATGTATGTATATATATGTATGTATGTATGTATATATATATATGTATACGTATGTATGTATGTCCACACACATATATATTATAGTAAGTTAAAGACTAAAATGATGTTTTTTTTTTTTTACCTACTTTTCATTGATAAAATGAAGACTAAGTATGTTGTAATATTTAAACTTTAACATTTAAAAATTCTGGGAATTATACATTTTAATTATACCTTAAGACATTTAATATCATTGTTTTTAGTAAGAAATTTTATAACATTTTATTTCAATAAAAATTGTTTTGGAAATGACCCATGTAACATCAAAATATTGAAAACTTTATTTGGTTAAGAATAAATTAAAAAATTGATAAAAATAAATAAAATTTATAAAAACACAAAGGGAGGATTTTCACATGGGGAACCCAATCCTGTGAATCCCCACCCCAAACCCCACAAAATTGAACAAGGAATTTTGCCGGGATGAGATTGAAATAGGTGGTGGGGACAGGGTTAGGAAAGCCCTTTCCTGTCCCTGCCCCATGAAGTCTAACAAAAACTGAAAACCACTAAACTATCACAAAGAAGCAGCTTGTGAATTGTAACCATTACAAGGTAAGGTACCATGTACACAGATGCATAAAGCTTGGTTAACGTCCCCAAGGGAACAAGCTGAAGTGAGGTCATGCTTAGGTTAGACCACTGTATCGTAAACTAGGAAAATGTTGAAAAAAACGGTTAAGACATCCTTTTGCCTTGCTTAATTTGATAATTTGAAAATGGCAAAAAAATTGATAATTGGGTACCTTTAATTTGACTATTATAAGAAAAATAATCTGGAAAAGATGCAAGTATTTAGTGACAGATTTACAAGAGTGATACATGTAATGATTAGTTATAATATTTTAAATTGAATTATAAGAAAGTTCAATGTGATCCAAGAAAATTTCTGATAGCGTTATCCTTAATAATTTCAGATATAAATTAATATATAGAAGAATAGTCTTGCAGATTATACAAGGCAACTTAACCATTATTGTAGGTTAAATAATTATGCCGTGGTCAGGTAGTAAATATACATCATGTTGACATGTCTACCAACATTAAAACACGTCCTTAAGTTCAACATAAGAGCAAATAGAATTTTTTTTTTTTT
>QLSR01000454.1:77707-89586 GCA_031780015.1 Citrullus colocynthis | reverse complement strand
AAAAAAAAAAAAAAAAAAAAAAAAAAAAAAAAAAAGGAGGTTAACCTCATGCTGGTGCAACTGATTGTTTATATGAATAAGTGCTTCTACTACAGCAACAGGATTGGCATCCATCTTCTTGGACCTCGCACCCTCAAATTCCATTTCTTTGTAATGCAGAGCTTTGGCAAATGCACGACACTGAACAAATCCACACAACAAATTGCCTATTTGTTCCTCTTCAGACACATCTGAGCTATAAATTCAGAAAAAAGAAAAACAGAAACATGTAGTTCACCTTCTCTGCAAGAGCACCAAGAAGACGAATGTCAATAGGAAGAGGCTTCTCATCATGTTCCATAAACTCCGCCTGCCAAATTTCCGACATTCCATAATACAAAGAATTTAATAGCGGTTAAGAATTTAAGCAGGACATGTTTGAATTTGCTACATTGAAAACATCAGTACAAATGCAGCAATTTACTGCCAAAAAATACAAATCAAGAAGATCCTCAAGCCTTCAATCATAGGTTGATGAATACAAAAGTTATTTTCAACCATTTATATATATATAGTAGCCCATAACACATGCAATCTCATGTGGAATTTATAGTTTTATTTAAGTTCACAAAAAACAGTTTTAAGAAGATTCTAATTCATTATTTCACATTGTTTGACCCAAAAAGTTGTAACCATTTGAAGAGAATGATAAAATAGAAATTTATGAAAATTTAAAAAACAGAGCGGACTGTCACTTCAAACATATATATCTGTTAAAAGAAACAAAGAATATAATTATGACAGCAAAAGCCCTTTATCCCCCTCCCTAAAGATACACCACTTCAACCTAAATAGTTATAATTGTGACTGTTCGTTCAAACATATCTTTACCTTTAGATCATGATGTTACATATCTATGTCCTAGATCACACCCATACATAGAATACACTACTTTGTAATGTAACAATCCCAACCCAAAAAGTTGTAATGGAGTATTTATGGTGATTGTCCGTTCAAAACTTTTTCCACTATTTTCCTGAAAAGAAAACAATCTCCTTCATTGATATAATGAAATGAGAAAAAATATCATAGTACAATCCACAAATCAGCAAGTGCACCTGGACATCTCAACTAGGTTGACACCCCCTTAGCACTACCATCATCTCCACATACTAAAGACAAAGTGAACTACATACAAGCAAGACCAAAACTAACCATGATAACAAAAGTAAACATCAACATCAACGGCCGATAGCCCTAATACAATAGGGGGATAAAGACAACATCTCCTCAACCATTGAGCAATATGAACTAGTATAAGCTAACGAAATTATTAGAAGATTCCAAAAATGCAACTTATGAGGAATATGAGTTTCTCCTTATCCTTATACAAAATACGCCGCTGTGGACCCAATATCAAGGAGGACCCCTTTGTATCAAATCAAAAGAGTTAATATTCTTATGCATGACCAGGTTGGTAAGCGATCTAGTCACACAAGAGGTAAAAGATAGCCAACAAGTAAGAAATCAAGGAAGAGATATCAAAGGCTTCCCTACCTACAAAATCAAACTTGAAAGATATAAAATCCCCTAACCAAGTAAGGCGTGGGCTAACAAAGCAGATTCCAAGGAAGATGGGGAAAACATAGATAAACGAGAGGTACCTACAATCCACCCAAGCTTCAAACCATCTTTGACGGAAAATTTTAATAAATTCAAAGGAGTAACTAAATGAGAAGGTAGGTTTTCCAAGGTTTCCCACAAGTGCCTCTCACCCACAAATTGACCCCACTTAAAAGGTCGACCGCCATACCTTCCCACAATGATCCAATGCCATGAAGTGTTAGGCTCTAGAGGCAAACACCAACACCACTCGGCTATGTGGGGGCCTCATTATGTACTTCCAAGCTTCCCATGCCTGACCAACCCTCCTCAACAACCAACTTTGACACAACCACCTATCTAACAAAAAAGGCCCTTGCCCTACCCGACACCCTTCCACAAAAAGTTCAACATGAAATAATGAATGATCCCTCCATTCATAGAACTCCTGGAAGACTTCCCAAATCCTAGTTAATCTCCCAACCCTGTTTTTTAGAACTCAAAGACACGATTGTACAACCTATAGAACAGATCATGTTCAAGTAAGGTCCTTAATCTCCCAATCCTGTTGTTAAAGCATTCTATCAAAGACCACCTTTATATCACCTCCGACATGAAGGAGCTTCCAATCCTTCCCTATCCCTCACGAAGATGCTAGGACAAGCCAAGGAGAACAAAGAGAAATGAAACTTTCCTCTTCTACCGGCCACCGTCCTTCCATTTTCTCCATCAAGGGAGACAATGGTATTCTCAGTCCTTCTCAAACATTCTCAGTCCTTCTCAAAGTGGCAATTCTACTTGATAAAGAAGTACTTTGGTCACCCACTTCAGTCTAGCCTTTATCTCCAACACAGATCTCCTCCCTTATGAAGGATGTTCTCCCAAAAAACCGTTAAGTCTAGCCCAATTGCACATCAGATTCATCCAAACCATCCAGAACACTAATCCTATTCAGCACCTATTCATTTTTTGTGCTTGTCACAGCCCAAACCATCCAGAACACTAATCCTATTCAGCATCTATTCATCTTTGTGCTTGTCACAGCTTGGAGTAAACACTGCATCCCAGTCTTTAACTAGTTTATTGTTAGCACACTGTCAAATGGTATTAACTAACGCCATCAAATAACTTAAGTATTTGTACCTACACAATTTAACTGAATGAATTAAATAATAAATCATGCTTAAGAAACAAACCAGGTTTAGAAGCGTTGCCAAAATTTCAGGAGGAATATTTGGGGAGGAAAATGCCATCTCCAAGCTCCGGACTAACTGCTTCTGACTTATCTCATTTAGTTGTGCCCAACAGCTAACAAAACCAGCTGCAAATAACTCACGCCCGACAAAAGGCTGCCAACAACTTACAATCAGAATCCATCTTCTGGAGATGTAAATGCATATAAATGTCAAAAATTAACCTGCAATTGTGCAAGTCTTGCACAGGTCCGTAATGCAGGTGAAGGTGATTCCTTGAGAAGCTCAATGCTGAAATGCCTCATCCATTCAGCCCAATCTTCCTTAGTACTTCGCTGGGATGCCTCTCCAGCAGTGCGCAATCTGCCATCATTAACCTACACAAAAAACTGTAATTTCAAAAGATTTGCACAATTTGGCATTTCAAAAAACTTTGTTAATTTGGTGGATCTTGGTATCTTGTATTTTTTTAACACTAGACTCTTTATTATATCAATGAAAAATATTGTTTCTGTCTGAAAAAAAATTTACAATATCTGCAAACAATAAGGCAGAATATAAAAAACTCATTTTCAATTGATAAAGAACATCATAAATATGATGTAGTAGGACTAGTTTCAATCATCTAGCCAACTGAAACCACCACCCTATCTCTCACCTCCGATCCTGAATTGGAGACTGAGATTTATTCGATACTCTAAAGTCTAACCTTGATGAGTATACTTCAATAATCTACAAATACCAAAATTTTCCTTAGCTGAAAAAGTAGGCTTTCAATAAATGTTGTTAAAGAATGGCTCTCTAGAATTTCTTTGAACAAAAGTGGAGCTATCACTGACTTTTGGGACACTTCCATTTCATCATGGTCGATCAACTTTAGAAGAGCACTTAAGGAAGAAGAGATTGTTGATTTTCAAACCCTTCTCAGCCTTGTGCAAACTTTCCCATTACAACAAACAATGACAAACGAATATGGGATCTAGAAGCCAATAGAATGTTCTCGGTAAACTCCTTTGTCAAGCATCTTTCTAAGGCCTCCCCCATTGGTAAGTTACTAGAAGATTCACGGAGGAAATCCAAAAGTCCTCGGAGGGTTAATATCATCATCTGGATAATGCTTGAGGGGCAGTTATATTGTGCTTCGGTGCTCCAATCAAAGCTGCCTTCTCATTGCCTTTTGCCTCATGTTTGTCACCTTTGTTTGGAAGATCACGAGGACCTACATCATCTTTTTTTCAGATGTAAATTCACTAACAATTACTGGTTAAGGTTGTTTGACAGCTTCAATGTAAGCTGGGTGTTCAGTTTGGAGTTCAAGGATAATGTCCTTCAGTTGCAACTCGGTCCCAAGCTAAAATTAAAGTCAAAACTGCTTTGGATTAATGCTGTCAGAGCTAGTCTATCAGAAATATGATTTGAAAGGAATCAGAGGGTGTTTCGCAATATCTCTTCCTCTTGGTCGATTAGATTTAAGACGGCTCATTTAAATGCTTCATCATGGTGTTCTCTCTCCAAGGCGTTTAAAGACTACTCCATCGAAGACATCAGCATCAACTGGAAGGCTTTTATATTCCCCCATTCCTAGTTTCTCCATAGATTTGTTCCTAGCTTTGGTTTTGGTGTTTTTGAAGTAGTTGGACTGTTTGTTGTATGATCTTTCATTACTTTTGTACTAGTAATTGTTCTTGCTCCGGATGATTTTGTTCTTATGTTTTGGATATGATGAGAGTGCTAAGGGGGTGTCAACCTAGTTGAGATGTCCAGGTACACTCGTTGATCCTTTGTCTTCTACATTGTATCTCTTATATTGTTTGTATCTTTTCATTAACTTAATGAAGAGGTCGTTTCCTTTTTTAAAAAAAATTGTGAAGAATGACTACAACATTTTTCTGCCAATTTGAAGAAACCATTTGAGAAGCGATAAAAAATAGCTTGTATCCAACAAAGAAATAATTATATCCATGATGAAGAAGACATGAAAATGGAAACGAACGACTTCAAGGAAAAATGAACTAGAAACCTTAAGACTACAAGAAAGAATTCATTGGAATTGATCATAAAATCAAATCAACAAATCATTTTTTTTCTTGAAAGGAAACACAACTTTTCATTGATATAGTGAAAAGAGATCATCGCTCATATACAAGGAAACAAAAAGATGAACTAGAAAACATAAACAGTACAAACAGATCAAATTCAAATCTCTATTCTCCTCCTTTTCTTGTTAATAGTTGATGTCTGAAATTTTTGTAGAAATTTTTCTAATTAAAATGTTAACCTTCATTGAAAAAAAAAATGAAGAATACAAAGGCATAAAAAAAAAGGCCCACAGAGGGAGGCAAACTATATGAAAGGGGTCCAATCAAGAGAAATAAGACCTGGAAAATAATAATATTTGAACTATTATTAGCACTCAGAATGATTATTTCCATTCCATGACTTTATGTTGAGTATCTCTTGCTCTCATTTCTACATAATATTCTAGGGCATACGTAAGATAGATGTTTTATTTCTGCTGTCATAGAACTACAACACCAACCATGAATTCTTGAGTTTGTATAGACATTAACTAACTAGAAAAATGAATATTACAAATATTTGCACGAGCTCAGTTTAGATTATATACTAAAACAACACAATATCTGCAAATCACGTCACAAATACCTGGTGACCTCTAAACTGTTTATGTACATCAGACCTATCTTCATAAGGGTCAATGTCTTTATCATTTAAAGGATCACTGATGACTTCCACTGGAACTCGCCGACTCAACCGCTGAGCAGTAGTGCTCCCCAAGATCAGTGGCTCTCGTCTACGCAAACGTCCCTCAATTTCCTCAAATTCTTTATGCTGATAAAAAGTAACATTCACTTGTCATACTCCAAATACAGCTAAATGGACATAACAAACAAATGAAATGTTGGCAGAAGAGTAGGAAAAACCCGCAATCGATGTTTCAATAGAAGCTTGTGTATTGATGGAATAAAAACAGTGAAATCTTCCCCAAGGGCCTGGGCTAGACAACAAAGTGCGTCAACAGCATCTTTTTGGAGCTCATCATTCCTCCTGTACACATAAAAATTTAAAATCAAATGATTTATGAAATGTAAGAGAAAAATGAGTAAACAAAGAGAACAAATCTGTATAATTCATGATTGTTCCAAATTAGCAGGAAAATATTACTGTAGAACATAAATAGTCCTTAAGATCAAATAGCCCTTCATTTTTTTTAACAAGAAACTAAAGACTTGCTCGGTAGAGAATCCACATTCTATTTTATATTTTCAAATTCACTGAGTTAAGCAAAAACACGCAAATACGTGTTTGGCAGACAAAGCAGATTCTGTTCCTGAAAACTATTTTCGAATTGTCATGGAAGACCATTTGGTTCCTCTCGAACAAAATTTCAGCAAGTAAGGCTTTGGCAACATCTGTCCAGAGCAATTGAGACTGAGGCTTGAATGAAGGTCCAACTAGTACTTAAGTAACATTTCTTTGAAAGTCCCTTTAAATACCCACGGAAGATCTTTGTATTACCTTTTCAAGTGCTATCAGAAACCAACTCAAAAAAGGAAACAAAGCTAGAGGACACAAAAACTTTAAGGTCATAGCCAACAGAAGACTAATGAGCAGACAACAATGAAAGATATCTTAAACGAGCTTAAGGGGAATGTTGGTTATTTCCATTTCTAGAATATTTCATTTTCTGTTATGGGGTTAATTCATTACCTATTATGAGTTTTTATTTGTATTACCTTACCTCTCCGTTTTTCTAATTTCAGCTGAAGTAAAAGAGTAAAATATTGGAGACAATTGTTAAAGACTTCATTTGACAAGGAGTTCGAAACCATGTGGGAGTCATCTAGTGAATTGGTCAAAGGATACCGGGTTAGCAACCAAAACGACCTCTTTTTCCCTAGGTGATCTTGGCATCAATGAGTTTAGAAAACAAATAATAGGTCATATTAAAAGGGTGGTTTATCTTTGATTTCTTGGGATGCTGATTGTGATTCTCGAAAATTAACTACTCAGAGAAACTTTGAGGTAAATGCCGATGGAGAGACCTCAGGTGGAACATGCCAACGGACAAATCTTCTTCTCTTCTCTTCCATGCCCGCTACTCCATAGCTAACTTCAAATTCTTTTCTGAGCAGAGGTTGACTTTGGCCACCAACCACTGGCATGAAATGACTCAGGTGTAGAGGATAGCCTAGGGCAAATTGTGTAAAGCCAAGCCCTAGCCTCCACCAAATTAATTTCTTGAAACATGACCAAATTTCTTGTCTTAAAAGGTTGTTTTTTTAGTGTGCTTTAATAATTGAGTTTGTTTGAGTAGAAGGTTCTCCATTATCCACCAATTTTCATTGCTTCAATACTAAATGAACATGTGGCATTCAAAGATTCTTTTTCATACGGAGCTGATATCTTGAACATTTGTTC
This sequence comes from Citrullus colocynthis, assembly GCA_031780015.1. Lineage (NCBI taxonomy): Eukaryota > Viridiplantae > Streptophyta > Magnoliopsida > Cucurbitales > Cucurbitaceae > Citrullus > Citrullus colocynthis. Next base: position 82,372 of record QLSR01000454.1, on the reverse strand, counting down.
CTTTATGTATATATTTATATGTATATACAAAGAAAGAAAAGACAAAGAGACTGACCCATCCAAGACGAGCTTCAGGTGATGCACAAGAGAAGATATATGGCCAGTTACCTGACAAATGATTACAGAAAGAGTAACTAAGACAAGAAATATTAAAAAAATTGTTTAAGGATTTTGACTTTCTTTTGCAGGAAAAAAAAAGTTAAAGATACTATTTTGTGTCTTCCTTTTTCTAATTGATATAGTATATAATCACTTCAGTTGTAAGCAGAAGTTTGTTCAAAATCACCAGCTAGTGATATTGCCACAAATACTCCCCATCTAAAAGAATAGATATTTGCATAAGGCTTTGTTTAAGATCGCCAGCTAGAGATATTAGACCTCAGTCAATCCCGAAAATAGAGAAAAGATGCATAATAAACATCTGCCCATCATCAAAAAAATCTCCTCCAACTCATCTTTCTAAACTGTGCAACTTTAAAAAATAATAATAAATAAATAAATACTGCAATTTCTAAACTGTACGACTCTCTTTACTTTGGTAATGCCTTCAATTCACTCATTCTTGTACATCTTATTAATAGATCATTAAGATTCCTTTTCTAACATTCAAAAATATCTTTAAAAAAATAATAGAAGCAACACTTCTACTAGTGTATAAAAGGGCGGCAAAACACTTGCACATGCACAAGGGGGATCAATGATGAACCTGAACACGAGGGATTAATCTTGTCAAAGTTCTGATTGCAGCACATCTTATGTCTGTCGGAGCATCCACCTTGAATAAACGAATAAGTGCAGGAAGAAGAAGATGCATATGTTCGTCCAAAGTGCCTACAACATCCATTACATGAAATAACAAAAAAATTTCTCTTTGTAAACAGTAGCTCCATAAACAATAGTCACCCGACAAATAACCTTAGATTACTGCCTTGAACAAGGATTTGCTATTCTTAAGATCAAGAAGAACTTATGTAATTGGGCTTTGTTTGTTTTTTTCTTTTTAAGGAAGGACATTGATATAATGAAAAAAGACTAATGCTCAACAATACAATAACCTTTAGAGGATAGAGAACTTGCAAAAAAACAAAAGGAGAAGAAATACTTGAACAGGATCTATTCTATAGGTTGTACAACTGTGTCCTTGAGTTCTTAGAAGAAATACTAATGAGATACAAAGAGGAGAAGACATCAAAAAACAGACACTTAAAAACCTTACGAAGTTGCACTTTGGTTTAAGGAAAGGAAGTCCTTAGACCATCTTTTAATTCACTGTTCTTTTGCCTGAGGAGGCTTGAATTTTATTTTGCAAGCCCTTGAGTTCACTATTTGCTTGCCAAGAACTGTGGATGATTGGCTGCTTGAGGTTGGCATTTGAAGGGAAAGACCAAGTTTTTATGTAATAGCAGCAGCAAAGCTCTGGCTCTTTTTGGAGTCGTCAGAAGAAAAGAAATGGAATAATTTCCAAGCAAAAGTCAGACTACACTGAATTCTTTTGTAATAACATACAGCTCACTCAATTTCGAGGAAAAGCGGGCCCACACTGAATTCTTTTGTAATAACAAACAGCTGATTGCTTTTGCAACTAAAATCTATCTTGATCCTAAGTTGTTGGAAGGTATGGGAGGGTGTTCTCTTCCCCCACCCTCGGACTGTTTTGTTTAATATAAGAAACTTGCAAAAAGCATTCCACAAAAACAAGAATAGCCTATGGGTCAGGACAAGAGAAACCCTTCCCAGCAAGAGCTACTTATAAAAGAGCCTAAATTTTCCCTACAATGGTTTCCTATAAACAAAGAAAATGATGATATTATTTAATTCAAGACAGTTGCCTGTGCAAATGAAGCACAGGTTGTTTTTGACACATCACTGATCCACACAAATGAATGCCACTATAAACAAACCTCTCTCTCTCTCTCTCTCTCTCTCTCTCTCTCTCTCTCTCTCTCTCTAATAAGAGGCAGTAAGAACTTATAACCCATTTTCCGTAGCCTATTTCAGTTTTCCATAATTACATTATTTACATTTAATGTATTATAGATAACTCTTTAATCTCCATCCCAAATTGTGCTAATCAACAGGAACTTCGATGAAAAAAAGAGAGTATCAAGACAAGGACAGTATTAACCACCATAAACTTCACAATGTAAGCTACATAACTGAGAAAACAATAATAAGGAACTGTAGCTCCAAATAAGATTAGTACTAACCCCCAAAAACTTCAAGAGTGTGAAGAATATCAAGAACATAGGTATAATCATTACACCGTTCAGCATCACTGAGAACTTGAATACAACAAGGAAGAATAATGTGGAGAATCATTCTGAACTCATCATTGAGGGCTAAGCAAAGTTGTTCCACTAAGTGAAGAACCTAAACAAACAAATTAAAATACAATATCAGCCTGAAGCTTTCACTGATATAATGAAAAGAGGCCATTGCTCAAAATACAATGACACTAAACAAAAAGTACAAGATAATTGAACGCCTAAACTGAAAAAATGAAAGCACTCCAATTATATTTTGTTGAAACAGAAAGGTATAAAGCATGAAGAATGAAACAGAAAGGTGATAGGAATGTTTATTAAGGCTATATTAGTAATTAGCTAGAGTAGTTGTTAGAGTATTTGGTTATAAATAGAGAGGGAGAGGAAGGAAGAAGTTAGGAAATATTTTGGTGAGTGATTTAGGGCTTGTCAAAGATCTCAAGAAAGAGGGTCCAAGTACCTTGAACGTTTGGTTTATCTTGTAATTCCATTATCATTTAAATTTCTATTAACCACCACCACCAACCCCCAACAAAAAAATAATAATAAAAAGGAGAAAACATGCTCACTGGATAGCCGAGCGGAGGACGACTGGTAGAGGGAAAATTGAAGGATGACCACAATTCTGATATGAGAGAGAGCAATTCAGGTAAATATTTGCGAATGTGCTGCACAATCATAAGCATGAGCTTTAGAAGGTTTTGGATAACCACATCATTTGTAGCACAGATAAATGCAATTACACTGCAGTTTGTTATAAACCTGGCGGACAATAGAAACTAAGGTTCCAAGTTTCCACGTTATGAAGTCCTTTAAAGTATCATCACACGTGCTAACAGTGTGGAACAGATCGGGCAAAACCTGAAGTTGAAAGTAGGAAAGAATTTAGACAAGTGAAGAAAATTCCAAATTAATTAAATTCATCATTACATAAACTGACCTTGGGTAAGTATGGAACAGAACCGAGGCCCATAGACTATATTTGAACAGAAAAAGTTTGGAAAAATTAGTGATAATGGATCTAACTCAAGTGAGAGAAAAACTAATTAGAAAACAATTGCTTCATCTGCATACCTTGAATATGAACATAAGCGATCCAACCACCTTAAGATGATAACTCGCAAGGGAAGGATCCCGAAGTATTCTCAAGAGTGAATTAATTGCCACCTGGAAACTTAAATATAGGTGAATAAACAAGTACATGTACCAGAAACATCTATCCTTGTCATTCCTCTATTTGTGTCTTATTTTCAATTCAAATATCTCATAATTTAGAAATGCAATGGAATTTATATAGTCAGCTGATAACTCCAAATGGGAACTATCTGTGCCACTTGATTGAATCCAATGTTTAATTGAAACCTTAACAATCTTTTAGAGTTAGGTATCTATGTATTATACTTCATCAAGCAAAGTACCGTGGAATAATAATCCTCAGATGTCGCAAACGAGGGCCATAGCTCCATAGGAAGTTCATCCACAGATTGAATGTGTTGACCAGAATCACTTGCTGCACGTGTTACTTCTCCATGTGACCCTGGCAAGCTTGCTTGGTTCCTTTTATGCACATGAGGATCCAGAGCACCCATTATTCCTAGAACCTGATGAAAGTCGAGCAATTTAGAATTGAGCACATTAATGATACAAACTTTTAGTTTGTTTGGAATAAATTTTGGATAAAAACTGCTTATTAGTAATTTGTGTAGAATAGTTTCTTGAATGATTTTAAATTGGGTTAATTTAAACTTTTGAAGCAAAGCTTAGAGATAAATTATCCAAAAATAACTTCAAAGAGATGAAATTAAAATCTTGAAATATGTAGTAAGAGAAAAAAACATATTCGTAATTAATAGAAACACTTTTTGAACATAGGGCAACAAAAAGAAATTGTGTTGAAGATAGCGCTTTCTAGAAAATGAAAATGTAAAAGCATTTTTTCTAGAAAATGAAAATGTAAAAGCATTTTTGTTGAAGTCTTTTTAAGGAGTGCTTAAACTAGAAGGTATTTTGTAAGCAAACAATTCGTCTGGTTATGGTGTACCTACCTTTAATACTTCACGTCTAGTAGACCAAGCAAGCTCACCATTCAGCAATTTTAACAGCAGACCAAGCAACAAAGGGTACTCATTGTACGGAGTTATAACATACCTATCATGATAGTAAAAACTATTAATTCTTCTATCATCATCAGGGGTAAATTACTAAGCAAATTAAAGAGAATGCCATTCAAGACTTATTCCAATAACAAATTATATATTTATGTTATTGAGTAGAACAACATGTGTATAAAGGAAAAATGACTAACAATTTTTTTAACAATATGAAACTTATGCAAAGCGATTGATACTCCAAAGATAGAGAGAGAGAAAAAAAAAAAAAAAAAAAAAAAAAAAAAAAAAAA
>QLSR01000454.1:65682-77477 GCA_031780015.1 Citrullus colocynthis | reverse complement strand
AAAAAAAAAAAAAAAAAAAAAAAAAAAGAAGAAAAAAGCATTCCAACTTTGAACATCCTGCAACAAAAAGTCAGCAAAAGACTTCAAAAGAGTACACCAACATGAGCCCTTAATCTAGCAGATTTTTGGTTCAATCAAGCCAAGGGAGATGCTAGCTTTGGAAGATCATCTGATTTCTTTCTCACCATAACTTGGATAAAAGGTGCATTAACCCATAATTTGTTGGCCTTTAGGAGCCAAAGAAGGACCAATCAGTAGCAGGAGAACAGTTTCTTTGAAGATGTTAGAGAAAACCAAGACCACACAATATTGAAACCAACAATCCAGAGAACATGAGCAACCAAAAAACACATGCTTTTGGGTATCCTCCAGCAAAAGGAACTGTCGAAGTATTGATACAACTAGATTTACCATAGCTCATCAGCTTACGCTTTATTAAAGTTCATTGGTGATCTAACAATGTATCAGAGAGAGTCATTTCCTATAATTTTTTGTACAAGATATTTTTTCTTTTTGAACAAGAGTAATTTCCTATCCAATTAAAAATTGGTTTGCACTTGTTGGGCCTTCAACAAATTTTCAAGCCCACAAGTGAGGGAGAGTGTTAAAAGTATTGATATAATTAAATTTTATCATGACTCATCAGCTTAAGCTTTTGGGCTTTTGGTGATTTAATCAGAACAAACAGAAGGCGTAAGATGGATGGAAGTTTGGTTTGGACAACATCACTGGAATCAGTATTAAGACTACCATCTAATTTTAACTAATCATTCTCCAAGGGCTTTGGATTTCTATACAGCTGCAAAAAATCTCCTTCTGCAATGGGGAGGAAGCCCCATACCTAGATAAAAATTCCTTGGAAAGAGTACCAGCTATTACAACTTAATTTGCAAAAATAGAAACAGAGAAAATACTTCACAAAATCTGGAAATGATATTACAGACAGAGAGACGCGGCAAGCCCAAAACTATTGAGTTGTTCCATTCATTAAAACATCACGAGATCAAATTTATCAATTGTCCCTCAGCAACTTACCAAAAAAAAAATGTATGGTTCAATATATATTTGTTGAACTTATTGGTTGATTTTTTTTTACCAGAAATGAAAAAAAATATTCATTGAAATAATGAAAAGAGTGAAAAGAAACAACTAAGAAGGATTACAAAAGAAGTAAATAGCAATCCAAATCAAACTAAATCCACTTCATCGAAGAACCAAAAACAATAATCCAACCAAAACACCGAGGAAGAAGCCAAGAGTTCTGAGCTCTGAGCAAAAGAGACAGAAAGAGAAAGAAACCAAAGGAAACAGAAAAAACCGTGGAAGCTGACAAGGAAACCTAAACCAGACAAAAGATACAGATCAAAAGCAGAATCCTATAAAAGCATAATCAAATTCCAAAAGGAAAACCAACTCATAAACACCCAGCCACTGAACTCCAATCACCAAAATAAAAGCCCCTGTAATCTTCAAAAAAAGGCTTCATTAGACCAACTGGCAACATTCGAACTTCAAAATCAATTAAATCAAGACTAAAAAAGGTTTTCACGATAACACAAAAAGAACAGCCCCTGAAGCTTTTGGAATACCAAGAAGTAGGGGTGAGCATCGGTCACCTAGTGTCAGCTTTAGGCACAAACCAACCAATCAATTTCAATCGGTCGGTGGTTGTAGATTTTGGGTGGTGGTTTAATAGCACAGACAGTCCATCAGCTTCAGCCAAAACCGATGAGAATGAGCTAGACAAGATGGAAGAGGCTTATGTGACAAAATCGAAATAGCTTGCTAAACATGAGAAGATGGAGAACTATGAGGTTTTAGTAAAAGGAGAAAAAAAAAGGAAAAAGAAGAAAAACAAAGGCAAAGAAGAATAAGAAGAAAAAACAAAGGGAAAGGAGAACACGAAGAAGACGATGAGATAGGAGAGGGATTAGAGAGAGGATGTTGAATAGGTTTGTAAAGAAGTGTTTCTTTCTTTTACTAACTTAATACTTAGCATATTTTGGAACTCACAACTTTTTTAATTTTATCAACATATTTTAAGAACCCAAGGTGGTTTGCTCAATGCAAAAGTTTGCATACCAGTCACAGTGACGCATCACATCAAGCTCATCATATCTCCAATTCTCCATGCAACCTTCTCATTTTAAAGAGAAAAAGGGTATAGCTTAGTAAGCCGGTTGGAAAGGTGCTTCCTGGCTACTCTGACCGACCGACTTGTAAGTTTGCATGTTTGCAAGACCGTCGCCAACCAAAACTTAAGCTACCAACCAACCGACATCGATCAAGTCAGTTCGTTTTTATCAGTGCAGTTTGTCAAATTGTTCGGATGACCCCTACGAAGAAGTACTTCAGGATGATCATAACAAAGGAATGAAACACAATTAGATCTTAAATTGTGGTGACTCATCCTTTATCCTTCCCCCATATTAGTTGGCTTGAGCATTATCAGGTTAACATGTTACATTTACAAGTTCAGTCGAGTTTCCTCAAGGAAAATAGAGATTTCACTAGAACTTTCCGTTCATCAAAGATCAAATCTACTCTAGGGTGGATATTGGAGTGGTTGTTTGGCCTCCCAACTGCCAAATGGCAAAACCAATCGATCTCAACCCACCCCCTACCCAACCCACGCACAACCGCTTGATGCTCTAATCAGCAAACCAACTAATCAACCTAACCAAACTGTCAATATATGCAGTTCCATTGGTGCAATTCCGACACCTAGGCAGTGTAACTTCATTTTTCAGTAATTCTCTAGTAAATAATCAATTTGACTTCAGTTTTGCCAAAAAAATCAAGTCATACCAAGCCGCCTACACTCCTAAGGTGTGTAATGTTCTTAAAAACAATTATTGCTCACCAAATATTTTATTGTTCCTCTCGATCAAGAGAAGCAAGAGAGGATCTACTTCTTTCAATTAGATGCTGGAAAATAGGTAATGGGTACCTGAAAGTATTATTACTCCACGATTGTTTTCAATAAATTGAAAAAATAAATTACTCGAAGAGCCTGAATAAATCTAGTTAAAATGTTAATTAGTTTCATTTGGTTTGGTCTATCACCTAGTTAGAATCATTTAGGTTAGACAAATTTGCAACCTAAATGATGAGGTTCGCTTGGGTAAAAGTATATATCTTAACGAACACCCTAAGGTAAACCTGAGAATCCATACACATTAAAGGCATCATGAAAAGGTGTGTACCCTGTGCTCTGAACAACTTGACCAAGGGTAGAAACAGCCACTTCACGCTTCGCAACAGCAGCTCCATCCAATAGGGCTTCAACAATCAACGGCATGAGTTCAGGAAGGTATTGTCTCATTGCAAAACCACCCTGTTGGCAACCACACAGCAAATAAAGAAAAGAACAATTGTAACACATTGACAATCCTCTATCTTTTTTCCTTTTTTTTTTTTTTTTAATGTAACATTCTGTGCTCTAAATTGAGAAACTCATAAACAAGGGGAACAAGTATGCGAGCAGACATAAGTTTTTTCCATAGGTGTACCCACATTTTTTCTTCACTTTTGTTTTAATGGTAAGAAACAATATACTCTAATAACTTCTAAAAGTAGGTCCAAAAACAAAATAAAAACACATATAGTTATTGGTTCACAATTTCTAGACTTTCAGATCTCACCAATTAAGCAGTGCCAACATTTAAAAGCAGAGCTAATAAGACGCTACCACCAAATTCAAGTCAGAAGGGAGGATTTGGAAGATAAGCTTTACAACTAAATCACTTTATAAGCGGTTAGTCACATCAGCCTGGGGGTTCTTCCTGTCTTAAGTTGTTGGTAGCTGGAGTTATCTGGGAAGCTGTCCTCTATCTAAGATTTTTGTATTTTCCCCTTTCAAGTTATAGTTTTGATTTGGGGGCATTTTTCTCTTACGTTTAATTGTTGTTATTGGGATGATCACATTTTGTTGTATTCCATCTATTCTGGAATTTCCTGTTTCCATGTATTTTAAATATTTGCCTCTTTTCCTTGTATCAATGAAGAGGCTTGTATCTTGTTTCAAAAAAAAAAAATTCTAATAGTCTTGTTTCCTTTCAGAAAATAAAAAAATAAAAATTCCAATGGACTGTAGAAAACAAGGTCCACCCTCCAGAGATCATTGAAGGGAAACCTTACACCACCAAACTACAACATCATTTTCTATGCTGAGATAAATGCTCTGAATTTTTTTGTTAAGAAAATAAAATGTTCTTGTCGAACATTACACAAGTGATAGAGGGTCATTTTACCAAAGTCTATGTGGTTTCATATGCTACGAGGGCAAGACATAGCCCCACCCACAAATCTTTTTTATTGGAAATGGTAGTTATTCCATTAACAAATAAGTACAATAAAATAATCATGACATGAAATACACATTAGCACTAAAAAAACAACCCTGACTAGCACAAAAATTGAGATCACAATACACCCTCTACACATGAAACACATTTAGAAGGGAAGGGAAGGGGTAGGGCAAAAGGACGCTCAATTTTCCTGCCTCCAAAATAACAGGATGTAATTTCTAAAATTGAGTAATTATTTGGAATGTTAATGACAGAGATTTGTAAAAAGTCACCCACCACTCGAGCAAGATCTCCAACAGTTACAAGAACTCCCGTGATAATGCCATTATTGGCATTCACTCCAGTGCCTTCGCTAAGCCTTGCCACAAGTGCCTAAAGAAAATATCCAGCATACAGATGAGAGAAAAGATACAGACAGAGAGCACATGAGAGAGTGTGAGAGTGTTTGAATGAAAGAGAGAGACAGAAGTTCATGAATAACATCTGATTTACTAAACCTTGTGAACTGGAGCAATGTAAGGAAGTATTAACCGTTCACAATTGCGTATCAAACAGCCCAGCAACTTCGCACTTTCTTCTCGGCATTTATTATCTGCACTGTAAACTTTAAAAATTTTAACTGAGGCCTTGACAATCAGTCCAACTTCTATAAATTATGATATTCATTATCAATTAAAAATGGTAGACTTGGCCATCCAAGACATAAACCTGCTTCAGATTACCTCTGGTCCAAATAGGTTAACAATTGTATAAGATGACGACGAAGAGCTGGAAGAACATATGCAGGATTTTTTTCAGATAATCTCCCAGCAACAGATATTGCATACTCTCGAACATCAAAATCCTGCACCATTACATCAAATTCTCACACTTCAAAAAAATAAATTTGATCCTTTTAACAAACAAAACATCAACAAGCACTATTCAAATTTTAGAGTGCGGCACTGCTCTGAAAATTGTGTCCTTGCACCCAGCATATTTAACGCACCAAAGTAAACTGACAAGACATCCTCAAACTATAATTTACAAGTACTGAATTACCTCATCATTAAGTGCAGCGAAGACTGCACTCAAACTATCAGCCTGTGCTATAAAATCGTCAAAACCCCTATTTCCATGCAGAGAGACAAAGATGGAATTGCGAACAGCAACATCAGCATCTGCAACAGCTGCAATAAGAAGCTTTTCCACCAGCTGTAAAAAGACTCATATTAGTACAAAATCGTAGTGGAGTGACAGGTTCTGGAACAACATATGAAAACCCAAAAAAGGGCAAAACCAGAAGTGATGAATACAAAAACAACTTACAAGAAAATCCCAAATTTTGGTAATAAGAAACGATAATTTCAAAACAGTCATGAATTATATACATCCATGGACCATGGGTGTCCTTCTGCCACCATCCACAGTTAACACTGCTTGTGTGACGAGTTTTTTGGTTTTTTTATTCTGAATTTGTTGCATCTTCCTCTTCCACCATAGCTGCTTTTGCAATGGGCATTTGTGAAATCTCTCCCTGCCACATTCTGTCATCGAATCTGCTTTTGTAACAGGCATTTTGTTTGGCTTTTGCAATAGGTTTGGTTTATCAGGTCTTTCTTAGTATTTCAGAATCTGCTCTGTCCAGCCATATGGGTTTGTTTTGTCAGGTCTGTCTTGGTAATACACCTCAAGAGACGCCGCAAAACCATGAAGATCTTAACCTTCAAAAGGAATGAAAAAAGTGGAACCCTAGAGGTGGTGGGATTAACTTTTAAAAAGGAAAAAAAAACAAAGGATTTGAATGTGAACCCCTTAGAAGATTTAGGATTCCAGGAAGGAAGATCGCTCCTCCAGAAAAATAGATTAGTCCCCCAGAAAGAAAGACAAACTAAAAATTTTGCATCAATAAGCAAAATCAAAATCCCAAAAAATATCATCAAGATCCTTTGTAGCTTTCCTGCAGAGGATGTAACACAATAGACCCATCATGTTGGGCACCCCCTCAACACCTCGTCCAAGGTGTTAAAGTCATTCATAGAGCACCTGCTAAATAAAAAAAAAAAAACTTAACCTTTTTGAAAACTACCACCTCCCACAAAAAGGCACAAATTGAATCACTCTAGGGAAAAGGATTAACTAAACCAAGAAAAAAAGGATTTACACCAAAACCCTTCAAATGCATTAGGATTCAAGTATGAACATCCTTCTACCCGGAACACAATGAAACTCCCAAAGAAAAGACAGAAGGTCAGCAATATCCAACGCTTCCCTATTGGACAAAGCACACTGGACCCTAAGGAAGGGGAGAACATGGGCTGAGCTGAGACAAAACAGCCGCCACCCAATGGTTTTTCATCAAGGATAACAGGAATAAATGAGGGAAAAAACTATAGAGGAGTTTATCCCCCAACCACTTATCCTCCCAGCAAAAGTGTGCCTCTCGTCCCCATCTGAGCAATGAATAAAAAGAGAGAAGAAAGGAAACTGTTAGACCTCCCATTAAGGAAGTATATTCGAGGAGGGTAAAAGAGGAATTGCGCCCCAAACAAAGGCTTACCTGTGGTGGTCCTGGTAGTAAGGAGAATGTTGGTATTTAAATATCAAAGCCCAAAGGGAAACATGATATCTAACAAGGGACCAAACATCACAAGATCCCCTACCAACCCATTAAACACCATGTTATTCTGCTCCCATGAAGAACCCACAATAAAGCACACACCTCTGTGAGCTATGAACCCTTCTCACAAACAAGTGCATGGAGGAGGAATTCTTTGATCATATCATTGGTATCACTATCTCGAGCTAGCATGAAACCAAACATCTTAACAAAGTAGTCCCGCACAAAACTCATATGGTCCAAGTCATCCACCTTTTGACAAAGAATACAACATAAAGGCCCAACTAACATGGGCAACTTCCTCTCAAGCAGATCATGTTGGCATGTCCATGTAGAACTTGCCAGGCAAAAAGCTTCACTTTCGTAGGATCCTAATCCTCCAAAGAGTAAAAAAGACCAACTTAATAGTGGGAGAAGGTTCAATCAAACTACAAAAGAAAAACTTACACAAAAATCCCTCCAAATAGTTGGGACTCCACACTCTCCAATCTCTTCTGCCAATCCTAACGTTATACCCCTCAAGAATAGACAGATGGCAACCCACATTCGTCATTTCCCAACCGAATAAAACAACATAGTTTAGTAGTCTCTAAACTTGAAGACAACCTGCCTGACCCTACAACATTTGGGTGTCAAGGGAACTCGTAAAATATTAAATCCTAGGTAGCTGGTCACCATGGATTGAAACAATGATCTCTTAGCCATTTATTGAGACTATATCTCCTTTTGTACCACTAGGCCAATACATAATGGTTCCCAACCGGATAAAGAATGACAATACCCAAACGACAAAGAGCAGGAGTTCGTGACCACACTTAGAAGTTAGGTGGATGTCATTCATTGTATTGCCGATTGCTTTCTTCTTCTCACCTAGCCTTGTCTCATGGAAGCAATCCAAAGTCTCTTTCCTTTTGGACTCCTATGGTGGACAAAGTTAGGAAGAGACTTGCCACCTAAAAAAAAGGCTTATTCTCTAAAGTTGGTATACTTACTCTTATTCAGTGTGTTCTAAGTGGTATCTCATCTATTATTTTTCCCTTTCCAAAGCTCCGAGTGAGATGTGTTAGAACATTGAGAAGCTTTTGCGCAGTGGCTTTGGTGGTTCCTCCTGAACATAATTCTCTTTGACACAAGGTAGGCTAGTAAATATGGCTCACATCCTTTCATATGGTTGGCGAGTGGAGCCAAGGTCATTGCTAGCAAATATGACTCTCATCCTTTCAAATGGTTGGCGAGTGGAGTGAAAGGCACCTACCAAAATTTGTGGAAGAATATTTCTAAGGAGCTCCTGTCCTACTCCCTTGGTCCTTTACTCCCTTGGTCCTTTGTGTGGTGGGTGAGGAAGGAAACTTATTTTGGGGAGGTCAATGTGTGGGGGATAGACCTCTGTGCTCCTTGCTTCCTCGTCTTTATCAATCTAAATAATTCTATTAAGAAGCTCTTGTTTCTTGGTCTTCAAATCTCCAAAACCCTCCTATTCCAAGGTTTAAAGAGCCCCCTAAGGAATTCAGCTTACCCATAAACTGCTAGCCTTTCCAAGTGACAAGAACTAAAGCATTCCACTGCAAAGAGATGTGAGCCTCTTAAAGGAGGGCTGTTCCAACTACATGTTCTTTATTTTTTTTTTTACAGAAACAACCACTTTCATTGAAAAAGAAATGAACGAATACAAGCACGGGCATACAAAAAAACCAAGCCCACAAAAAAGAGAAGGTCTTCTACAAGAAGGGACTCCAACTATGTAAAAGCATATCTATGGAGTAGTTACAAAAGGTCTTCAAAATCGAAGCCCACAAAGAAACAAGATAGTGAACAAGAGACCAAATCTTACTAGGGTCCCTTTCCCTCCCTCTAAAAGTCCTACTATTCTGCTCACCCAACAAAATCCATAAGAATGCATAAAAGCGACCCTTCTCCCCCATGGCGAATTGGGGAGGAACTCCTCGATCACTCTCGATAACCCTCTAACGAGCCACAAAGAAGCCAAACATCTGGAAAAACAGCTCCCAGACAAAACTAGCATCCTCACACTACCAAAGGATATGATCCACATCTTCCTCCGCCTTCCGAAAAAGAAGACAACAGAGCAGCCCAACAAGCAAAGGTAACTTCCGCACCAACCAATCCACCATCAGCACGACCGTGAAGAACTTGCCAAGTAAAAACCTCACTTTCCAAGGAATCTTAATCCTCTAAAGAACCAAGAAGACCGAGACACCTACGGGAAAATGATCAACCAGCCTTTGAAAGGAAGATTTACGCAAGAACCCCTCCAAAGGATGGGAAAATAAGAACCGCAAACCCTAGAAACCCAAAAAAATCTTGAAGCCTTCTTCATATCCACATTAACAATCTCTGAAATCCCCTCGTCCATTGAAAACCAAGACATCAATCTCCAATTAACTAAATGAGGACCACCTCCTTCATCCACAGCTTCCCACAAAAAAGTTCTCATATGTTTTTCTAGGTATCCTTAACTGTCGCACAAAAAAGTTTCTCATATGCATTTCTAGGTATCTTTAACCATCGCAAGAATTTGAAACTAGATATAAAATATACAAGAATTCCTCAACATCAATGGTAACAATGTAAGCATGTCACCCTCACAAAAATAAATATCACCAAGAAGACAAACCTCATCCATTTCAAGAAGAATTAGTACAAAGGTGTTGGTTAATTAATTTCAAAACAAATGAGTACAAAATGGAAGCAGGGAAAGAGAATTAAATTACAATAATCACTCTTAAAAGTAATGATAAAATTAACCCAAGGTAAAACTAGTAAAATTAACTCTAAAATCTAAAATAAATCGAAGTTGAAACAATTACGAGTTAACCCATCAACCTCTACCACTCATTTTAACATTCAGGAGTGATTAGTGAAGGGAGAAGAAAGAGTGTGTCTTAGCAAACAAAATAATAATAACAACAAGAACAATTATATAATTCAAGGACCAAAGATCAAATAAAACAAAACCATTTCTACAAAATAATTACCTCCTCAACAAGGCGACGACGTCTCCCACCTGCACGACTAGACCTACTAGTACCAAATTGTGTGCATGTCATGACAGAAAAAGAATTTGCAACTAATCTGCAGCAACATAGTGCAGCATCTTTACGTGTTGCTCCATCTTCATCATCCAGATACACAACAACCGATTCCCGTGCAAACTCAAGAAGGTCATGACCCTAAACCAAATAAACAAAATTGTAGACTAAAAGAAATTTTGTACATAGAGTTAGTTTCCAACTGTACACAATGAACCTTGAAGTTAAACCGAGCAAGTGTTTGCAATGCAAGCTGCACAAGAGATGAACCACAAAGATCTGAAACTGGCTGAGGTACTGTCATCACATTTCCCCGCCCCACCACAGCAGCAGGCCTACCCTGAGGAGAATGTGATTTTGATAGAACCATTGAAATGCTATCTAAAAGCCGCTCTTGAATACTGGGAAGCAAAGAGGGTATACTGATACAAAATAAAAGCAAATGGAAGCAACCATGAGAATTTTTTAAAGAATATTAAACAACAGCATATAAGGAAGGAGGAAAAAAGTTGGTCAAAGAATTATGTCTGCCTGATAGTAATTTGCTCCAGGGATTCTACAAGTGTAGGGGAAAGACCAGCTGAGAACATAACATCCAAGAGACCTCGAACGTGAGATTCCATAGCAGGTCCCATGGCTTTTGCAATGCTTCCAACACAAGCCAAAGCCTCAAGTGAGGGTCTACCACGACGTGGAGCAATCTGAAGATTAAGATATTTGATAACTTTCACAAACCATCAAACTAGCTAACAAAATCTCCATACTGCGAGAAATAAATAACTGGCATATAGGGCAGAAAAATGCTAGCAAAATGTTGACATACTGCATCACGTAAGTGATTTGTAATAGTCGGCAAATAGTGTTTGAGTTCCCCATCTAAAGCACCAGCCATCTCCCCAAGGGCAATGAACCCACTGGCACGCTCAGCTGGTGTTCTCAAAACAGTGAGAATATGATTCATGCATATCTACAAATTATACACAGATATTGTGAATTTCAAAGCAAATAAGCTCCAAAACAATTGGATGAGCAGCCAAGCTAAGGCAGTATCACAAATAAGAAGGCAAAATTAACTAACCGTTAAATAGTTTGTCACGAATCTATCACGTAAAAAATGAGCAATTCGAGGTAATAATGAAGTTATGCTCAAGCGTACAAGACGGTCCCGGTGTTCCAGGTACCTAAGGACAATTTCGGCAACTTCTCTATATCTTGACATCATGAATTCACCTGTATTCCTATCGAAATAGAGAATATATCAATCAACAAGTGGTTGCCAAAAAGACTGCACTGCAGTTTACAGTAGGATCCTACAAATCATATGAGAAGTCCCAAAATGGGTAAAGATTAAAAATAGTAAAAAATAAATAAATAAATAAATCCTTCAAGAAAATGAATTAGCATTCTATCATTTTTTTTAAATCCATGATTCTAAACGGAACAGAAATGACAATTTTATGCTATTAAACACACTTTGACTTCAGCACTTAAATGAAAATAATACTTCCGTATTCTAACTGTTTTAACTAGTTTCACAGGAGACAGAGAAGAGGTACTGGTAAAGGCAAGGAAATTCTGTTCTACCAATGTTCAGAAAGACAGAACCAGCACACTAGGAGATGCTGAGGTCAACTCACTTTTAGATGGTTGGTTTGAGGATGCAGTACTCAACCAAACAGAAAATACTTGATTAGATTAACTAAGATCAAAATGTAAGAAACTTTACCGGCATGGCTTATAAAATTGAGAATAACGATCACATTAATCAGTTGGGCAAAATTTTACTTTCTCCTACTTATTTTCGTCTTCTTCTTTCTTTCTTTTTTTTTTTTTTTT
>QLSR01000454.1:44147-64182 GCA_031780015.1 Citrullus colocynthis | reverse complement strand
AAAAAAAAAAAAAAAAAAAAAAAAAAAAAAAAAAAAAGGTGCCATTGATTTCACCACTGCCCAAATATAATGAACATAGTGATGTTTGAAAAATTATTCACAACTAAAGAAAGGAATATCGTAGATATTATGTGAAAAAAAAAAAAATTAAAAGAAAGAATATATATTGTGTGAAAAAATTAAGACATTACAAATGACCCTTCACCAAATACGTATACCAAGGAAAGACAGCACCACCATAATTCATGCATCCAAAATATACCATCCACACTAACCTCAAAAGCTCGCCAACCGCAAGTAAGGAACCATGTATGCTGTGAACAGGAGCATTTTTACCCAACCCATCTTGTGTGGCTTCAAACATTCGATAGTACCTATCAGATGAAAGCAAAACATAAATGGTTTCTTTTTATCAAATAGAGTATCAGTGAAGAGATGCATTTGGCAAATGCACACTCACACAAAGATGAGCAATGAAGCAAGTCAATTCTATGAAGTGGTATTCAAAACCACAGGCATGCAGATACAAGCACAAAGAACACTATCCAATCTGCTAAACATAATATATCCTCATAACAGAATAATTGTTCCCAATAAAAAACAAAGATTTGCCTCTTGTTCACTGAAATCCTCTCTAGAAACGGTACTAGTCTCCTGAGTGACAAGGACATTGGGACTGAATTCTTAAGTTTTTACTCAAAACTTTATACTAAAGACGATAATCAGCATTTCCTTCCAACAAACCGTGATTGGAGCCCTATCTCCTCCTCTCAAGCTGCTGATTTGGAGCGTCCTTTTACAGAAGAGGAGGTCTATTTGGCGGGCTCCTCCCTTGGCACAAACAAATCACCTGGCCCTAATGGTTTCGTTGCTGAATTTTTTAAGTTCTTCTGGTCCACCATTAAATCTGATATGATCTGCCTAATACAAAATTTCTACACATCTGGTGTTATTAATGTTAAATTGAATGAGATCTACATTTGTTTGATTTCTAAGAGAGTGGATTCAAAATCAGTTTTTGACTACAGGCTTGTTAGTCTCAATCCTTGTGCATATAAAACTTGGCTCAGATTCTCTCAAATCGTCTTAAGTTGATTCTAGATGCCTCCTTGATGGCTAATGAGATCATTGACTACTAGTCTGCATCTAAGAAGGCCAAGGTAGTTCTTAACCTTGACCTTGAGAAGGCTTTTGACACGGTTGACTAGTAAATTCTTGACACTATTCTTATGGCTAAGGGTTTTGGTAGTATGTGGTTGTGTTACTAGTGCAAATTACTCCATTATTATTAATGGTCGTCTCCAGGGGAAGATTATACCTACTCGTGGAATTGGACACGGAGATCCTCTCCCCTTTCTTATTTATCTTAGTTGATGATTGCTTGAGTCGCCTCCTTGATCATAGCTCCTCTTTGGGTCTTACTATTGCTCATCTCGTCAATAATACAACTTTCTCCTTGAACCATCTTCAGTTTGTCGATGATATTATTCTCTATTGCTGATCGTTCTACTATCCAGAATCTATTTGAGGTAGTCCGTATCTTTGAATATGTTGTTGGGTTGAGAATTAATTTTGCTAAGAGTGAGCTCCTTGGTATCCATGTTCCTAATTCTGATCTTGATTGGTTGGTGAACTCCTTTGGTTGCAAAACAGGTTTCTGGCCCTCTACTTATCTTGGGCTTCCATTAGGTGATAATTCCAATTCTACTATTTTCTGGCAACCAGTGGTGGAGAAATTTCAGTATAAGCTCCATAATTGGAAGTATGCTTATATTTCGAAAGGTGGGAGACGTCTCTCATTCAGGCTACTCTCTCTAATCTGCCTACATATTATTTATCCCTATTCAGAGCTCCCTCCTCTATCATCAATTGCCTTGATAAGATGGTTTGTGATTTCTTTTGGGAGAGTGCCCGAGGGGATGGTGGCGTACACAACATGAATTGGGGGACTTCTCAGCGCCCTCAAGCCTCAGGGGGCCTTGGTATTGGTAATTTTAAACTTCGTAATTCCTCCCTTATGGTTGATTTGGTAGGCACATCTGATTTAATCTAAGCTGATCTTTATTCTTTGATTTGGAAAGATTGTTATCCCAAGAAGGTCAAAATCTTCCTTCGGGAGCTTAGCTAGAGTGCCATCAATACCAATGATCGTTTGCAACGCCGTTTCCCATATATGTGTCTATCTCCCTCTTGGTGCATTATGTGTTGCTAGTGTGTCGAATCTCCTGCCCACTTGTTTGTACATTGCTCGTTTGCCTCCAAATTTTGGGATATTATTTTGGTTGCTTTTGATTGGTCTTTCATCAGTCAAAGCTCTATGTCTACTACTTTGGCTTCCTTACTGGTGAGTCATCATTTTGGTGGTACTAAGATAACGGTTTGGTTGGCCATTGTGCGTGCTTTCTTTTGGACATTGTGGGGTGAACGTAATAATCTGCTTCTTAATAACCATTTTTCCCCTTTTGATCGGTTTCTAGAATCAATTTTGTTTATTGCTTTCCCTTGGTGCAAAATGCAGCACTCTTTTAGTCATTTCAGCATATCTTTTCTTGTCCGTAATTGGCATTCCTTGATGTAATCACCTTTGAGTGTCTGGGGTTCTCCCATTTTTCATTTATCAATGAAATTGTTTCTTTTACTAAAAAAAAGATTTGCCTCTTGTTCAAAAGAAATACACATATCCACAATCACCAAGCCAACTGAAAAACCAATAAAGAAATGGGCACACAGGAATGTTAAAGGATCATGGAATTTGGAGAAACAGATCACAAATTTTTACGCAAAAAACTTTAGGTGAAATAAATAAATTTCAAAGAAAAGGTCATCACCTAGAGAGGTTGTGTTACAATTATCCAGTCTACTTTCTCAAAGTCAAATCTTTTGCATACGATGGCCTCTCATCTTAGAGAAAATTTTCAAGGATTTCTTCAAGGAGGTTGCATTTGATTGTTTAGATGAAATTCAAGCCCCCATGCTAACAAGGAGGCTTGAAACTCATCGCTTTCCGGCAAGTGACTTTAGAGATATGCTCATTCAAAGTATACTCTTTGGAAGTCCATCATTTATGGAGAAACATTGGTGGTGATCCGTAGTGGAATATATTGAAACTTAGTTCTTTTGAATCAAGGAAAGAAACTGTGGTTTGGGAATGGAAAGAACATTCTTGGAAAGTTGAGGGTTTGGTGAAATCCTTTGAGGCCAACAAGTCCAACATAAGGGATTTAGTGGAAAAAGGAGCCATATCTGTCAAGCTTGTCTTGAAGTCTAAGAATAAAAGAAAAATTACAAAAAAATCTTCGAAATCAAGGTCCAAAGGAAACAAGAAAACAAGGAACCAAACATTACTAGGATCTCTCTTCAAACCTCCAAACACTCTACTATTCCTCTCTCCCCAAAGATCCCACAAAATAGCACACACCTGCAAGTTATAAGAACCAGCCCTTCTCACAAAAAGGCCAATGGAGAAGGAACTCCTCAATCATATCACTAGTGTCGCTACAACAGGCTAGCAAGAAGCCAAACGTCTAGAAGAAGGAATTCCAAATGGATCTTGCAAACTCACATCTCTAAAGAACATGATTTAGGTCTTCCTCAGCAATTCAACAGAGTATAAACCAAAATGGGCCAATTAGCGAGAGCATCTTCCTCAAAAACTGACCTGAAGTGTTAACTTGTCCATGTAAAACTTTCCAGGTAAAGAACTTCACTTTAATTGGGATCATTGTCCTCCAATGAGTAGAAAAAACTGACTCACTAGCAAAAGAAGGGTCCATCAAACAACAAAAAAAGAATTTACAAGATTATAACATCCCTTCTTCTAAGCCTAAAAACAAACTCCCCATGCGAGAGATAACATTCATCACTTTCCTAAGGGGTGTAACCAAACTCCCCATGCGAGAGATAACATTCATCACTTTCCTAAGGGGTGTAACCAGTTAAATTCGAATTGAAGTCAAACCACCAAGAATATTGAAGAAAAATGGATAGTTGAGCTGAAACCTAACTAAGCCACCCCAGATTGATGAACTGATGGTTTAGTCAGTTCAGTCAGGCAGTTTACCGTTTACTTAAATCATAGGCGTCAAGGCAAGGTTGGGCGGGCCCAAAGTGGGCTTGCTTACTTCGAGTTATTGGGCTTATACGATGAGTTGCTTGTATGCATGCATTTTTTTCTCTTTTTTTTTTTTGGAAAAGGAAACAGGATTTTCATTGAAATAATGACAAGAGACTAATGAACAAAAAGACATACTTAAAGACTTAGAAATTAATGAAGAGACTTCACTATTCAAACCGACCACCGACTCATCATCAGATTACAGAGGGATGATTATCCCTGGGAGAAGGAAGGCTAGCAATACCTTCGATAAAACGAAAATTTGAACCAAGGAGAGAAATGCAAGATTGACTAAAAGTATTATGCCTATTATGCTGCTTAGGGTTTTATTTTGGAGGAATTAATAACTTAACAAAATTTTCTTCTAACTTGTCTAAATTTAGTTCTGAAAATTCTTAGAATACCGAAATAAACTAATAAAATAAAAAGTTCTTCCGAGGATAATGAAGAGGCAAAGGACTTGAATGTCTTCATTGAGTGTAGAAGTTAAGAGTCTTATGCCCGTTATGCTGCTTAGGGTTTCAGAAGCCTCTTCTTTTTCTTTTCTGTTTTTTCTTTTTTTTTTATACAAACAAATGTTTTCATTGATGTATAAGCCTCTTTTTTGGAACAATAAAATCCAAGGAAGGCTATCTAGATGGCTCACACTATAAAAGAAGATGATCAATCTTAGAAACCAGTGACTTTTCACAGCCAATTTAATAACTAAGGAAGGAGGATTATTAATGTTCATAGGACCAACTACCTTTTCATTAATGATTCTCTCACCAAGACCACTTTTTGGACAAATAACTTACCAACGAAATTCATCATAATTTCTAAACTCTTCATGCAACAGGGGAATGCTTGGACTGCTCAAATGAAACCTAAGGCAATCCTCAAGACTGGACTTTAAAATTTCAGGTGCCAAGATATTCTCCTCAACCAGAAACTTTTACAGAACAAATCCGAAAAGTCCTTTGCAAATAACATGCCATGACTTGAGGACTTCACGCTCAAGGCTTCCACTGGAATCTCCAAATCTAAGAGAAAATTCACCAAGAAAGGAATCTTTTAGGAGTTTGTGAAGAAATACAAATGAAACCCACTAATTGCTTACCAATGGCTTCAAAGACCGATATTTTTCAATATGGCAAAGGTAAATTCTTGACGCTAATCCAACCCCCATAACTTTTGATAAACGCCGTATGAGAATGAAGCCAACTGGACCAATTTTCCATCTTCAAATGCATATTCTTGTATAACTTCCATTCATGAAGGCTGATCTGTAACTAACTGAAAAAAAAGAAGTTGGTTGTGTTTCACAGGGATCAAATGCCTGCCACCGTCCATCTAATGGAGTCTTCAAAGCCAATTGGACTACTAATACCTTATTGCACATATTACAAATTTTAATATAAATGCTATCATTCAGCGACGCATGTTTCATTAGTTTTCTTCCTTTTTTTCTTTCTTTTTTTATTTAAGTGACAATTTCATTGGTGTATGAAATTACATTCATACACAAGAGTGGGGAGGAAAAACCCTAAGCCAAATGAGTTATAAAAGGCATCTCCAATTGGACAATAGTGAGTCAAAACCATAAGACTTGAAGTATTTAGACAACTTACACCAAGTGAGAGCAATAAAAATAATTGTTCGATAAAATGGTCAAATTGTTGATATTTTTCGTTGAAAATCTGGCTATTTTGTTTGAGCCGAACTGACCACCAAAAAAAAAAAAAAAAGAAAAAGCCTCTAACAAGATGCATCCAAATGAGTCCCTTCCTTCCTTTGAATGGGTGAACCTCAAGAGTGAGGTATAGAAAGCTAGAGATGTCACCAGGAAAAGTCACAAATTAATTGAAGGTACTAA
Organism: Citrullus colocynthis; assembly: GCA_031780015.1. Classification (NCBI taxonomy): domain Eukaryota; kingdom Viridiplantae; phylum Streptophyta; class Magnoliopsida; order Cucurbitales; family Cucurbitaceae; genus Citrullus; species Citrullus colocynthis. The sequence goes on along the minus strand of QLSR01000454.1, from coordinate 58,213 downwards.
GGACGTGACCCCAAAATCTGTTGGAGAAAGGACAGAAGATGAAGAGGTGGTTTTGTGTCCCATTTCTCATCCTACAAAGTGTGCACCAACAAGGGGAAATGGACATAAAAGGCAGACGACATTGTAGATTTTCATGAGTGACAACGGCCTAGTGTGATAGTTCCCTTATAAAGAATTTTATCCTTTTGGGCAAGTGGTCTAACCAAATTGATTTAAAGGGGCCCTCACATCAGTAGTTTGTATTATGCTTGAAGGCAATCAAGGATTTGGTGGAAAAGAATCCCTGATGGTTCAAGCTTCCAGAACCATTTGTTGTCTAGCTGTTGTGGCTAGAATTATGTTAACTAGTAGGGCAGCACAACCCATTCGCTTATCTCCAAATCAGTAAGGTTCCTCCAGAGTTTTAGGTCCCAACAACACTCCCTTATCTTCTATGGATCGAAGACCATAGCCTCTTTAGCAAAGGACGAAGCAAAAAGGTTTGGAAAGGCAACGTGCAAAAGGGCAGAATTCACCCAAATACCATGAAAAAAAGCCACTGAATGCCCCAGTCACAGCAACATGTTGATCCACCATTCGCTGAAGGGGAGAAATGACCTTCCAAGGACCTCGAGCAACTTTTAACGAACTAGTTTCAGCTTTGGTATCAATGTGGGAGGAACCATATTTGGCCAAGAACTTTCCATCTTATATCTTCAAATCCATTTGGTTAGAAGGGTTGCGTTCCTTAATTCCAGATTTGTAATCCCCAAACCACCATGGATGAGGGGGGAGGTAATTTTATCCCAGCCAACAGGTGCAGACAAGACCCATCTACTTTCTCCTTCCACCGAAAGTCTCTGAGAGCTTTCTATCAAGCATGCCACTTTACTCGGTAGTTTGAAGAGGGAGAGGTAATATGTAGAGAGATTACTAAACGTGGCTTGAATAAGAGTTACCTACCTCCTTTGGATATGTAAGATGATGCCCATGTTTTGATTCTCCTCTCGATCTTCTCAACAATAGGGGTCCAGAAAGAAAGGGTTCTCGGCTTACCATTTAGAGGGAGGCCCAAATAGGAGTTGGGCCAAGAACCAACCTTGTAGCCATATTGATCAACAATGCTTTGTGTTTCTTCCGGATCCATATTTATACCTATAACTTTCTATTTTGTGGTGATTGATGGACAGACCAGAACATGATTCAAAAATACTAATGGTGTCGAATAAGATTTTTATGGACTTAGGGTTGTATGTGGAAAAAAGGATAGTGTCGCCTGCAAATTGGAGGTGGCTAATGGAAAGATCACTATTCCCCACTCAAAGCCCAAAATTCTTCAATCCATTTCAGCTTTAGTCAAAAGTCGACTAAGGGTGTCAATAATAATGTTGAAAAGGAAAGGGGACAATGGGTCGTCTTGTCTAATGCCTCTAGTAGCTCGGATTTTACCATGTGGGCAACCATAGATAATGATTGAGAAGTTGGCAGAAGATAAATAGCCCTTTATCCATTTCCTCCAAAGATTACCAAAGCCTCTAGCCTCCAGGATAGTGTCAAGATAAGCCCAGTCAACAATATCGAAAGCCTTTTCAACCATTTGTTTTCTTTCAAAAAAACCCAAAACCAACTGAATTTACACCAAAAACGCCAAACTGTACCAGTTTCAACCCAAACCAATAGTGGTTTCAGTCGATTTGAGCAATTTTTTTACTTTTCCCCAATGTTTTAAAAGACTTAAGGCAGCCTCGTGGCATTTTCTCCTAGAGAGACAAGGCACAAGCCGCAAGGCAGTACGAGGAATAAGCCTCATTTTAAAATTAAGAAAACATAATTAAATCATAAAGCATAAAATCTTATATGTTCTTTAAAAAAAACATAATATCTTATAAAGGCTACATAAAAAATGTGTAAAATAGAAACATTGTGGTCTAGAATCCATGGGTAGAATCTTGAATTTTCTGGCTGAAAGTGAAAATTGAAGAAAAAGCTCCAACTCCACTGATGCTGTTTAGCCCACTAACCTTTGTCTTTTAGTGTTGTCTAGTGTGGTTTTTAGTGTTGTTTAGTGTGGTTTTAAATAAGTATTTGGTATTTTAAAACTCAATTAAGTTGCTGTCCGTTCAACTCTCTCAAAAAAAAAAATCCATTAATAATAATACTTTGTTGTTGAGTGTCGGTTTTTTTTCCACTTCCTCCCAAGGTGCAATGTTCAAGATATATGCAAAGTTAATTATTTTCGGTGCAGTGCGGCCTAGTGCATTTAATTATCCTTCAAAATTTTAAGGCTCAAGCCTCATAAGCCTCAGTGCTTATCGAAAAGGGCATATGCGTTTATGGACAGAGGCATAAGCCTCTTTATTCTTAATAGATTCCCACACCTTGAGGCATGAAGAAGTCGCCTCGCCTCAAGGTGTACGCCACCAACGATTTTTTGAACACTGTTTTTCCCTTGCACCCCTAGCTTCCCCATCGAGCAAAGAGTGATGAAACTCAAACGAATAGGAAACCAAGCTTCCTGACCATACCAAAAAGTCTCCTTAAAACTCAAGGACACAGTTGTACAACCTATAGAACAGATCCTGTTTAAGTATTTAAAGGAAGATAGATGATAGAGACTGGGAAGTGTAGAGCAAAGGGTTCTATCGCCCACCCACTTATCTTCCCAAAAATATGTTTCCTTTCCCTCTCCCACCACACAATGAACCATGAGGGTGTTTATTATTCATCAAATAGAATCAGATACAAGGGATTAACCTTGCATTTAAAGATAATTCAAGCTAACTACTCAACTAAACTAACTCAACCAAATAAAACAAAATTACAAAGTGATCCTCACATAATATGTGCTACATCATTTATCCTCTTATGACTTTGTAGTTTCTTTTACTTCTTCAATTTACAATAAGGTTTTATATTATGCAAAACAAAAATGAACATAATATTAATCATCTACCTATTATATTTTCTATAACTAACATGAAGGCAAGCTTGCAGTGGCTTTATTCTATCAAGAAAAGAAAAAAACACTATTTATTCTGTCAAACATAAAAAATTAACAAAACATTAAATAATCTACCTAATATGTTTTCTATAACTGACCATTGCACACGCCAACGTGTCTCACGCTTTTCAATAACACGAAGGCAAGCACGCAATGCCTCCACAGCCCGCTCCCGAACGGCTAGCTGTGGATCCCGCAAAGCAACCCAAATGGCATCGACAAATTCTGGTACATGCACATTGAAGACTGTCGAAGCATTTTCAGCCATTTCCTACAATAATTTACAATTAAAAAAGAAATAATGTTGATTAGTTCACGTGATCAAAATCCTTATATAAGTTTCCACTAGAAAAATATATCAAAAATAAACTGTACTTCATTTTTCTCATTTAAACATCAAAGCTCCATCTAATCCAAAAATAACCTTTAAGAACTTAACAAATTCTACCATGAAAATAACATATAGTTCATTTGGGTTCATAAATAGATCCAATTGGAAGGTTAGTAATCAAATTTTACTAATTAATACAATTAAATGATGAATTACCTTCAAGATTAGGACAGCAGCAAAGCGACGATACTCGATCCTTTCCCCACGCAACCAGTCCAAAGCAATTTTTACCTGAGAATGGAAGACAATCCAGCACTTATACAAACTAATTACATTAGATAGGCAAAGTTTGGCACGGACCTGGTGTTCAACTTCATCCGCTGTCATTGCTCCACCTGCTCTAGCTAGATGACCCAAAACTCGGCTAGCGAGGACCAAAATTTCAGGATCACGTTTCAGCTCAAATACATTCCTAATATAATTAGAGAACTTTGAAACTTTTGAAGCATTTTCACCCAGAGCCACATCAATCAACTCATCAATAGCCCTTAAAGCTCCCAAATTTTCAGCTACATCATTACTTTCTAAAAGAGTAGAAATACGATCATATAATTGATCCATGAACCGGGAAAATGCTTCCCCATTAAGATCACGAGCTGCTTCTTCAATGTGTTTCTTTAAAGCAGATGGAGGCCCCTCCTATAAACAGATGATGGATAAGAAAAATTCAATAGAACATAATAAGCAAACTAGTAAATTATCCATCATTCATTACACCAGAAAAAGAATTAATAGTTGAAAGCATGAAAGATTGACAAAATTTTCAAAGACCTTAAAAGCAAATTCATTGTATCAAACGAACAAAGAAATAGTAAAAGCATTTAAATTATTACGCCGGTGAATTAAATTATAATGCCCATGATACTCAAATATCAACTCCACATTGTTCCTACAAAAGGAGACTTTAACTACTGACGCCACTAACCCAAATCAATAAAACCTAAACTACATTTTCCACTGATCTCCTCCATCTACCTTAAGCTGAAATTGATCAAAACTTCCTCCACCGAATTCAGCAAAGCATAAAAGAGGGTTCGAGGGCAATAAACGCAACTTACGAAAACAAAACCAAATCACTTATATTGTCGAGTATATCAAGAATTGGGCATTTTCAGCTCTCTTGTAAAAGGTTTCGTCGAGTCTGAAAACGAAACAGCAAACAAAGAAGAAAGAACGCGAAGCGTACCTTGGGATGACCGCGAGTGCAGAGGTCGGAGAGGATACGGTTGAGGGAGTCTAAGTTGCCTCCGCTAGTGGCACCGGAGGAGGAGCGGAGCGACTGGCCTGAGGTTGCCATCAGGCCACAAAAACCCTAAACCCCAGAAGAAGCTTTCTCGAACTAAAAAGCTTTCTACCTCATTTATTGGCTTTTCCTTGAGCCCTAAATCTTCAGAATCCTTGAAATCAGCATAATATCAGAGTGAGAGCCCTCCCGTCGAGCGTGATAATGAAGACTCCGTTAATTTGTCCGCTCTCAAGTCTCATGCCAGCCGCGTCCTAGTCTAAGCGCTCTGGAAACCTTGGATTATTAGTTGCTTCTTTTCACCTTTTTTATTTCTTTTTGGAAATTAAAAAAAAAAAAAAAAAAAATCCTCCAACTATAGAGTTTTACCATCACATCCCCGCATTTACAATTTGATCCATCGCCCACAATTTTTTTTAATATTCGTGAGCATCCAAGCCAACTTATACACATTTCAACTAATCTCATGAGACAATCTGCTTGTAATCCCTTGTCCACGTAAAATGGCATTTTTGTACAGATGCCCAAATAAAAGAAAAATTATTTTAAACAACAAAATTGCTGAAAATATTTGCAAATAATAGTAAAATATTACCATCAATCTGCAGTAGATCGTAGAAGACTACTATCTGTGTCTATTATGACACAAATAGTAGTCTATCATGGTGCAATATTGCAGATTGACAATAAAATTTGGTTATGTGTATAAATATTTTGGTTCATTTTCCTATATTTGAAAACAATCCAATAAAAAAACACATAAAATTGAATGTAAAAACAATAATTTCAATGACTATATCGCTTCTTCCACACTCCAAAAGTTCAAGTGCTATTACCAGAGCCCACCCACATGGGCGACAGTGGTGCGCATGTGCTAAAAGGGTTATACTTCCACCACCACCACACTTTGGAACCTCCCTTACAAGCATTTATATAAATACCCACTTGTCAAGTCTAAATCTTATAATGTGGGACTCAAAGTCATTCTCAACAATCCCCCATGAATGACTGGTATAATAAACAAAGTAAAACAACATAAAGATTTTTGAAAACCAATTTCTAAGCTAAAAAAGAAGAACAAACTTAAACATTAATATCTTACGATTTGAATTGATGTATAGTGAAGTAGGACAACAACCTTATTAGTGAGAGTGAGTTTTACTCTTGAACTTTCACTAACTATGGTTAAGACCCCTAAAACACGTCTGCTTTGCTTCTTAAATTTTCCTTGATTCTGCTATATAAAGTGTGTTATATAAGGTCATGCACAAAAACCTCGGGTCACCATGAAAACTTAAGAAAGAGACCCTTAAACTCTTTCATAGAAGTTGGCCACACCTTCACATTCACGTTTATTGCTTCATCAAGTCTATTGCAACAGACCACTAAAAAACCGAGCTATGAAAACCCCACATCTGGACCAACGTCATCAAGTATGTCAAAAGACAAACCACTCAAAACTGAGCTATGAAGATTTTGCAACTATCCATCAAGTCCATATCAGAACCACCAACAAAAGGGTTATAGAACTTTAAGGTTTTAGTTATCTCCATCAAGTCCGTATCAGAACCACCCAAAGAAAGAGCTATGGAGTTTTTATGGGTTTTAGTCTCATGCACATTGAAGATACCTAAATTATTCTCCTTGTTAGACCTTTGGTCAGAGGATCTACCAAGTTCCTCTTCCACCTCACAAACTCCAAGGAGATGATTCCATCTTTCAACAACTGTTTCATAGCTCCATATCTGAGACGTATATGCCTCCTTTTGCCATTATATACATTATTTTTGGCAATTTCAATGGCAACTTTTGAGTCACAGTATAAAGAGATTGGTATTTATGCCTCTTTACAATGGTACATCTCTCAATAGGCTTCTAAGACTCAGCCTCTTGTCCTGCCAATTCTAAAGCAATACACTTTGACTTCATGTGGACCTAGCTATACAAGTCTATTTTGCAGACTTCCATGGTATGGCCCTCCTCCTAGTAAGAACACATATCCACTAGTGGAGCTTACTTCATCGTTGTCCATTACCCAGTTTGCATCACAATACCCTTCTAATACAACATGAAATTTATTGAAATGCAAACAATAATTTATTGTACCTTTAAGGTATCTTAACAAACGACGAAGTGCAATCAAGTGATCCTTATCAGAGTTATGTGTATATTTACTCAATCTACTCACAACACATGCAATATTAGGTCTAGTATAGTTCATTAAAAACATACTAACATCATAAGGTGTTCTTACAGAGCGTCATCAAAATAGTCAAATCTCTTTAACAGTTTTTCTATGTAGTGTGTTGACTCAAATAAAACCCCTTTTATGTTTTTTTTTTTTTTTTTATCTTAACACTAAGTATTACATCAGCTTCTATGTTTGTGACGATAGCAGTAACTTCGTATTATTGATTACATCTATGTTTGTTTCAAAGATAAGCATATCATCAATGTACAAACATATAATCACACATTTAGTTCCAAACAATTTTGAGTAAACACAGGTATCAGTCAAATGCACCTTGAAATTGTTGTTTACTAGCATATTATTAAATTTTTCATATCATTGCTCGAGAGTTTGCTTAAGCCAAAAAGAGATTTTTTAAGTTTGCACACTTTATTTTCTTGATTGGAAACTGTAAACCCTTCAAGTTGTATCGTGTATATTTCCTCTTCTAGGTCACTTTTACGAAAGACTATTTTTTCATCCATTTGGTGTATTTGAAGATCATGAATGGCGGCTAGGGAAATCAAAGCTCTAATTGTGGCTATTTTAGTAACGAAAGAATACATGTCAAAGTAACCAATTCCTTGTTTTTCGGTATATCCTACTATTACTAGCCTAGCCTTGTACCTTTCAATCGAGCTATCAGGTTTATTTTTCTTTTTAAAGATCCATTTGCATTTAATTGGTTTACTACCTTTAGGAAGATCTACCAAGTCCTAAGTTTGATTCATGCTTAGTGAATCTAATTCACTCTTAATTGCTTCTTTCCATAAACTTGAGTCTACAGAACTTAAGGCTTCTTGGTAGGTTTTGGGTTCCTTATCTATTAGATACATGCATGCAAATTGATTATCTACATCATATGGTCTTTCAACTAAAAAGGTAGTTAAGAAATCAAGACCAAAATTCTTTTAAGTTCATTGTCTTTTATTTCTTCTAGGTTTAATTTCATGCATATTATCAGAACTTTTCCTAGGTTCAATTTCATGCATACTATCAGAAGAAGAAGGTAAAGATACAAATATTTTGTTACTATGAGATGTTTTAACTGATTCATTATCTATCTTGATCATAGGAAATATATGGTAAAAAAATTTAGCATCTCTATACTCACATATTGATTTATCACTTAGACACATGAATTTATTTGCAGCACTAATATGAGCATAACCAATGAAAACACAGCCAAAGGTTTTAGATCCTGCCATAGGTTTCTTGAACACAAGATACGCTACCTTAGCCAAGCACCCCCACACTCTTAGGTAGTTGAGATTAGGTGCATAACCTCTCCATAGTTCGTATAGCATTTTATCTAGCTTTTTGTGAGGAACCCTGTTAAGAATGAAACAAGCAAAAAACTCAACTTCTCCCCACATATTGTCAGAAAATCCAAAACTTAAAAGCATAGCATTCAACATCTCTTTAATTGTTTGATTTTTACGTTCAGCTATACCATTTTATTGTGGTGAATAAGGTGCAGTCAATTCATGAATAATGCCATTTGATAAACAAAATTGTTTAGGAGATTTATCACTATATTCACCACCATCTGACATTAACCTTTTAATTATTTTGTCTAATTGATTATCTACTTCTGCTTTATATTTCAAAAACATACTGCTAGCTTCATCCTTTATTTTTAAAAAAATAAATTTTAGTATAACTAGAAAAATCATCAACAAAGGATATGTAGTAATTTTTACCGCCTTTACTTGTAGTATTTTTCAAATCAGCTAAATAAGAATGAATCAATTCAAGTAATTCTGTGCTTCTAGTAGTCACAACTTTAAAAGGTTTTTTTAGTGAATTTTTCTTCTACACATATAGGACATTTTCCATTTTCATGTGATTCAGATGCATTAATAAGGTTCAATTCTTTGAGTGTCTTAATTGATGCAACACTCACATGACCTAGTCTACCATGCCACAAATAAATCGATTCAATGATATAAGCAGAACTAGAAGCAATTTCATTCATCTTAGAAGCAACATTAATGATGTTTAAAACAAAAAGAATATCAACTAAGTACCTCTTACCAACAAAGTTACCATTTTTTGTGAGAATAACTTTGTCAGCCTCTAATACAATTTTAAGCCCAGCCCTGTTCAGCAAACTTTTAGACACCAGGTTCCTACTTAACGAAGGTACATACAACACATAACTTAATGATAGAGTTTTACCATAAGTAAGTTTTAAGAGAACCTTCCCTTTCCCAAGTATTCTTACAGTATCTTGGAAGTTGTGGAAGAGTTCTCGATTTGAGCATAAGTGTCTTGAGGCTCTAGTGTCGAGATCCAGTCTGATTGGTTTTCTACGAGGTTGGCTTCTACGACCATAGCAGCAATGATGTCATTCTGCTCAGTAAGATTGGCCTGTGGGATCAGTCTTTGATCTAACCTTCCTTTTCTCTAATTACACTGGTAGGATTTGTGCCCTTGTTTTTCACAGACATAACATATCAATGTTTTTCTTTTCTCTCTTCCCACCAGCACCTTTGTGATGTTTCTTCTTCTTATAGGAATTATTTTTGGCAGATTGCTTGCTATTGTTTTTTAACCTGTTTTTGTTCATAATAGAAGACTCGACCAGGTTAGCATTAACATAATTTATATTTTTAGAATAAGCTTATCTTTCTGTTGATTTGCTTCTTCCATGTGCATGTGAGTGATCAATTCTTGTAATGTCAAATCTTTCTTCTTGTGTTTCAGGTAATTTTTGTAATTACTCCAAGACGATGAAAATTTCTCAAGCAGTACATTTGCTTGGAAAATTTTGCACATTTGCATACCTTCGAACAGAACGTTCGCCACCAGACTCTTGTATTCATGCACTTGATCCACAATTGGTTTCTCATCTGTCATTTAAAATTGTAACCATTTTCCAACAACAGACTTCTTATTGCCTGCATCATCTTTTCCATACCTAGATTCTAGAGTGTTCCATATCACCTTTGCTAACTTCTGGACCAAGAATAAATCGAATAACGAATCTATCATATGATAGAGTAATTGGTTACATACTGTCTTGTTATCTTTCTCAAATTTGTCTGGATCTACAGCAGGTTCGAATCTAGACTGACCAGATTCTGACGGATCTGAACATTGGAGCTATCCGGATCCGTGACTTTGGAGCTGTCTAGATCAATCACCAAAGAAAACTTACCTTTGTCAGTAATCTTACCTTTATTAAATCTGTCGGCAGTGAGAATGTAATTGGCTTCTAGTTGCTCGAAAAATATAAGGAGATTCTGAGACCGCAATGGTAATTGGATCTATTTAGAGGCTCCAATTTTGATGGATCTGGAAGAACCTTATCACTCTTGATCGACATCTAGAACGTAGGATGAGTAGTTTCTTGCTTTCACATTATAAAACTAGATGAAGATTGTTGTGTTATTGATAAGCCCAATGCCTTGAAAGCAAAAAAGATGCAACCTGGGTGCTATATCGCCAGAAGCCGATTGCTCCCCAAGGTTCTCACAACACTAGGACTCAAACGTGTCCTTGTCAGAGGACGGATTGGAATCAGTCGGAAAAGCAGCTTAGAAACGTGAAGAACATAGTGGATTAATGGCTAGGGTTTTTATGTGTATTACAAAGATACAAAAAAAACCTCTTTTTGAAGGAAGAAGAAAATTGTTTTTAGATCTAGAATTAATTCCAAGAATTAATTCAAATCCAACAATTATTTTAATAAATAAAACATTTAACTATAATAAAATGGTAATCTTTTTGACAAAAATTAAACGAATAGGTATTAAAAAGTTATTTCTTTTTCGCGCAAGCGTACGTAGTTACCCAAACCTGCCTATCTATCTATCTGTCTAGACAGCGCGAGCATGTGGTGAAAGGGTAATATTTCTACCACCACCACACTTTGGAAGCTCCCTTGCAAGCATTTATATATATACCCACTTGCCAAGTCTAAATCATCTAACATAGGACAACTTGGCCAAAAGCCCAAAGTCATTGCCAACATATCGCACTTGAAAAGTGTGTTATTTGTCTTTTATTCATAATTTTTTTAACTTAATATTATAAGCTTTGATGTCGATTGCTAGTGAATTTCAGAATTGAAAAAAAAAAAAAAAAAAAAAAAAAGAGAAAAAAACGAGATTTAGAGTTCAAAAGAGCGAAAACTGACCAATTTTGCCCAATAAAGACAAGAAGGGACTAAATATCCAAAATAGGGAAGAAAAGAATGTCAAAATTGTCCAAAAAGGGGCATTGTGGCGTTCTGAGACGTTATTGATAACTTGTAAAAATACAAGTTATTATATTCACTATTTGAAATAATTAGAGTAACTATAGGGCTAAACGCATGATTTTGACAGTTGAATGGTGTAATATGTATTACCATGCGTTGACATCATTTACAAAAGAATATAACCTAAGAAAATATGAGTTTTTCTGTTCTTAATGCAGGATTAAGTAGAAAAGAAGCACAAATAACTCAAGTACTATAGAAAAGCTGCTGCGAGAACTAAAGAAGTGAAACCCATGTGTCAAGACCATGCATTGAGAAGAAAAAGTAGATACAGACACCTGAGCATTATCTGTCGGTGGCTGTCATGTCAGTATACGAACGGATTACACGTTATTAGAACATGACAGAACCAATGGGTTGACGATGTGAAAAGTTTGCGCAGTAGGACAAGCAAATTAATGCGGTGTTAGATCATCATGAGTTCACTTTTTCAACGCCTATAAATAGCCCAAAGCTTCCCAATTCAAAAGCAGAGAGAAACGAGTTCAAAAAGCGGAAGCTCTGCACAAATTCTCTCTCACCATAACCAGCCTCCATTTCAAGCTCTACTGTGAGAAGGATTCTGAAAATTTTCAGAGTATCTCCGAGTGAGTGAGAATCTTCATCCTATGCCATTTATTTATCATATAGCAACCATCTCAAGCCTCCATGAAGCAAGGTATAGCTAGTGGCGGCTTGACGTCTTCCATTTCTGTTCTTTCTTCATTTCCCTCCTTCTTACTTATGCTTTGTTAATGACATTCGAGAGAATGATTTATTTACTTAATATAAGTTTGATTGATGATTATCTTCCATTCATTTCCATATTTAATACTCTACACCATGTTTGCTTGTATGTGAGTTAGATGTTAGAAGTTAATTTTTCTTAAGCAATATTAAGTATGTTTACATTTTGATTAATGCATATCATTATCTTGCATAGATTTGTCAGACACACAAGTTTCAACAAGCACGACCATCTAGCTTGAGAGAGTAGATGGTTAATCTATAGCATTAATCAAGACTAGACGAGTTTCAGAAATGTAGCTCATCTTTTGCCAAAACAAACTTACCATGCGTCTTAGAGATAAGATTAATGTGGTGTCGAAATATTGAAAGATGGATTCTCAAACCTAAAGTTGGTAGGTATGTAAATACACTTAGATAAGCTTAAGTAACGACTAGCTGTTGTGTTAACTCTATTGTATCGTATGATTCCATTATCATTCTCAACACATGCTATCTGACTAAATGACATTTGACTAATATTCTCCGCGTCTATGTCACCATGTTAATTGTAGGAAAATTTTATTTATTCTTTATGTATAGACTTAGACATAAAATTCTATTAACATAATACTTCTACAATCACCACATAGATTATGTATTTAGTCTCAACACCTAATTTATTACAAATCCCTGCGTTCAACCCTAGACTCACCAGGAAACCTATAGAAGCTTACACTTGGATTTTTATTGGAAAACTTGCTGATTAATGAACATATTTGAGTAATTCTCGACGCATACTTTATACTAAAATTATAACACCTAAAATTGGCAACAGTTACATATAGCACCTAAAATTGAGGCAACAAAATAGGATGGCGATGCGGCGCTACGGCAGACTCACGTGGTCACGTGGCAGAGGGGCTTTTTCTTGATAGTGAGGCAGAATGTGAAGGGGTTGGCCATCTTCAAGTTGAATGTCCTGATTATATCAAGAGATAGGACAAAGGATATGTAGTTACCTTGTCTGGTGATGAATAAAAAAACAATAGTAATTTTGATGAGGATGTCAAAGCACTGTGGGACACTTTCCAAACAATATTGAAGGTGCAACAAAGTATAACTCTAGTATTCAAAACATAGATGAAGTTGATGATTATATTAATGAATCCATCACGTTGACATTAACGTAAAAAAATTCATTTTAACTCTAGTAAAAAAATCTCAAAATTTCTCTCCCTTACCCCTTCTAGATAGTACAGAAGATAGTAGATTAAAAACCTATTTTTAATATATCTACAACTACTGTTCAATTTCCTATTTAAAAAAAGGGCTATTCTTTTTCTTTAAAAGAAATTTAAATCTCAATTTCAATCTCAATCTTATACAAAAGAATAAAAAATAATTAAATAAATAGATATAAAGAAGATTGTCTTCATCTGTCCTCATTCTCCTTTTACCTAATTTATGGCTACACTTGTTAAAAAAATAAAAGAAAAACATAGCAGGTTCGAAGTTTAGTGAATAACAATAAAGAAAGTAGTTTAAAGGTGTGGAAAAAAAGAGTAAAAAATAAACAAACATAAAGGATTGATGCACTACAAATATAAGAAAAATTGGAGAAAATGTCTGCATATAGAGGTAACAAAAAAAACAAAGTCGTTCACAATATATATATATATATAAAGAAAGAAACACAGATGCCTTCAACAAAGCTGTCAAGTTGCAGAAAGAAAAACATGTTGTTAACAAGATAAAAAAGGATAAAGATCATATAAACATAGGAAACTAGTGTAGATATCTCAATCAGAATAAAAATGAGAGAAAAGGAATGGACTTGCAAAAAGAAAAAAAAAGGTCAAAATACCATTTTGGTCCTTGTACTTTGGAGTTTGTTCAATTTTAGGCCATATACTTTCAAATGTCCAATTTTAGTCCTTGTACTTTCAATAAATCTTAAATCTAATCCCTCCTACTAGTTTAATGTATTATAAATGCAATAGATATTATAAATATACTATTTATTGTAGATATCCATAACCTACATAGGTTACCAAGTATCATAAACATTCCATTCAATCTCATGTTGTAACATATACCCCCATTGAATTCTATATTGTAATATACACCATTCTATGTCCTATAAATAGTGGTATATGTGCATTTGTAATACACACCACAATTGAATTGATTTCTTTACTTTCTAATTCTCTCTACTTTGTTCTTTATTTTGCTTTTTTTTTTTTTTTT
>QLSR01000454.1:16290-43896 GCA_031780015.1 Citrullus colocynthis | reverse complement strand
ATTTATTTTTTTTTTTTTTTATTTTTTTTTTTTTTTTTTTTTTTTTTTTTTTTTTTTTTTTTTTTGTTATTGTTTTGTTCTTGCACTAGTCTTATTTGACAACACGTTATCAACATGAGTCTCTATCACTTTAAAGATTTTGTAGAGATTGGATTCGATTTGTTGAAATATCAAGAACACTAAAGACTCCATAATTTTTTAGGTACTTAGAATTTCATTTAAATATGGTGAGTATTTTGATTTAGGTGATTTAATCTTGTTTGGGTTAGAGGAAACAAAATTATATGTATGTGTTTGATGTATTCATCGTTGGTATTCTAACGACCATCATTCATCTTTATTCTATTAAAACTAAAGTTTAAAAGAAGGTGAGTATTTTAAATTTTCATAGATGTAATATATGTAGATTGTGTAATTGAATTGCAAATTTGACGTTAATTAGGTTTTTACATTAGATCAATTTCTAAAATTTTATATACTTTTATGAGTTTTTTTTTTAAATTTGTTGTGAATGAGGTTTGAAATTATAAGAATCGAACTAAGCACTCATGGTGTAGATTATGATTGTATGAAAAACAAATTTTGAATAATGTGATCCATACCTACAAACAAAATTAATCTCATTTTTAAGTTCTTATTTGTGTGGAAAAAGACGAAATTATATGATAAATGTGTACTTGTGTAGTCATGGCCCATGCGTGTGCAAACACAATCAAGTAATCAATTGAATAAAAAAAAATTGGCAGTGTTTATTCTTGATTTGGTGTTTAATTTGCACGAAGAAACTTTTGGTAAAGGAAAATTGATATGGTCAATCAAGATATATCTTAAGTTTAAATTCTAGTAATTTAAATTGTCTTTAATTTCTTAAGACTACCAAATTGTAAATTGTTATATATGTTTAAAATTGTTTGTTACTTTGTACAAAGTATGTCATTCAGACTAAGGTTGTAAATTATGACCTTATTTTAGATTTAATTGAGATGTTTCCTAATTAGTTTATAGTTTTATATATTTGAATAGGAAAAATATTGAATTAGGATGTTTATCTTTCTTCTAATGGTTGGAAGTTTTCTAGTAGGGATTAAGATTATCTCCTACTTATATTATCTTTTATCTATTAAGATTATCTTTCAATAATGTTATCTTTTATCTTTCAAATATAATTAGAATAAATATCAAGACTATCTTTAATTTTATTTTCAAAGGTTTAATATTTTAGATATTAAAGATTATTTCTTAAGTGAATTAGTTTTTAATAATATTAAAAATAAATCTTAATAGTTCACTTCATTAATATAGCAATTAGCTACTAATTAAAAAATTAATGAATTAGAGATAAAAAAAAATTGACTATAAAAAAACTCTGTTTAAGGATTGTTCTGCCTAAGTTGAGGTATTTAAGCAGACTGTAAGAACACTTCTACCTGGCCCGGGAGTTGAATTCGTCAAAATTTTTTTTATCATGCTAATATTGAAATTTATTTGATTATCTAATATTTATATCACTCTCATATGGATAAATTTGTGAACTTTAGAAATTTATTTATATAGTAATTATATACATTTGATTGAATTTCATCATGCAAAGTTTGAAAGTCATGCACAATAGTTAATTACTCTTCATAAAACTAATTTTGATTCAATACACCTGAAGTTGGATAAATCAATTAGTAAGATGGACTTTAAAGTTGCATTATTTTTGCCCAACTTTATTAACTAAATGCGCCTGTAGTTGCACATATTTTAAATCATGCTTATAGACTAATAAGCATATGTTCCTGTAGTAGCAATTTGAGAAATAAATTTTGAGACATTTTGATGAACATAAATATAATGTTATCTGAAATTGAATAAAACAAATGGGATATAATTTTATGCAAAATCATGAATCTCAATCAAATGTTCAAAAACATTTCCTGAAGTGAATGTTACAACATTTAATAATTGTGATTGAGATACATAATTATACTATAGACCCATTGGGTTATTACTTGAACATGATCCACTTGTATGTCAACCACATACTGTTCAAGTTACATTAGATAACCTCAATTTTAGTTTATTCAATTTGAGTTATGTAATATTAGAAGTCATAATAAAATAACATTTATTTTATTGATAAATAAAAAATTTACAAAAGTGACAAATGGGCACAAAACCCAATGGAATTTCGTAGCATCGCGACATCACAAGAATGTCGCAATGCTGCCCCTTTTGGCTCCTTTGCTCCATTTGGCCCACATTTGTTGCTATTTGCTTCATTTTGATTCTTTTTTGCACAGAAAATGTCCCAACGACCACCTTTTGCTCGGTTTTCTTTCTAGGAATACAATTTAAACATTAAATTACTAAGAACTAGCCCAATTCAAGCCGTAGAAGATAGCCTTTTTAAGAATCTATCAATATTATGTGGTAAAGCTTGTTTAGACTCTTTTTGGTTTAGAGTAAAGTATTGTAGATTAGCCCTAATCTGGGAAATAAATGTAAAAAACATGCAGATGCAATATTTATCAACTATGCATATTGAGATTTCGCTATGCTAGTATGATTAGAGATTCAGGTACATATTTGGCGATGGTGGTTGTTGCCTTTTTTCTTTAGGTGTTATCGCTTTGTTACAAAGTATGGATTGAGAATTACTCAAATATATTAATTAGTCAGCAAGTTTTTCCATAAAAACCCAAGTATAAGCTTCTATTGGCTTTCTGGTGAGTCAAAGGTCGAATGCAGGGATTTGTGATAAATTAGGCGTTGAGGCTAAATACATATTCTATGCGGTGACTGTATAAGTATTATGTTCAAGAAGCTTTATGTGTCTAAATCTATACATAAAGAATAAATACAATTTCTTACAATTAACATAGTGAGGTGGTCGCATAGAGTGTTAGTCAAATGTCATTTACAATCAGGTAGCATGTGTTGAGAATGATGATGGAACCATGAGATATAATACAGTTAATGCAACAAACTAGTCATTACTTAAGCATATCTAAGTATATTTACATACCTACAAACTTTGAGTTTGAGAATCCATCTTTCGATGTTTCGACACCACATTAATCTTATCTCTAAGATACATGGTAAGTTTGTTTTGGCAAAGAATGAACTACATCTCTGAAGCTCATTTAGTCTTGATAAATGCTAAAGATTAACCATCTACTCTCTCAAGCTAGACAGTTGTGCTTATTTAAACTTGTTTGTTCACAAATCTATGCAAGCTAATGATGTGCATTAATCAAGATGTAAATATGCTTAATATTGCTTAAGAAGAACTAACTTCTAACATTTAACTCGTTCAATCATACAAGCAGAAATGGTGTAGAGTATTGAATATGGAAATGAGTGGAAGGTAATTGCCAATCAAACTTATATTCGGTAAATAAACCATTCTCTCGAATGTCATTAATAAAGCATAAGTAAGAAAGGTGGAAATGAAGAAAAAACAGAAATGGAAGACGTCAAGCCGCTATTGGCAATGTCTGCTTCATGGAGGCTTAAGATAGTTGCTATCTGATACATAAATGTTATAGGATGAAGGTTCTCACTCACTGAGAGATGACTCTGGAAATTCTCAGAATCCTTCTCACAGAAGAGCTTGAAATGGAATTCCATTTCGAAGCTGGTTATGGTGAGGGGGAATTTGTGCAGAGCTTTCGCCTTTTAAACTTGTTTCTCCCCTCTTTTGAATTGAGAAGCTTTGGACTATTTATAGGTGCCGAAATGGTGAACTCATGATGATCTGACACCTTTAAATTAAATTCCATGCTCTGTTACGCAGACTTTTCAAATCTTTAGCCCATCGGTTCTGTTGTGCTCTGATAACGTGTAATTCGTTTGCATATTGACATGACAGTTACCGCCCAAGCATCTGTATTTGCTTTTTCTTCTCAACGCATGGTCTTGACGCATGGGTTTTCACTTCTTTGGTTCTCGCAGCAGCTTCTTCTGTGTCTTGGATTATTTGTGCTTCTTTTCTACTTAATCCTGCGTTAAGAACAGAAAACTTCATATTTTCTCAGGTATATTCTTTTGTAAATGATGCCAATAATGCATAGGAATACATATTACACAATTCAACTGCCAAAATCATTGTTTATCCCTAAAGTTACTCTAATTATTCCAAATAGTGAATAGAATAACTTGTATTTCTACAAGTTATCAATGGTTATCAACTTACGTTTATGTTTTCAAAAGCTACTCCTACGAGATTTCTATATGTTTTGATTATCTTGAGTTTCGAATTTGGTCATGATTTGTTTTTACAGAATTCCAAATTTATATTGAAAATGTGAAAAGTTCCTTTAAAACTTATTTTCTTATGATAACCCTCACAACTCACTGTGCTTTTTAACTCATTTCTTTTCTTAAATATTTCATTAGAGGTAGCATTTGAGGTTCAAACAACTTACAAAAGTTGAGATTTGCCACCAACTTTATTTAGATTTCATATTATTGCACATGTATTTTTTGCTAAAATTGTTTTGACTTATAATTAGAGTGACTATCCTTAGTTTTGAATGGTTTGTAAACAAAAGCTTCCATATTATCTCTTACTAAGTTTTGAAGTGTTCCAAATTTTGTGATCGGGACTATATAGAAGAATGTGCAGTGAGGCACATTTGGTGGTTGATTTAAACAAATATTTTCGAAGGGTTTATATTTTTTTTCAAGTTGTGTTTTATCCAATTTTAAGGGGAAATTCTTTCGAAATTTTTAATAAGAATTTTCTTGTTAGCCACATTTTTTAGCCACATGTTTTCTAAAATGTATTTAGTTTTTACAAGACCGATAATAAATTTCACAATTATTTTGGTAAGGTAACTTGAGGTGGGGTGTGCATTCTACCACTTTATCTTGTAATCAATAAATCCAATGGCATATTTTGGTGACATCATGTCCTTTTTTTTTCATGTTGATTTATCTATATATATAGTTGTTTTCAAATATAAGAAAATGAACTAAAATATTTACAAATATAATAAAATTTCACTATCTATTTGCAATAGACTGCGATAGACTACTATTATTCTGCAATGTTGTCAATGTTGATATCAGGGCCAAAATAAGACTTCACAAAGAGGAAAAAAGGATGGTTTTCCAAGTGATATTGAAGAAAGTGGTGAAGCATAAAAGAAGAATGAGCAGGTTAATGTGTTTCAATTCATCTTCTAAGTAGTTTTTCATAATCTTCACAATAATAATTCATCCGATAATGAAATTTTTTAATCTAGACAAAGGCAAAATTGTTGAAATACACAATGAGTTCTCAATATGTTGAAGTGAAAGAGGAAAAAGAGAAGGTTTTATGTCTATCTTATACCTCTTTTCTTGGTTCTAATATGCATTGGCAATAATATATGTAATGTAAGTTTATTTATTTCGTATAGGTTGATGAACATAAAGAATATAACTCAAGCCAATCTGTCACCCCAAAGCCCATTAAGGTAAGTTTTTCACTTTATTTTAGTATATATTCTACATAATATACGCTAGTGAACATTAACAATTACATTTCAACTTACCCATGGTAGGATGGAACTTCTTGTTTGTTGGCAATTGGGTTTAAATGTAACGATCCGACTAATACAATCTAATCGGACAATTACTCAATGCATGCAAATTTTCAAGAAAGACACTATGCGGAATAGTAAGAAAGAAACAATTCTTCTCATGGAAATTTCTGTTTATTTAAACTCAAGAAAAATAATGCATAACATATAAAAGGGAATTTTGGTTCGGGGTACCCCTAATAAAAATCAATAAAATTTCATGAACAGGAATCCACTTACAAAATAAATGACAAGCCTCAAAACAAAATTTGACAATTTAACAAGACTCATTAAAAACATGCAGTACTAAGCGGAAGCTACTGCGGGTCCCGTGAAGCCATCAAGGATTCCTCTTGTCATTCGCTAGCACGTTCTTTCCCTTACCTGAAAAAATATAAGATGAAAGGATGAGCAATTATATTACTCAGTAAGTGACCCCACTACCGGAGCCAGGCTAGGCACCCAAGTCCTTTAAGTGCTGTCGCGAGGGAGAGGAGAAGAAGGCGGCGCAGAGGAGGACTGGCGGCGGCGACGCGAGGGAGGGAAGGAGAAGGAGCAGAAAAAGAAGAAGAAGAAGAAGAAGAAGAAGAAGAAGAAGAAAAAAAGAAAACAGAGAGGGAGGGGGCGGCGGCGCGAGGGAGAGAGAGAGAGAGAAAATTTCTTTTTCTTTTCTTTTTTTTTATTGATTGGCACGCAAACCGAGGGGCTTATTTATAACAAAACCCTAATCCCCATTAATTCCACCTTTCCCTTTATTTTCCCCCTTTTCTTTTTTTTTTCCAACCAACAAAATAAAATAAAATAAAATCTTCTATCCAATAAGATTTCCTTTAATTACTCCAATCCTATCAAATTTATTCCCCTTTTTTTTTTCTACTTGCCCCAAAATAAAATTATCCTTTACGAAATCCCAAAAACTTCCCTAATTCCAATTTTGAAACTTTCCATCTTAGCTTAAATAAATGCATGAATACACATAAATAACTATTTTTTCCCTTTCATACATAATAACTTAAATTAATTTACTAGGAGGATTTACCTCAACGATTTGGGGTTGTTACATTCTTCCCCCCTTAAGAAACTTTCGTCCCCGAAAGTTTTACTGTTGGAACAACTCTCTTTGCTTTGACCTCATTTCATCCTCTTGTTCCTACGTTGCCTCCTCCCTCTGGTGGTTCTGCCAAAGGATTTTCACTAGTGCTATCTCCCGGTTGCGCAGAACCTTCACTTCCCTGGCAAGAATTTGCACTGGCCTTTCCTCATAACTTAAATCTTTGCTCAACTGTAAAGGCTCAAAGTCGATCACGTGGGATGGATCCGCCATATACTTTCAAAGCATGGAGACATGGAACACGTTATGAACTGCGGAGAGCGACGGTGGCAAGGCTAAACGATAGGCCACGGGGCCAACTCGCTCCAATATCTCAAACGGTCTAATGAACCGGGGTCTTAACTTCCCCTTTTTCCCGAACCTCAAGACACCTTTCATAGGTGCCACTTTCAAGAATACCTTCTCACCTACCTCAAATTCCAGGTCTCGTTGTCTTACTTCGGCGTAACTTTTCTGTCTACTCTGAGCTGTCTGCATCCTTGCCCTAATCTTCCGTATAGCCTCGTTTGTGAGTTGTACTAATTTTGGTCCTAACAATCTTCGCTCCCCAACTTCATCCCAGCAAACTGGAGATCTGCAACTCTTACCATATAAGGCTTCGAATGGCGCCATGCCAATGGTAGCTTGAGAACTGTTATTGTAGGCAAACTCCATCAAGTGCAAGTAGGAGTCCCAACTTCCTGGAAAGTTTAGGGCGCAGGCACGCAACATGTTCTCTAGTACCTGATTTAAGCGCTCCGTTTGTCCATCCATCTGAGGGTGAAAAGCCGTACTAAAATCCAATCGAGTGCCCAACGCAGTCTGGAGACTCTTCCAAAAGTTAGACGTGAAACGAGGGTCTCTGTCAGACACTATAGAAACTGGCACTCCGTGTAGCCTTACTACTTCCCTTATATAAATTTGTGCCCACTTACTTACTGAAAAGGTGGGCTTTCCCGGAATAAAATGTGCTGACTTGGTAAGTCTATCTACAATGACCCATATCACCGTGTGACCTTTCGCTGTTTTAGGCAAACCTACAATGAAGTCCATGGATACATTCTCCCATTTCCACTCGGGTATTGCCAGGGGCTGCAACAATCCTGCCTGTTTCTGCCTCGGGGCCTTCACCTGCTGGCATACAAAACACTTACCAACGAAATCGGCCACTTCTCTCTTCATATTGGGCCACCAGTAGTGACGCTTCAGGTCCTGATACATCTTGGTACTGCCCGGATGTATCGCAAATGGGGAGTTATGAGCCTCCGACAACAGTTCATCTTTAACGCTGCCTGC
Organism: Citrullus colocynthis; assembly: GCA_031780015.1. Classification (NCBI taxonomy): domain Eukaryota; kingdom Viridiplantae; phylum Streptophyta; class Magnoliopsida; order Cucurbitales; family Cucurbitaceae; genus Citrullus; species Citrullus colocynthis. Next base: position 35,958 of record QLSR01000454.1, on the reverse strand, counting down.
TGGAACACACAAGCGTCCGTGGTAGGTAAGGCCACTATCAGACGATACCAACAACTACTGATCTGCCCCGACTCCATCTGGCGAAGTTTTTCCTTAAGGTACGGGTCCTCTTGCTGGGCGTCTATGATCCTTTGTCTCAAAGTGGGTTGCACTGATAGTTGAGCTAACTAGGAAGTGACTTCTCCTAGCGCCATTGCAATGCCTGCTCGCTCAAGGTCCTTGCACAGTGGGGCCTGGTCAGTAATCAGAGCTGCTGAATGAACTGCCTTCCTGCTCAAGGCATCTGCCACTACATTTGCCTTTCCGGGATGGTACAGGATTTCCACATCATAATCCTTTACTAACTCCAACCACCTGTGCTGTCTCATGTTCAACTCCTTCTAAGTGAAGAAGTACTTCAAGCTTTTGTGGTCTGTGAAGATATGGATTCTTTCCCCGTACAGGTAGTGCCTCCATATATTCAGAGCGAAAACAACTGCTGCCAACTCTAAATCGTGAGTCGGGTAATTCTGCTAGTGGCTTTTTAACTGCCGAGATGCATAAGCGACCACCTTGCCGTGTTACATCAACACACAACCCAGTCTCTTTTTGGAAGCATCACTATAAACGATAAAACTCCCTGACCCATCTGGAACGGTAAGTACGGGTGCAGACACTAGCCTCTACTTGAGTTCTTAGAAGCTCTCATCACAGGCCTTACTTCAAACAAAGGAATTACCTTTCCTAGTCAACTGAGTCAACGGCATGGCTACACGAGAGAAATCTTTCACAAATCAACGGTAGTAGCCAGCTAAACCTAGAAAACTGCGTACTTCACTAGCTATCGTAGGGCGAGGCCAGCTCGTAACCGCCTCTATCTTGGCAGGATCTATCGAGACACCATCCTTGGACACCACATGCCTTAAAAAGGATACCTGCTTCAACCAGAATTCGCACTTAGAAAACTTAGCATACAACTTATGTGCCCTTAAGGTTTCGAGAACCTTTCATTGATGCTCCTCGTGCTCTACCTCCGTCTTGGAATATATCAAAATATCGTCGATGAATATGATGACAAAAGTGTCAAGAAAGTCTTTGAACATCCAGTTCATTAGATCCATGAATACTGCAGGGGCATTTGTCAGACCAAAGGACATAACGATGAATTCGTAGTGTCCATATTGGGAACGAAAAGCGGTCTTAGGGACGTCACAGCCCTTTAGTCTCAACTGATGATATCCCGAACGAAGATCAATCTTGGAGAAAACTGTGGCTCCCTGCAACTGGTCAAATAGATCGTCAATTCTGGGGAGAGGGTATTTGTTTTTGATAGTCACCTTGTTTAGCTCTTTGTATGTCGATGCAAAGGTGTAGCAAACCATCCTTCTTCTTCACGAACAACACTGGTGCCCCCCAAGGTGACACACTCGGCCGAATAAAGCCCTTGTCAAGCAACTCTTGCAGCTGCACCTTCAGCTCTCTTAGCTCTGCTGGAGCCATATGATAAGGAGCCTTGGATATGGGAACCGTACCCGGCTCCACCTCTATAGCGAAGTCAATCTCCCGAACTGGTGGTAAGCCTGGAAGGTCCTCTGGAAAAACGTCCGGATAATCTCGTACCACAGGTTCTGAAGTCAGGGTGGCCTCATCTTTTCTAACGTCTACCACATTGGCCAGAATACCCCAGGTACCCTGGTTAAGTAATCTGCGGACCTTTAGAGCCGAAATGACCTTGGGTAGGACCACCGTCCCTGCTCCCTTAAATTTGAAGTTAGGCCCTGTTGGAGGAGTGAAAATCACTTCCTTTCTTGCACAGTCTATACTGGCATGGTTAGCAGCCAACCAATCCATGCCTAAAATGACATCGAAGTCTCCCATGGCCAAGACGATTAGGGTGACCTCTAACTCTTGATTTGCTATTTCTACCCGACAGGCCTTTATCTTTTCTTTCGCCAATAAGATCTCCCCAGATGGGGTCGAGACCGATAATACGAAAGGTAAGGGTTCTAATTCTAGTACAGCATGCTCAACGAATACAGCAGAAATAAACGAGTGTGACGAGCCTGAGTCAAACAACACTAGGGCATGATACCCCAAAATAGGAAGCATACCTGTCACCACCGTGCCTGCCTTATCAGCCTCCTGCCGAGTCATGGCATAGACCCAACCATACTGTTGCTACATTCTACCAGAGTCCCCACGGGAGGTGCTCGCATGCTGCCCCTTACCATCTACTACTTCCTTCCTTGGACACTTGCTAGACATGTGCCCCTCTTGGCCACACCGAAAACAAACTCTTGAGCCTGCTAAACATTGCCCCCAGTGACTTTTCCCACAGGAACCACATACTGGCTTTTCTTTCTCTCCTAAGCTTGAGGCCGAAGGCTGCTGTCTAAAGTGCTGTATGGGCCTGTCTGCTCGGTTATTTGGAGGAAACTCTGGGATTTTCTGTTCAAACTTCCTTTTCTGGCATGAAGAGGTTCCTGAGGTCATAGCTCTAACATATTCTTCTCTGGCACGGGAGTCAATCCTCACTGCTGCTCGAAATGCTGTTGCATAACTGCTGGGTTCCAGGGCTTGCACGAGACCCCTTAACCCATCATTCAGACCTTGCACAAAGCACTCAGTCTTATCTTCCTCTGTAGCCACCATCTTGGGGGCGAAAAGGGATAGCTTGGTAAACTCTTGCTCATACTCCTCAACAGACATGACTCCTTGCTTCAGCCTCATGAACTCCACCTGCTTATTGTACCTCGTGTTGGCAGAGAAGTATTTCTCATAGAATCACTCCTTGAACTGAGCCCACGTAATCGATCCTTCTGTGATCACCACTGACCTTTCTGCCGACTGCCACCAGATCTCGGCGTCATCCATCAAGACAAACATTGCACACTAAAGCTTCTGGTCCTCTAGGCACTTCATATATCGAAAAATAGTCTGATGGATGATAGCCACATCTCTGCCTTGTACTTCCTGAAGTCCCTCAGATGTTTTGCTTCTTTGGATAAATCCTGGTAAAACTGATGCTGGGCCGGCACTTGTGGGGGTGGGATCGGCTGCTCTGGCGCCTGAGGTACTGGAGGTTGTTGAGCTATCTGTTTTGCCACTGGGATGCAAGTTAGCTCCTGAATCTTGCTTAGCAAAGTGGCGGTAACCGTCTCCCCTATCTGAGCCACTACTGCAACGAAATCAGTCTGGGCCATTGGCGGAACTTGTGCTTGGGACGGCTCAGGCACGTTACGAGGCTGTCCTCTTGCCCTGGCTCCCTGCTCCTCTTGCCTAACGGGATCTTGCGGCGGTGGAGGTCCTTGTGGTGCAGGGGTGTCTTGCTCCATAGGGTCCTAGACTTGGGGGTTTGGTAATCCCCTTGCCCCACCCCTCCTGCCTCTACCTCTTCCTCTACCTCCACGAGCCATTCCTGATTTACGGACAATAAGCACCATCAATTTCCTTGCTAAAGGTAACACTTCAAGGTATCCACACAAGGGTAAACTAGCACATCATGGGTATAATATTCTAAAGACATGTACTAGAAAATACGTACCTGGCGTTGACGAAGAATCCTTTAACTGTCATGGGAACCCCTCGACTTACTTAGTAAGTCAGTCTACAGAACCCAAAACTCTGGGCTCTGGTACCAACTCTAACGACCTGACTAATACAATCTAATCGGACCATTACTCAATGCATGCAAATTTTCAAGAAAGACACTATGCGGAATAGTAAGAAAGAAACAATGCTTCTCATGGAAATTTCTGTTTATTTAAACTCAAGAAAAACAATGCATAACATATAAAAGGGAATTTTTGTTCGGGGTACCCCTAATAAAAATCAATAAAATTTCATGAACACGAATCCACTTACAAAATAAATGACAAGCCTCAAAACAAAATTTGATAATTTAACAAGACTCATTAAAACCATGCAGTACTAAGCGGAAGCTACTGCGGGTTCCGTGAAGCCATCAAGGATTCCTCTTGTCATTCGCCAGCACGTTCTTTCCCTTACCTGAAAAAATATAAGATGAAAGGATGAGCAATTATATTACTCAGTAAGTGACCCCACTACCGGAGCCGGGCTAGGCACCCAAGTCCTTTAAGTGCATCAACCATAAGACATGCATATCTAACATACTTTCATAGGGAACTGGTTATACTCACCCTATAGTTGGTTTTGGATGTCCACAAACCTCTGGAGCCCCGAAGGAACTCTTACCTCTGGTGGTCCCGAATGAACACAAACCTCTAGTGTGCTCGAAGGACCACAACCTCTAGTGAACCCGAAGGAACACATCCTCTAGTGACCCCGAAGGACCACAACCTCTAGTGAACATCCAACCGACGTAGGGGAGTTACCACTACCCATCATACATGCTCAATCAAATTCGCACTCCTTCCATTCCATGAATTCATACATTAACAGTTCTGTTCATAAACATCTCATAGTACAAGCATATGCATTATCATTCACATACATCCTTTAGACATGGGAGTTTCATACAAGCATGCTATATCACATGGGGCTTAGAAATTCTACTACATCATGACAACTAAACATATGGCAGGAAGGCAATTCAGGTAGTAAGACCACTTACCTGAGCAATTATGTTAAATTATCCACACGGCAGTTCTTGCAAAATTCCTGGACAATTGTGAATAGAATTTCCCCAACCTAGGTTAGTCCACAAGTCTAGTCTCACCACAATTTAATTCCAAGGAAATTTAAAAGTGTTCTTACCCAATCGTGGCTTAACTCGCAGTTGCCCCCAATCCTTTTACCCAACGCAACTTCCGGTCACCTAAGAGATTTTAACCACATGAGTCTAACCCCAATAGTTTACTAAACCATGCCACAAATTTTCCCTTGGGTCCGAGTTACTCACCCAAACGTTACCGGTTCGGTGACGAGTAATCAGGCGAGGGAGAGGAGAAGAAGGCGGCGCAGAGGAGGACCGGCGGCGGCGACGCGAGGGAGGGAAGGAGAAGGAGCAGAAAAAGAAGAAGAAGAAGAAGAAGAAGAAGAAGAAGAAGAAGAAGAAGAAGAAGAAGAAAAAGAAAACCGAGAGGGAGGGGGCGGCGGCGCGAGGGAGAGAGAGAGAGAGAAAATTTCTTTTTCTTTTCTTTTTTTTTATTGATTGGCACGCAAACCGAGGGGCTTATTTATAACAAAACCCTAATCCCCATTAATTCCACCTTTCCCTTTATTTTCCCCTTTTCTTTTTTTTTTTTCCAACCAACAAAATAAAATAAAATAAAATCTTCTATCCAATAAGATTTCCTTTAATTACTCCAATCCTACCAAATTTATTCCCCTTTTTTTTCTACTTGCCCCAAAATAAAATTATCCTTTACGAAATCCCAAAAATTTCCCTTATTCCAATTTTGAAACTTTCCATCTTAGCTTAAATAAATGCATGAATACACATAAATAACTATTTTTTCCTTTCATATATAATAACTTAAATTAATTTACTAGGAGGATTTACCTCAACGATTTGGGGTTGTTAGATTAAAAATAACGTCGTCGCAGCGGAGACTATATTTGTCTATGACTTGATAGTGATAAAGTGAAGGTTTCACTTGACGTAGTTGTGCATGGTGATTGTTCTGTCCCGATCCCAATGAAGGGAGAAGAAAATATGTTATCTCATGAAGTAGGCTCCCACTTGCTATGGCCACGAGATCTTATAATAATTGACAATGAAAAGGTAACATTTTCCATCCTTGTTGGTTTTTATTTTATATAAGTCATTTATTCTAATGTTACGCCATTTGTTGATAGAAGGATGGAAAAAATTCAAATAAAAGTTTAGGAGTTCTATCAGTGACACCCATTCAAAGTTCACCAGTTGCTTTACGCTGTTTACTCCGTGAACTTGAATATATTGGATCACAATTCAAATCACTGTACCGATGGAAGTATTTGGAATCCAACGCAAGTGTTGCATTTTGGTTGAGGTTTTACGAGATTTTTGTCATATGCGCCCAATATACACTCCTTGTCTTGATGCATATATGATGTAAGTAATCTAAATAATTATCTGTTTAGTATTAAAATATATATATTGAGTACTGTATAAAGTTTAATTAATATTATAGGTGCTTATACAAACTAATAGAGAAATCGAAGACATTGAGTTTGTATAAGTTTTTAGATGTTGGTTCCATCTCAATCTCAACTAACAAAGAATCTCGAGCTCAATTGTTGTCCTCAAGAATGACAAGATTGGATGCAAACCAACTTTTCATCTTCCCTTACAATTCTGGGTATGTTGTATGAAATGCATTATACAATATTTTGTGAACTGTATACTTCTTTTTATGATTATTTCAATTTGTAGAAATCATTAGACTTTGATCATTATTGATCATTCAAAAAGTAGCATATTTTGGATGGACCATTTAAAAAATCGATTCGACGAAAATATCATCAATGTGATTGGCATGTACGTATGTTATAGCTAGCATTTCACAACTTTAACTAATATGAATAGATAAAGAAACATGTTGCATTTAAATCCATTTGTAGGTCTTTTAAGATTGTTGACCTTGAGAAGAAAAAGCTCACTTGGAAATCAATTAAGGTATGTTATTTCGTACATAACATAGTTTATCCAATAAACATGCACTAGAATTGACTTAACTTGTGTTTTGCATTTTATACACACAGTGCCCTAAGCAATCGGGTGTAGTTGAATGTAGATATCATGTCATGCGATACACGCGTGAGATAGTATTATCAAGAACCACATCCATTTTAGATACAGTATGTATACAAACTCAAACAAATTTAAGTTACGTATTTAGTTCTTCGAGTTTAGTTGGATTTCTTTGTTTATAGATGAAAGGTGCGCACATACATACTCACAAGATGACATTGACGTGGTACGAATTGAGTGGGTAGAGTATGTGGGATCGCACATGTTCTTCGCATAGGATTTGTGCCACTAACAGTTGTTGGAGTATGGAGAAAACAAACTTTTTTTTGTGGATGGAGTACTTATATTTTGTTACTCAATATCGAATGCATTTTGTGAAATACTTTTTGTGGAGTTGAAGCATGNAAAAAATTAAGTTTAGTGCTATGGAATTGTGAAATACTTTTTGTGGAGTTGAAGCATGACTGTGCACTGATATGGGTATGATAGTTAAATGTCATCGTTTTTTTTGGAGGTATTGTAAAATTCTGATGTGTTTGATCTGTTATATAACTTCTATTTTGTTCGAACTAACATTTTTATTTTGAACGTGCTTTATAGCATGTAGCTTTTCCATTATTAGTTTTATATTAACACTTATATTTTTTGTTTGGAAAAGGTTGGCATGACACATGATATTGTTTATGGTTGGGTAACATCACAAATGATTTTTTGCCATCGAAGCGGAGAAAAAACTTTCAGAATGATTGTTAGCAAAAAGATAAAATGGGAGTGTTGGAAATGTATTAATTGTTGGATTCGTAATATGTTGAATTTCTGATTAAACTTTATAATTTTGGTTGACTCTTACTCTTTTATATTTATCTTATTTGTAGTTCGTATTTCAATATTTTCAGAACAATGTCATGTGGAAGAAGTAGGTCGGAGGAAGAAGTTTTGAAGTTGCAGTATTTTTTTGGAGTTTAAGAGTATATATCGTATAACCTAGAATTACATGTTTCTTTAAATTGGTTTATGTTGTTAAGACCTCAGTTCAAATGTTGGCTCACATTACTAGATTTTGGTAGGCTTAATTTCTTCGAACAGTTATTAGAATCCTTTCCAAATAGTTCTGTTATTGGCATTGATTGACATTGGAATTGTCTACGTTGTGAATAGTAAGACTAATGTGAGTATTTAGATAACATATATTTGTTTTGCTCCTACTGTATTATGTTTCACTTGTCCCCCCCTCCCCCCTCCCCTCTTAAACGAAGAAGTTTTTCAATTAACCCTTATTCTTTCTAGTAGAGTAGTGTATAAGTTAAATTTGGAGGTTATCCATGTTATTAAGGTTGAAAAGTGAAATTGTAATGTAATTTTGAGCCTATTTATGTGGCTATATTGTGATTTTATATATATTGAGTTAAATTCTGAAATAAATATTTTTACAAGGTTCCTGGATAATGCCATTGACACAAGGAAATCCACCAACCAAGATACTTAAATAGGTGTTGTATATATATTTTTTTGGTATTATGCCAACACTTAGTTGTAAATACTGAATTTGTAAATGATGTGCCCAGAATTTGATTACTAGTGTTGTTATTAGTTTCTTTGTATTAACGATAGAAACTATATTGTTATATATGAAAGTTACTTTTTATGTTTGTGTACATATTTTGTGTTGAAACTGATGGAAACACAGGTGTAATAACATGTATGAAACACAGGTGTAATAACGTGTATATTTGTAATGGTTTCTTTGATATTTGACAAAAGTCATGGGATGTAATTTTATGACAGTAGAATATTATCATCCATCAGACTTCTATGACTACAAATAAGTGACAATGAATGTAATTCAATGACTTTAATAAAATGTCATAATTAAGGTATTATTGACACGTTAAATGTGTCATTATTTGTTGTTCGATGACAGAATTTCGATGTCAGGATAACTTTTTATTTGACAGAAAAAAAGTCAATATTTTCATTATTCAATGACTGTAGAAAATTGTCACCAAAAACAGTTTTCATGACTTATAATAAATGTCAATATATATTATTTGTTAATTGTGTTTAAAAGTCATGAAACTATCAATGATGACTGATTTCTCAAGTGTCATCTATATACTTTAGATGATGGGCGATTAAATAACTAAAAAAAAGTCAAGAAATGTCATAATGACTGTTTTTTAGAATTATAGAAGCCTATTTTTGTTGTAGTGATACTATGATATTTTACTATTATTTGTAAATAATTTGGTTCATTCTTCTATATTTGAAAACAAACCCCTCTCTTTCTCTCTCTCTCTCTCTATCTATATATATATGTATATTTATTTATTTATTTATTTATTTATTGTGTTGGAGTGACCAAGTTATCATATCTATGCTAGAAATTAAAAAGAACATAAATGAAAGTGATCAAAAAATTTTATTTAGGAATCAGAAAACAAAACAAGTAAAGCTTAAATTCATGTCAAACATTCATAGAGGAAAAGGGAAAACTCAATCTCCCTCTCGTTTTGTCAATGAAAAAAGCCGTAGTAGATCGAAATTTTAATTTTTTGCGCTCTAGAAAGTGCATGCTTCAAACAAATTGATTGAGGAATTCATCCACAGTTGTGTATTTAACATCTGGATACAGTTGTGTGGCTTCTACTCCAAATGATGGCTCAATATCAAAGTTGGTATGATCTCCCTTCACAAATGCTGAGTGAGAAATTGATAATATTATGTTCATTGGAAGTGGGGCCTCTGCAAGAACAAACAAAACAAAACTAATTTATATTCCCAAATTCCTAGTACAAATTAGTCACTATGTTAATGAATTGGGCATGATTAAAAAAGTATGCTATTTAACCTATCGAGAACACATTTTAGCCTCTCCAAACTAGATTTCTATTAAAAGGAGGGATGAGCATCGGTCCGATGTTGACCATAGACGCTTCGGTGCTCATTTCTCGCATCCTATTTCTTAATTGATTGGGATTGTGTGAATCCATCCCTCTAAGCTACATTTGTGCATCAACCATTATAAATTATAACTATTTCAGTGGATGATAATTTAACAAATTTCAATAATGGCAGAATTTCTAGATGGATTATGCGTGATTAAACATTCAAATTCTAATTAAAGGTAGTAAAGCCTCAACAAACATTTAACAATTAGCCATAGAATGTAGAAATTAAATTATTCAAAACAAACCTTGGATGTTCTTCAACACTTGTTCCTCTGGAACATAGATTCTCTCAAGGGTTTTCCCAATCTTTTTCTCCCAAAGGGACACAAGATCATTGAAAGAGTAGGTGTTACCAGAAGGCCTAATGTAGAGGGTTTTGTTCAAAGTTCTTGGATCATCCACAGCTTTGATAGTATAGGTTCCAATGTCATCTTCCTTGTTGAATATAGCTGAAAATTCAAAAGGAACAAAAAAAAAAAAAAAAAAAAAAAAAAAAATCAAGCATGGTACGATAAGAGAATAGGTCGATAGTCAGGTTCAGCTTACACTCATCTCGACTAAATTTACGAAAAAAGTGCAAGGAAGAATTTAGTGAATAATTACACTTGGGATTTCCATCTCCTAAGATAACAACTTTATCTCTTGGTGGGGTGGTGGCTCCTGGTTGAGACAAACTAGGAAGGAAGTAACCAGCAAAGAAGTTGGAAGACACATAAGTGTAGGGAATTTTTGCAGCTTCGATAGCTCGACGAATTTGAACCTTTACATTGAAAGCTGATTTTGCTGGCTCAACGGCATGTCCACGATCAACATCATTTCCAAATTCTGAAGGGAGAAATCTCTATACAAAACCCAAAATTTATAACTTAATATCAACATGAAATATTCTTACATATTAGTGACTATAGGAAGGATTAAAACTATGACCTTAACATTGCCAGCTTCTTTGATGGCAGCAATGAGCTTTTCTTGATCCGCTAACTGACCCGCACCAACAGTGGAAATCACAACATCCACCTCTTTTATGGCTTTAACCAAACTATTATGATCATAGAGATCACCCTACAAAAGCGTCAACCAGATATAGTTATCACAATTCCAAGAATTTCAGAGGTTTATTTGTCTATTTATTTTGATATTTTTAGGTGTTTGGGCTAGCTTGTGCCACTTGGACAATTATCTAACCCTAATATATAGTTGGTTCCTGCATTTAGGTCAATGTGTACTCATTTTGACTAATTTTTATTGTAGAACAACCTAACCCCTACTATATTCCGTTCCTACACTTATGCCACACCTTTGACTAGGAGTGTAAAAGCCCGAACTGAACTAGACCGAGTTAGTTCGGTTTGGTTTAGGTCAATTTTTACAAAAAAAAAATAATGTAACTGAACCAAATCAGCTCAGATTGGGTCAGTTTTTATCTGTACAAAGCCAATAAGGGTCGGGCCGGTTTTAAAGAAAAACCAACCCAAACCCGACCTGTTTACGACTACATTTAGTTCCTAACACTCAGGAATAGTCACTCATGAACCCTACAATAGTGTACTCAAGATCTTACTATATTTGGTTTTGTTTGACCCCACTACATTTGATTGTAACTGTACTATATTTGGTTCCTATGCTCAAAATCATTTTGTGCCCATCTCAATTATTCGCACATGACAAACATCTTACCCTACCACATTTGGTTCTTGAAAAATAATTCATAATACTTTAAATCGTAGATAAGTAACCACCGGTCATAACTATAGATTTGGCTCTTATTGACCCCTAGACCAACCTAGAGTGTGTTAAAATCAATTTGAAATGTTTATAAAGAAGATAAAAACGAACTTACAGAGACTAGTTTGACTCCTAAGTTCTTGAAATTATTGATAATTTGAGACTTGGCAGGATCAGAGACAGTGGAATCTCGAACAAGAGCATATGTGGGGTTTCCAGCCCTGGCACTTGCCTCCACAATGAACTTGCCAATATAGCCAGTGCCTCCAACGATTAGGATCTTGCTTTTGCTTGCCATTTGATCCAAATTTCCAAACAACAAAATTTGAATGCAATTCTAATAAATAAATAAGAGCAAATTTCAACCTCTTAGGGAGTTGAGTTGGTGGCACTGACAAATGGATAACACGGCTTGAGTTATAGGACTAGAGCCTTTGGTTTAAGGTTTTACTGTGACTTTTTCAATGGCCAACCATGATTTTAGGGTTCTTTTGGTTATTTCTAACCATTCGATTAGTCTTCCTTAATTTTCTCTCTCATTATGTTAGTTGCTAAAAAGTTGTGTTGTATTTGTCAAACACATATTTCATTTTGGAATGAATTTCTCTCTCCTTCACTTTGAATTTGATGATAATTAATTAGGTTTATGAAGCATATTCGTTTCTCTTATTTGTCTTATTTGTCTGATGTGTCAGACAGAGAGGGAGATGGAGAGAGAGCGGACAGAGAGGGAGAGGGAGACGGAAAGAGAGACAGAGACATAGCAGACGGAGAGAGATAGACGAATAGAGAGACAGAGAGAGAGATCGGATCGGACGGAGAGGGAGACAAAAAAAGAGATAGAGACAGAGCAGACGGAGAGGGAGACAAAAAGAGAGATAGAGACAGAGTAGACGGAGAGGGAGACAAAAAGAGAGATAGAGACAGGGCAGACGGAGAGGGAGATGGAGAAAGCGATGGCTAGAGAGAGAGCGGACAGAGAGGAAGAAAATAAAAGAGAGAGAAATGAAGATTACTACCTACCAGAATCCGTCGACGGCGGCGAATGGAGGGACCGACGGCGACTGAGATTCCAATGGACGAAATCAGCAATTGATAGTCGGTGAAAGTCGGGTGAAAGTTGCCATCGCAAACCATAAAGTCTGTGAAAGTGAAAAGGGGAAAAAATGATCGGGCGAAAATGAAAGAAGATTTGCGACGAAAATCGTTATCGTCGCATGCTCCTGGGACAAAATAAGTAATCGCCGCAAGCTTGTGCGACGCATAACGTAATCGTCGCAAACATATGCGACGAAAAAGGAAATCGTCGCCTACCTTCATAGCGCAAAACCTCCCGCCCAATTAATTGGGCCTGCGACTAAGGCCCAAATCGTCGCAAAGGCGTGCGTCGAACAACATTTTTGTCACTATTTGCGACGTATTCTATTTTCGTCGCAGAGCTATTGCGACGTATGTTATCGTCGTCGCAATGTTAGAGACGAACCATGAAAATCGTCGCTAATCTTGCGACGATTTTATTTCATCACTAATTTTTCGTCCCTAAAGACCAGATTTTTTGTAGTGGTCTAATCCGTGCATGTTTAGTATACATTTAAATCTTACATATGTGACGAACTTTTGTGTTTTGTTACAATTTAGTCTTGAAAATATCTATTTGTCAAACTAAGTATAGGGGTTTGTTTAAACAAATTTATTAATTTATAGAAATGTCACTATTTTGTGAACATTTTTAGAACTAGTCTTTTAACATGTGAGTGATGCACCTCATATTTTCACTTTCCACATAGAAAAAATAGTGTGTCAGTTATTATGCTCTCTACTTTAATCTTTGAAAATTTAGGTCAAGGGTAATTGAGGGAGTAATAAAAAAAACACTAATAGAAAAGACACAAGATTATTACTATTGCTATTCTAGTTTTATTTGAAGCCCATCTCCATTTCTTACATATATTTTTCCTTTGTAAGTTTTGAAGTTCAAAATCATACCTGAGTCATTTAGAACGTGTACAGTGGCCCGAGAATCAGCAAATAAGTTTTGAAGTTTGACATGGATTTGTTATGGGTAAGAATCAACAATCAAAGATGAACAAAAAATGTAAATCAAAAGAGAATCAACACAGATATTTACATAATTTACTAATAGAATGTTGGCTACGTCCACAAACAAATGGAGAATAGTTTATCATTAGAGAGAATTATACCGATTATAGAGGAGAGATGTCTCTAGTCTTTATATAGCGCATTTCTCGAAATCCCCATACTTCATTCTAAGCACTAGATAACAGATTAAAGGCATTCAAATAGTTACATCGTGAATACCTTTGTTACATCATCCATTATTGGTCACTTCATGGCAACAAGCTTGTCGGTGAGAACTTTAAACCTTTTGATGTATCCATGGAAAGAGGATGTAACCACCTAATTTTGCCCCGCCTCATTGAATTATCATGTAAAATCGCATATTTATTTGCTAATTAAATCTCATTTTCATCGATACTTTCATTTGTGAAGATTTGGTGATTTTTTTTAGTTTAATTAAATTAACTAAATTGGTTGAAAAGAAGGACATAAAAGTAAAATTCTAAATTGGGATTTGGTTGCCAGCTCCCACCCATTTTAAGCTTAAGCTATATTGGGAAAAATCAAAGTTTGGAAGGAAATCCATTAAATAATAATAATAATAATAATAATAATAATAATAATAGTAATAATAAAAACTCTAACTACCCCACCCATTTTCTCTATTCTCCGGACAAAAAATTATCTCTTCCTCACATAAACCCTAGAGAGCCACAATCAACGCACCAACCTTAGAACCACCATCCTCACACACATCTCACACATGCACAGAGAAACCAAGGAAGGGTTCCACACAAAAAAATCTCTACAATGTCAATAATCCAACCCACAAGAAAAACTCTAACTTTGTTGGAAGTGCTTTTGTAGGGCTTTAGTCCCAAGGATCCACTCTTCAAACAACAAGAGAGTTTAATGTTTTGGATTCCAACTTTTCTTTCTTCTTCTTCAAGTCCTTTGGAAAAAAAAAAAGAAAGGAGAAAGCAAAAGGATTATATATTTGGCTACTATTCTTTTTCTCGTTCTTTTTTACATTTATTTCTTTATTATCATGTGAGCTTCCATTTTGTTTTTTTGTTTTTATTGCATATTGCCTTAGATCTTTTTATATTTCTTCTATTCATCTTTTGTTTTTAATTCTCCTTCTTTTCCCTAAAAATTTCTCTTTAGCAAAAAAAAAAAAATAAAATAAAATAAAATAAAAAAAAAAAAAAAAAATAATAATAATAATATAATAATAATAATAATAATAATAATAATAATAATAATGAAGTTGTGTAAAAATTAAAAGGGCATGGAATAGAAAGACAAGGGTGTAAAATGAAAAATATGTTTAGAGGAAGCAACATTTTTTTTCCTCTATGGTTTGCAAAAATGCCAAAGTTTCATTCCAAGAAAACAAATTAGATTGGGAGAGAAGAAGACAGACAAGCAAAATAGTTTAAAGAGAAATGAAATTTAAAAAATAATGATAAAATGAAAAACTTAAATTTACCCTTTTTTTTCTTTAACGGTTAATTTTAATCAGAATATTTACAAATATAGCAAAATTTCACTATCTATTTGCGATAGATCAATAAACTGCTATCTGTGTTTTTCTGTTTCATGATAAACATAGATAGTAGTCTACCGTAGTTTATGGCAGATAAACTGTGATATTTTGCTATTATTTATAAATATTTTCAATAGTTTTGTCATTTAAAATATATTTTTTTTAATGTGTGCAGGCAGTGACAGATGCCTTATTTTGAGCTACTGTATAGCCCACGTTTTAGCTATAGTTTTTCGTTTTTTTAAAAAAATATATTTATTGTTTCTTTATTATTCTTTTATTTGTTTAGTTTACTATTAATTATATATATTAATATTTATTTTCTACTTATGATTAGCATTTTGATTTGATTTACCTAATTCATTTTAACTACAATGCTTATTATTGTTTTTTTTTCTTAAATTGTCATAAATAGAAAAAATATCAAACTATTTATAAATATAAAAAAATTTTACTATCTATCGTGATTTATTGCTAATAACGGTGAAATTTTTCTATATTTATAAACAGTTTGACTTATTTTGCTATATTTGAAAAGAAGTTTTTTTTTTTTTTTTCATTCTCCTTTTGTTAATTTAATATATTATTGTCAATCGTTATTTGAATTTGCTAAATTTTTTTATTCCTATTCACTTTTTTTAAACCACCCAACGACGAATTCTAGAAATATTTAGAGTTCTATTTTCTAGAATCTTGAAGCGAAGAAATCGATTCTTTGGGAATATACAATCGATTTTCAATATGTTTTTATTAAAATCTTAATATCCTTGTAAATATTATTGCTTTTGATGTGTTATTAAATTATATATTTTGTCAATGTAAATTCACATATTAAGTTGATGTTCTCCTTTTAGTAACATTCCTCCAATATTTTCAAGACTTTTAAGTTAATTTTCAAATCTTTAAAGTTAATTTCTTTTGAGTCCCGTAAAAATGGGTTTAAAAATTAAACTTTGTTTTCAATGACATTTGTCTTAAAATTTCCTACAACAGAATCTAAAAAATTTGGGAGTATGACTTTCTAGAATTTCTGAGGTGAGAGATCATATCTTTAGAAGTTCGAGATTTGATAAAAAAAAAAAAAAATTAATTAATGTTTTTTTTAAGAAAAAAATTCTATTCCTATGACGAATTTGGGAAATGGTAATATGTGTTTTCACATTCTTGAGGTGAATTGTTCCTTGATTCAAATATGGCCTAGTTGATGGAATTTTTTCCACTTATTTTATGGGATCATGACTCCAAATAATGGAGTAATGAGAAGTACAATAAGATATTATTTTAAATATTTTTTTATTTAAAAAATAATTTCAATTTAGGATTTAAAATTTGGTCGCTGTTTTCTAAACAAGTGTTGTGGGGTGTTAACACCTTTTCCATACACAAACGACTCTCGAACTTAACTCTAGTTTTCGCAGACCATTTTTATTATATTTTATTAGAAATTGTTTACTTTACTTCGGTGTCTAATCATACAATAAAAAAGATTAGTAGCAATTTTTTTTTTTATTATTTTAACTATTTTCAAAGACAGGCAGTGACAGAGGAGATTACCTTTTGTTAGACAGTGCAGTGCCTCATTGACATAGATTTCTATTTCTTTGGTGACAGAAAATAATATTTCTTCAAGTGAAGTCCATACTTGATGTGCATTCTCTTGTCCTTCAATCAAGACAAGCACTTCTTTGGATTATGATTCCCAATAACCAAGAGCGGGTTAGGCAATCATTGTTTGAGCCAAAGTGCACATTTGGGATTTGGTTATGTTTTATTTTATTTTATGTTAAAATGTCTTGAATCTATTATTTGATGTTTCGAACAATTAAATATAAAGCACTTTGAACGATCAATGCCTTCGAAACGAAAGTTAACTTATAATGTTATATTCGTATTTGTCATATTTACTTTATTTATGATATTAAACTTAAGATTTAGAGAAGTGTGCTATATAAACCCTCTAACTCTAGAAGCGTCTCTACATATGGATGTAATTAATACACTGTAAGTGGAACCATATAAATTTATGTGTCAATTCTATATTACTTTACATTTTCTATTCATCTTTGATTACCGACTTCTTAGCACTTTATATGTCAATTCAGCTGGTGGTTTTTTTATGTTTTTTGTTGCGTGCGAGTGTAGCTCTAAAACCATATATCCAAATTTTGTTGTGTTATTCAAAACTCCATCTTATTAAATCATTTATCCAAAATTGATTTAAAATGCTTAAAATTACTTTTGTTGTGTTCAAAATTATTATGAAACACATCTTTAATCATTCAAAATGAATTTAATATTTAATTATATATTTTTAAACATAAATTTCAGGATAATTGTTTTAAATGGCAAAATTGTTGGAAATATTTTTAAATATAACAAAATGTCTCTATTAGTGATAGGCAGTTATGGATACCTATCATATTAGTGATAGACATTGATAGATGTCTATTACTGTCTATCATTGTTTATCACTAATAGAACAATGACTTTTGGCTATATTTATAAATAAGTTGACTCATTTTACTATATTTAAAGACAACTCTAAATTTTATACTATTAAAATCGATTTTGAATGATTAAAAGTATTTTGAGATACACAAAATTGGGATAAAATTAGGCTGGCTGTTTTGTACAACAACACAATGATATTCAATCAGTGGTTCTATATGGAAGGTCTGGACCAACTTCGATATGGATTTGGGTGATTTTAGGAATTGTCTTGATATGAGCTCAATAGGCTGATTTGCTAAGTTGAGGACCAATTGTAATGTAGTCTAAAAATTGTAGTTAAATAAAAGGATAAATGTTAGACAGTTTGGTGTATCAACTTAAACGTAAACATTAAAATATATTTATTGACGTTTTGTAAGCGACAATACATATATTTTTAATTAATAATTAATTTTAAAATGTAAATAAAAGTTTTATTGACCTTTTTTTTTACCAGCATCAACCAAATAAAAAATCTGTGCATCAAAATAAAGCCTAAATTTACAATAATGCTCTCGATCTTTTACTATTCTTAAAAGTTTAGAAAGTTCAAACTCGGGGCGCCCACCCATGTACTTATAGTAAAACAAATCTATTGATATTCAAACAAGTAAATACAGGCTCATTAATTTCTAGTTGGCATTTTTTTTTTTTGGGACAAAATATACTAGTTGAGTTAATGACTAATAATAATTAGTTTGATTTTTCTTTTGTAGTTGATTTTATGTTCCATAATTAACTCATAGCTTAATTGGACATGTGTTTCCTAACTCTCAGATTTGCATTTTCTTTTGAGTTTAAAAATTATTTTATTTTATTATTATTTTTTAATGTCACTCGTGCCCTCTCTAACTGTGATTCTTCTATGATGTAATTTGTGTCTCCTCTAATGGGTGTTCCTCCTATTTATTAGTTAATGAAAACACGTATTATGATCTAAAAAGTTGACAATTTGTTTCATATATGTTCACGAACAATATTTAAGAATTTTGGATAATTTTTAATGATTGTTTAATTTAAACTACATAACAATCTTTATTTTTTATTATTTTTGTTATTGTAATGACTATGATAATATTATTGACAATGCACATGAAACAACTCTTTTATATAACTTCCCACAAGATATCATGTTCATTTAATTATCAAGGTTGAAAAGTTAAAGGTTAAATTTCCTTTTTAACCCTAAAATATCCAAACATTTATTTCAATTTAGTCTCTTTGTTTTTAAAAGTTAATAATTATTTGTCTTCAAAGTAAATCTTACTCCGCGAGAAGGTGTAAAGTGCTTAAACATGATATGAGTGATATTGTTGAATGCATAAATCCATAGACAGAAGATCTCATATATGATTTGTATGTACTCAATGGGAAATTTGTATAATTAGAAAAATTGCGATGGGCAAGAAAGAAGAGTTCGAGCACGGGTGTGTACTTGTTACATTCCCTTGGGATGCCTAAATTATTTATAAGATACTTTTAATTTCTGTAGGAGTTTTAGGAATGAGAGTTGACTTACTTATGATGGAGCATTGATAATGGTGTATATATATTTTGGCTAGTTAACCTAGATTATTTTTCATCTCGCACTTTTCAAATTTCAGGTTCCTCAAGTTTAGATCTTTCTTTCACCTCTAGTTTTCGGGTCGTGGGGGTGCAAATTGCACAACCTTAGGTCAAATTGGTTGTCCTTGGCCTCAAAGGTCGAGGATGAGACTTATAGTGTTTTGTCAAGTGGTTCGCCTAGTTCATAAGAGATGTTTGGCCTTGGGTTAGATATTCAATCTTGAGTCTTGTTCTTGTCCAATCTTAAGCCTATAGAATGGTTGTAAGGCCCTAGTTCTTATTTTTCCCTGCTTGTGTTCAAGTTATAAAGTAAATGAGCAAAGGTGAGTCAATGACTTAAATAAAAATCAAATGGAAATAATGGAGTTTTATTAAGGACAATTTTTATTTTTTTAAATAATATTATTTTAATAAGCAAGTACACAAATAGCGTGGATAGAAAGGAATTGACAAAAATAGATTGAAATCATGGATTGGGTACATAATTTCTGAGAAAAGTGTAGCGGGTCCATGTTTATTTAAATAAAATCGTGGACCTGGTCTAGGATTTAGGATAATTGTGAACTAGGTCCACAATTTTCCCCCACATGGCTGCCATGTTACGGCAATCAACGCTGATGTGGGTGGAAGTCGTGGATCCCCATCCACGATTTCCTTTTTTGTTTTTTGTTTTT
>QLSR01000453.1:25988-38995 GCA_031780015.1 Citrullus colocynthis | reverse complement strand
TTAAGAAGATTTTCAAATCATATAGATTATTTATGAGATTTTATCAAACTTTATAAGTACTATATTCTAACTTTTAAAATAATAAGAATTAATTGTTTTTCAAATCATAGAAACTAAATTAGAAAAACAAAATAAGTTAAATTTAAAAGTTCAAAATTAAAATATACATTCCAAGAATATAAATACATAAATTCTTTGAGAAAATTTTTTGGAAAATTATTTTAAATGACAAAACTACTGAAAATATTTATAAATAATTGTAAAATATTATAGTCTACTTGCAATATACTGTAATAGATCGCGATAGACTACGGGCACAAATAGACACAAATAGTAATTTATAGCGACTTATCACAAATGGACAATAAAATTTTACTATATTTATAAATATTTTAGCTCATTTTTTTATATTTGAAAACAACTCAAGCAATTTTTTTTTAAATAANCTTGCAATATACTGTAATAGATCGCGATAGACTACGGGCACAAATAGACACAAATAGTAATTTATAGCGACTTATCACAAATGGACAATAAAATTTTACTATATTTATAAATATTTTAGCTCATTTTTTTATATTTGAAAACAACTCAAGCAATTTTTTTTTAAATAAAAAAAAAAATCTATCTAGAATTCAATCAAATATATATTTTTGGAACGTGAATTCCTTCTTTATAAGTCATTGGTTTAAATTCTCGTCAGAAAAAGTAGCTTAATTAATTTATTGGGATAGTAGATTTGGTGGGCAATAAATAATGTGTAAAAGTTTTTTTTTAATCACTTTTTACAATAAAAGTGTCGTAAATGCTTAAAGCATTATGAATTTTAGAGTACTTTTTGTTATTATTCTATATACTTTCGCATATCTTATAAAACTTAAATAAATAGTTATATATAGCTTAATGATAAAGTAAAATGTCCAAATTTTTATACTTCACTTGTTTGATAAAAAAAAAAAACTAAACATTTTGACCAATTTATTGTTTGAAACTATTTTTACATTTTTTGAACCAAATAGTACATATTTTGAAAAAATATTTTTATGTATTTAGTCTATCCAAAAATTTAAAATTAATAATTTAAAAATAAAAAATCACACTAGACAAATAAAAACTTTGGTAAACAAACTAATTCATATTCATTCCTTTTGGACGTCATGTCTTCGTGTGATTTTATTTTGATCATATATTCTTCAATACAACTTTATTTTAATTAAATGACCACTCATTTTCACATTTTCACATTTTTTTTATAATGTTCTTTTCAACCATGTTTATAAATTTAGAAAAATGATAAAATATCTTGATTTTTAAGGCCTCAAAATTCAAAATGATATAAAGTTTGAAGTTTGAGAATGTCTTACAATTATGAGTTCTATTGGCAAAAAGAGGGACTCAAATATGCGTATATCCTTCAGTTAGAGAATATTACCTCTCATGCAATTGTAATTTTGACTCAAACTTAAATATTGTGAACCAGATTCAACACATATTCAACATTCTAGGAAGCATCTTTAGGAGCATAAGTGCGTCACTAAACATGCATATGCCTATGATTAAGACAAACTTAGATAAATAAGAACACAATCCAGACCCTAAAAACTTTGCCCTATATTTAGGGTAAAAAAACAAAGGATTATGTCTAAGCTATTTTAATTTTCGAGATTACTTTTAAGAAAACCATGTTTTAACTAGCGCTCTTTTAGTATTAGACTCAGTTTTGTAATTAGTCTAAGTGATTAATCTAGACTAATAATGAAATTAGATTCAATACAAGCAAACTATATTATATATAGAGAGAGCAAATTTACTATTTGTGCATGAAAGACTTATTCTCCTCATTTGGGGTATTTACATATTTGAATCCCAAGAAAGGATTTAGCTCATGATAAAATAAAATAATTAAATACTAGATAAGATGAGAAGCGTAATAAAAGTATGTAAGATAAAAATAAGAGGAAGAATAATGAAGGACTTGAACAAAATAAATAAGCTAAAATATCGTTGGCATTTAATATGGAGAAAACTAAAAAAAGGGTAAAAACTAGTCTAAACCCAAGAGAGACTCACTGCAATCCTTCTCCTCAATCAACTCAACTTCCTTTGCTAAGGATAGTTGAGTCTTCTAACACCCTAAACCTTTTGATAAGTGCAGATCGAATGAGAAAATTGTTAGACATATTTTAAATTATCATATGGACTTAAAATATGAGCTATGTAGGTGGATTAGTATTTTATCATATTAGGTTATTTTATTAGATTGAGTTATTATGTGATCTATTTAATTAAAGGCCTAGATTTCTAATTGAGGTACTTAATGGGTAAAAGCCTATTCATTAGGGTTTAATGAGAAGTCTAATTAAACTAGTATATAAAGAGACCTTAGGCTATAGTTCCCAATATACCAAAACAATAAGAACCAGTTTTTCTTGAATTCCATCTAGAGAGGGATCCCAATAACACATTCAGAGTTTTGGTTGAAGAAGACAATAGTCATCTTGAAGCTATATGTTATTTATTCTTGACAATTTGGCATGAGATCCTAAGACATATAATCTATTCGATATAGATTTAAAGTAATAATAGAAAAATAAAAAGACAAAATGCTTGACTCGAAAATCGGGGAGAAACGTTGTGAAGGTATGTGCAAGTGGTGTCTTGAATCCTTCTTGCCCTATTTATAGCCATCATGCTAGGATTTCTTCGAGTTTTTTTAATTATTTTATTATTATTATTATTATTATTATTATTATTATTATTATTATTATTATTTCTTTTTTTTGCCATACATTCGCTGAGAATTGGGGTTGAAATTGTTGGAGAATTCTTTTTTGAAACGGTTGAAATTTGATGTTCTTACCTTACTTGAAAATTTGCACAATTGAATAGGATTGATTGCGATTTTAGATAATACTCATCCATATCCTTAGAAAAAAAGAAAAAGAAAATTTTAAAAAAATTTCTCCAAAATCAAGATCACGAATATTTAATATGCTAAACACAAATTCTTTCCAATTTTACAAGATTTAGTCCTAATTAAAAAAAAAAAAAAAAAAGCATAAAACAACCTAATAACTTAGGTAATTTTTTAGCTAAATAGACATATCAACAGAGAAAAAGATATAAAAAAAAGAGATGTTTTCAAATATAATAAAATGAGTCAACTTATTTATAAATATAGTAAAATGTCACTGTCTATATATAAAACATGTAAAGTTGAAGTGGCTCGAGCTTCCTTAGATAATGAAAGATGAGAATCTAAACTTGTAATCTATTGATATAGAATATCACATTTTAATCGATTGAACTATATTCAAGATAGCCAATAAAGTAGTTAGTATTTTTTTAAATAAGATTTAAGGTGTATTTAGAATGTATTTTCAAGTATTTAATTTAAACAATAAATCATTTTGGAAAAAAGTTGAGTGTTTAGCAACCACTCAAAATAGATTTTAAGGAGCATTTCAACCTTTTTTTATCAAAAGAATTTAAGTAAAAATAAATTATTTGAAATTTTTTTTTTTTAAGTCAATTCAAACGAGCCCTTATTTTATATATATAAAAAAAAGACAATTGAAAGATGTCTAAAAAATGTGTCCACCTATCGTAAATAACTTGTTGGTCATGGGACTCCTCCTACTCAAGGGGCTTTGTGTAATTTTGTTTTTTTGTTTTTTGTTTTTTTTTTTCCTATAATGACATTTTTTTAGTGGTAGTTAAATCGAGATTTATAGTAAAGAAAACAAAACAATGATTCTAATTAACATATTACATCTTGGCTGGTCCAAGGGGATTTTCACCTGAACACATATCAAATATTTAATTATTTCATAAAAAATAAATATATTTGTTGGAAGAAGATATTGTAAAATAATTGTTTTTAAATATAGCAAAATAAGTCAAACTATTTACAAATATAAATTTTTTTTTGCGATAAACTGCAATAGACTTCTATAGCTCAGTGAGAGAAAAAGCGATAGAAATCTATCGCAATCTATCATGATCTATTGCAAAAAAAAATCTATATTTATAAATAGTTTGATATTTTTTTATATACAATCATTCTTTACTATTTTAATGTAAAATATGGTTATGAAATAAGCAATTTGTGTATTTAGCCGTTATGATTCAATATTTTATTTAGTGAGATGCACTCATTATTGAAACACTTATAAATAATTCAATAACGGTCCAATAATTATTGGATGCTATGCACATACATATCAAAACAATTATTGGTTTTGTGCAAATATCACTAAATTTTTTTTGTTGCATGATTGATAAATTATTAAAAGAAATATTGCCAATGTACAAATAGCACTAAATTCTTTTATTTATTATAACTCAGGTAGAAGGAAAATCAGAAGTTCATTCATTTAAAATAAAATATCATGTTTGTGTGTGTGTCTCTCTCTATATATAGTTAAATGTGTTGGTGGTTAGCTTAAATTTGTTTATGATTCCATTTATCATATTCAATTGTAAAAAAATTAGGGGCCGTTTAAATGGACTAAATAAAAAAAAAATTATTTTTTTGAAAAAGTTAATATTATTTAAATTCTTTTGATAAAAATTATTTAAAATATTATTTGAGAGTGTTTCAAAAGCTGTTTTAAGTAGTTGCCAAATACTATAATTCAATTCTAAATGATTTATTTTCAAAATTAAACACTTGAAAAATTAAAATAATTGCACCCTTAATTACAGGACTTATAAATCACATAGTAGATTTTTTTTTTTAAATTAAAAAAAGGTTGGATATGTGTGTGTATATATATTGTCGTAATTTCATCGCGACCGGCGTCCCTTCTTAGGGGTCTTTAGAGACGCCACCAACCATTTGGGGTGTGATTGACCACCTATTTTAAAAAGAAAAAAAATGGTCTACTTTTCCAAAAATAGGTTTGGGGGTCGTTAAGTGTAGGGGAGGTGTTAGCACCCTACAACACCCTTTGAAAATATTTTATTCTATTATCCAAAATTTGTAAAAAGTAAAATGAAAACTAACACAAATTAACTAATTAAATAATTCCCAAATAGAGGTGTTTCTCGCAGTCAACTTAGGTATCCAGCCAGAATTATTAACTTAGTTAATTATATTTTGAAACATTAGCCTTGAGAATAAATAAAGTATAATTAAATTTCGTGAGCGACAATGTCTGTCTATTTATATTCTTTTATGTAATATTTGTTCCAGAGTTATATCAACTCCGTCATGGGATCTCTGTAAAATCTCATAAAACGTTTGAAATTCAATTTACATTCGAAATTTAAATGAAGCTAGAGTTTTATTCTGAAAACCAAATGATAATTAATTTGAAGTTCATTTAGGAAACATAACGAGGTTTGAAATTCATTTTTCAATCTAAATTTTAATGTAGTAATAAAAACTGTATTTAAAGTCTGAAATCTAAGAAATTTGAAATACTATTAAGGTATCTCAACCATAAAAAACTATAACATATTTAATGGTATCAAATTAGAAGCTTTTATTAAATATTTTAAAGAGATTATAGGTTTCAATCCATTAGTTTAACTCAAAATCATTTAATGGAAAAAGATCCCATGAATTAAGATTGAGAACCCAATGATCGATAAAAACCCACAAAATGAAATATAAGATATAAACAAAATATTTGAAGTCATCTAAGAACATAATTTTGATAAATGAAAAAATAGTTGAAATAGGGAGAGGAAAGAGGAAAGTAATAATGAAAAGGAAAAATAGATAAATAAATGGTGGAAATCAAATAATAGAATAAAATAATAATAAATAGATATTAATAAAAATGATGGAAATCAAAGGGAAAGAAAATAATAATAAAAATGATAATAAATAATAATAAAAGTTAGATTTAAATAAATAAGATAAAAAAATAAGTGAAACCCGTTTTCACATTTACTAGTTCCTTTTTCTTCTTCTTCCTCTTTCTCCCTTCCACCTTTTTTTTTTCTCTTCATCTCCTTCTTCAACTTCACAACTTCCTTCTTCTCCTCTTTCTTCAACCTCACAACTTTCTTTTTCTCCTCCCACTTTGTGTATTTTGCCTTTCCTATTTCTTTCGAGAAGTTTGAAGAAAAAAATCAAATTGGAAAGAAAGAAAAAAATTAATGTTAGGAGAGGAGAGAGAAAAATAAATAAATAATAGAAAATAAAAATAATGAAACTAAAAATAAAATAAAATAAAATGATGATGATGATGATGATGATGATGATGATGATGATGATGATGATGATGATGGAAACATAAAATATAAGATAAAAAAATAAATAATAAACTAATAATAAAAATAAATACAAATGCTAATAAAAAAATGAAATAAGTAAAAATATAAGTAGCTAATGTAAACCCAAAAAATAATTAAAAATAAAAATAAAATAAAATAAATATGTCGGATCAAATACCGTGTCTATACATAGTCGAAATGAATCTTAACAGTTTAACTTGAATTTCAATGAGTTAGTCAAACTATACAATGAGCACCGTTGTCATTACATACACTTTTTTTTTTTTTTAAAGATGTTAATGAGCTAAAATTTTACATTTGGCTATATGTTAGCTGGTCGTATCCATATTTAAGGGCGTGTAAAAAGTAAAATGAAATTTGTATAATTAGTGAAATAGAGATATGTTTAAGAACCATTTAGGGTGTGTTCGACTCAAGGAGTTGAGAAGTAAAAGTTTGTGAACTCCACTCCTTGTTTGGCCCAAGGAATTGGTGGGTCTCACTACTAAAAAAATATCAATTTTATATTTTATCAAGTTTTTATACTGTGGGCTTTAGGAGTTCACAAATACTGTGAGCCCTAAGAGTTCACAACTCTTCAAACTTCATAATTCCTTGCTTCTCGCTATTATACTCCTTACTCCAAGCATCCTCATATAGATTTAACGAAATTCTATCAATTAAGCTTGAAATAAAACTCAAATTATACTATATTAATTCGAAACCTTTTTTTTAAACAAATTTGATCCAACTGAACCATGTTTGAACAAAGAAAAAAGAGCATGGTTTATAATTTAACTTAAAAGTAATGTAAAAATTAAAGACAAGATTGAAAAAACCAAATATATCTAACTAGCTCGGCCACTAAAACATCTCTACTTTCTTCAACAGTTTCATAGTTATTCTTCCTATTCACATGTAATGTAATATTATAAAAATATATAAGGGTTGGCCTATGGTCAATAAAAATAAAAATGAAGAGAATAATGAGTTTAAACTATAATGGCAATGTCACTAAAATTTTATATATGGGTTACATAGAAGATAGTCACTTTATGTGAAAATTGGCCCAAACATCCACAAATATAAAATAGTAAGGAAAAAGATTAACGTTTTTAGTGCAATCGGGGGTAAGGGAATTTGAATCCCAGACCATGGTTATTAAAACATTTGTATGCGCATGCCAATTTAGCTATGCTTGCTTTGGTAAAAAAAGATTAATTTATACCCCTACACTTTGAAAGTTGTATCATAAATTAAAATCTTAATGACATATTTGGCCTAAGAAGCAGGAGTTGGGGAAGAGTTAACATCCAACAATTTCACTCTTTGTTTGACCTAAAGTGTTTTTTAATGTTATGTGGGCCCCGTGACTAAAAGCATTAATCACATTACTTAAAGACTCCTTACGCCATAGGTTCCACGACTAAATACCTCCTCATACTAAACAAATCCATTTTTTCTCCTAAACAATCCCAAATTAATAATTGTATCAATTTAGATTATTTACTTTTATAAGTAAATCAATTTAGAACCTTCCTGATTTATAACTCTTTTTACTTTATTTCATTTAAAATCAGCTAAAAACCACGTAAATAAACTTCCCCTTATATCCTACTAAAATAGCAAGAAAAATTATTATGTAATTTCTGTAAATAAAGAAAAAAATAAAAATAGATGAGAAGTTAAGAAAACTTTAATAAAAAGTTATTATTTATTTGATTTCAGCATATCACTAATCTAGATTTAAACTTTTTTTTTTAAAAAAAATTAATTCGTAGAAATGAAGTTGGTTTTATTGATTTGTAGTAGTGTTACAATCTCTAATGTATAATCCTTTAATTCTTTCTCTCAAATGCATAAATTTATTAATCATCTTAGATGATTGGTCCTTGGACTTGTTTGATTTTCTTAGATGATTGACCTTTGAGCTTGTTAGTCTTCTTGGATACTCAATCATTTGACATGTTGATCTTCTTAAATGATCGGCTTGTGGGCTTGTTTATTTTCTTTAGATCGGCCACTGGCTTATAATTTGATTTGGATATGCCGCTTGTTGATATGTTTGGATAGACCATTGGCTTATTGATCTGTTAGGATCAACCTTTAACTCTGATGATAGATTGGATCAATCATCGGGTTTTGATCGGCTTGGACCAGTTATTAACTTATTGATCAACTTAGATTTGCCTTTGGCTTATTGATCTATTTGGATTGCCTTGTTCTTTTCCTTAAGTTTGAGAAGATTATTGAATCTTTAACTCGTAGATATTGTAAAGAGACAATCAATTTGTTGAAGTATATAGTTTGAATCTTCTAAATTTTGAATCCTTGGATTCTCTAGATTTGGAGAATTTGATTGAACACTATGATTTTTGATTCCTCTGAATGAATGGTAATGACTCAATGGATGTCTGAATACTCCATGATGAAAGGTAACCTTATCTATTTATAGAGTTTTGAGAACCTATATAGGCTTAGTTTTCGTTGATTTTGGGCCCTACTTTTAGGCTTAGGCTTAAACTATTTTTTAATAGACTTTGTTTAAATTTTGTCAATTCCATTTTAATAAGTCCAACTTAGCTCCAAGTTCAATCACTACGTGACATAATTTGACTGGAGTAGAGTTGCATTGCCCAATGAATCAATGTTTAGACAAGTGACGTCATTTGATTTGTCAATTTTTATATCTTTTAATTTAATTGGAGGCACATGTAAATTTGCCGTTAGACTCAAATTTTTGGATCATTCATTTAAATTAATGACCAAATTGTCCAAAAATTTTCAGTCAACATGCACATTTAAAGAAGTTCTAAAGACATGTTCGAATTATGCTTTAATGGTTTTAAAATGAAATTTAATGGGAGTTTGTAAAAATTTAGGTTTTAATTCACACCATTATTAATTTTGAAGTTTATACATACATACACGAACAAAAACACAACATATTAATGCGCACTGTGCCCTACATTCCACATGACATAAATTTAAGGTTACATTACATTTTTTATTATTACTATTAGAGGTTATTTGACGGACTAAATTGAGTTCATCCTCGTGGAGTTCATATATTTGTGGTGTTTATATGTCTGTATTTTTAAGTGTTTGGGGTGCTGAATTTATATGTCGTATCTTCATGGAGTTCATAAATTATAGATTGCACTTTGTTTTATTGTTTTTTTTTTAAGCATATGTGTTTTCGGGAGTTTTGAGAAATGATGTTTAGGGTTTACTTTTCGATCACACATTTCAATTTTTTTAAAAAAAGTTTTAGCAATCATTTTGCAAATTTGTGCTGTGACGTTTCTAATTAAGTCATTTTTATTTTAACACTTTTGATAAAAACTTTTTAAAATAAAAGCACGAATATGTCTGACAACTATTTCTCGATAGTGCTTTTACATACAAGTTTGTTTGATTTTTTACATGATAAAAATGATTTTATTAATGTTAAATTAATATAATGAACTACTATAAAATGCTATGAACTAATTAAAAAAAATTAGAAATTCAATGTTTTAACGGAACTTACGTACTTTTGTGTCAACAAACGTATTTTTATTGACAATTTTGTGAGTCAACTTAACATTTATTGATGTTTTAGCTTAACATTTATTGATGTTGTATATGTGTTTTAAAATTAATAGTTACTTTTAAGCTTTAAATTAAAGTTTTATTGATGATTTTATGTCATGAGCGTCAACAAAACAAAAAAATTTGTGTGTCAAAAACCAAATATTGTAGTAGTCATAATTTAAAATAATTGTTGTTGGAGTTGGTGGAGTGGCTCTTGTCGGAGTTCGCCATAGCTGGCTGTCAACAGTGGTGGTTGGATGTTGTTGGAGTTGATCGAAGTCGGTGGTTGACGGAGTTGGCGAATTTGGTGATGAGGGCTAAGCGCGCGGTTGGTGGAGATGGTAAAAATCTTGGCGACATATGAAGTCTGCCTCCAAACAATGAGTTAAGTTCATTTCTCAACTCATTTCATCTCCTCTCCTCAGCCCCAAACACTCCCCAGATACCAAATACAAAATTGAAAGTTTTATATAAAATGTAATCAAAATTGAAAATTTAGAAATTTGTTAAATATTTAAAGATGGGCCGACATAAACTTAAAAGTTTGGCCTAAATTTCAATATTCTTTTTCTAGAAAAAATAAAATTTAAAGGTTTGAAATATCATTTTGGTCCCTATATTATGCGGTTTATTCAATTTTAGTTCATATACTTTCAAATGTCAAATTTTAATCTAACTACTTTTAATAAATCTAAAATTTAGTCTCTCAAAGTTAGTTCTTATCGAAAATTGGTTAAATAATAAAAAAAAATCATACAATGAAATATTATGTATAAATATGTTTTGAAAATTTACGATGAAAGTGCTAAAAAATAATTTAGAAAATTTAAAAAAATTAATAATAACTAACTATAAAAACTAAATTTAAGATTTATTGAAACCACGTAGCTAAAAGGTAGAAAGTAAAATTCAAACAACTCCAAATTACAATTACAAAGGAAAAAAAAGTCAAATTACAACAAAAAAATGGTAATTTAACCAAATTTAAATATCCAATTAGAATGAATTCCTTTGTTAAAAAGAGAAATTATCACGTGTCGATCAACTAGTGAGTGGAAACCTCAACTCCTCAGCCGGCAGTTCTCCACCTTGAGCATCCAACTAAGAACACACCATTGAGTGACTGACCGTTACTTTCAATTCCAATTCGATCCTACTTCAACAAATTGAATCAGAATCAGAATCAGAAGATATGTGGAGCTTCTCAATACATTCCCATGGAGCATCTCTCCTCATTCTCTTCACTACTTCAAGTAAACCATCTCTTTTTCTCTCTATATCTTCCCCTTTTGATTCCCGATGTAAATTTAAATGATGGCGAATTGGAACTCGTGTTTTCAAAGCTAAGAAATCCGGTCTCTATCGATTAAGAAACCCCAATTCGCAATGCGGCTTTGTTACTGTAATTTCTTTCAGGTTTGCTCGGAGTGGCTTTTGGTGGCGAAGGGTTTTGTTCTGCGCCATCCGTTGTCGACTCGGATGCTGATTCGAAGCCTTTGTATTACAAAGTGACCAATCCCACCCTTTCTCCTTCTCATCTGCAAGGTTAGTTTTTTTTTGTGATTAATTGAAATGGGCTTGTGTTAGAATGAGTACTCAACTCATCTTATCTGGAGTCTGCTGTTGAAATTTCGCCGTTTATCAAATACCCTCTGCTTTATCTCATGCAATTTTCATTGAGATTGTAGCTCTCTTTGAATGAGATGGAAACTGATTGTAACTAAGTAACATTATTTTAAGAGAGATGAAATGTAGAAACTGATCTAACAAACCTTTTAGAGATATTGTTAGATGATATAATATTAAATTTACCTTCACCCGTAGCTTGTCGGTGATTTAACATGGTATCAGAGTAGATGGTTTAGGAGGTCTTATGTCCAATCCCTTGCAACGTTATATCTTCTCCAATTAATATTGATTAATACTTGTTGGGTCTTCTACATATTTCAAGCCCACAAGTGAGGGAGAGTGTTAGATGATAAGTTTTTGGGTCAATCAGTGATTAGCAGATATCTTGACGACATTTTGGCGATGACATTTAGAATTTATGATGCATGTTTGGCTTTCATCCATTCACAAAGTCTAGTATTGTTGTTGTTGTTAAGTGATCTTTGTTTCTCACGTATGTAAAAGGCAAACAGAACTTCTTTTCTTGAGGATTGGGTTCGAGTAACTTACAATCAAAATGAGATAACAACATATTACTTTCTCGACTTCATTTGATTTTTTTTTTGTCTAGATTTGCCTGGCTTCACACGTAGTGTTTACAAAAGGGATCATGCCTTGATAACCCCAGAAAGTCAAGTGTTTAGTCCTCTACCAGAGTGGTAAATTTGGCTTCTATCTTGCCCTTTGAGTTCTGTTCATTGATGTTATTATTCTTTGCAATACCTGTAAATCAATTTACTTTTACAGGACTAATACATTGGGTGCATATTTAATCACACCGGCACTTGGTTCACATTTTGTGATGTATCTTGCCCAGATGAAAGGTCAGGATAATCCTTGCGATAAAATCTCTATGTAGTATGCATTCGAACACATACAAGTCTTTTTTTCGTAATATTTTGTTCTTTTATTACATGAGCTGCAGAGAAATCAAAATCAGGATTGCCCCCAGCTGATGTTGAGAGGTGTATTTTTTATTTTCCTTATATATCTAGACCCATACCAGAGAATTTGGTGATAACTGCATAATTTATTGTAATATGCAATTGACATGTCAAAATTTCATTTTCATCGATGGTCTTCCAACTAGGTTTTTATTTGTTATCCAAGGAGCAGTGAAACTTACCAATTCGTCTGGCATTAGTGAAAAACTCACGGTGAGACAGAGTGGTCTGTTTTCTTGTTCATACTTTCTTGTAATATGCAATTGACATGTCAAAATTTCATCTATGCTCTTTCTTTTAGCTTTTTACTTGCTTGTTTTGTAAGGTAAGATTCGACGATTCAATTCCTAGAAAGGATCAGGATTGCATTTGGTTTTCTCAGGCGGCAAATAAGTTAATGCATGAATGTTCGTGCTGAACTAAATTCCTATTCCTTGTTTGAATGTTTGGGCTGCATGAAGGGTGCGGATTTGTTGCTAGTGAAGAAGTTCACAGATAACTGCAGCACCCTGAATTGTATTGATTGAAATACAATTTTATAGAGCCTTGATTTTCAATATATGCTCCCTGTTTCTTATCCCCCCCCCCCCC
>QLSR01000453.1:10031-25907 GCA_031780015.1 Citrullus colocynthis | reverse complement strand
CCCCCCCCCCCCCCCAAAAAAAAAAAAAAAGAAAACAAAAAGATAGAATGGAAACTAGGTTTCAAAATGTTACACTTTTAGTCCTTAAGTTTTGAGTTTATTTTCAATTTTCCAAAAAAATTATCTATATAATACATATACATATGTATATGTGTGTGTATATATATAGGTACCTTCACTTATTTGCCTATATAGATAGTTACTTCCACTCTGTCTGTTCTGATTGATTATTGGGTTGTTTGCGCAGCCAAGTTGCTCCTGTGTTTGATAACTGGTGAAGAAGTTTGATGATATTTATCAATATGTGAAATTCAGGTTGATTCATTTGCTTTTCTACCTCCGAATTTCGATCATTCTGTCAAGTGCGACTCTTCGTCTACTCTCGTGGTTTTTGAGAGAAGGTTTGTTTCTACTTGATACCTGTAACGTACATGAATGGCTTCACATGTGTGCACCGATACTTTTCACCCCAGTCCATGATAAGTATGTATTCATACTTGCATCATGTCTGTATATGTGCTTTCACCAGAAACCAACGTTCTAAGAGATGATTATGAAGTTGTCCACTATGTCTAATGTTAACATCAACGTGTGGAATTAGGAATTACTTCACTAACATAGTTAGTAATTGGCTTATAAACCATTCATCGCTTGTGACTTGGGATGTTCTCATTGAATCAGATATGCTTCTCTAGTGGATCATCACACCAAGCAGATCATTGGTTCAACAGACAAGCAGCCCCTCCTTGAAACTCCTGGTGAGGTAAGCAATAATGTATCTCATTGCTTCTGAAAGGTTAAAGGTTTCTTGTAAGGTAACACAACTCGTCATGGATACTAAGAGAAGTTCCTGAATATACAAGAACTCAGCAAGAATTGATAAAAAAAAATATTTAAACTTATAAAATTTAATAAACCATTCTTGGAACCTATGGTTATTCTGAATATCTTGTTAGATATTGAAATAAAACCTGAATATATTGAGATACAATAGGTAACCAAACTACAAGATAAACCAAGTAATTTGAGGTCTTCGACTCTCCTAATCTTGAGATCATTCTCAAGCCCTCATTCCTCTCCTCCTTTATTTATAACCAACAAGTATAACAAACTCCTAAGCTAATTACTAATATATCCTGAATACTCTAATAATATCCTAGTACCATTCCTATCAGAGATGTTCTTATTTCAGCTTGTATATTTAAAAGTTCTTCCTTGTGTCGTGTCACATTACCAGGTCTTTCAACTTAGGAAGCTCCTTCCTATGTCCATGCCTTATGACTTCAACGTTCACGTAAGTTATGAGTTGCAATTGGAAGATTAGTTCTTCTGTCTTGTTCACAAGCTTTCTCATAGTTCAATTTGCATATCTTGGCCCAGATCATGGATTTCGAACCCGGAGAATTTCTCAATGTGAAGGTAATATCATGAAATTCAAATCTTTCATTTGTTAGCTTTGGTTGGTTTGAAACTTGGCATTATGCTGTTATATGTCAATCAAAGGAAGAATTCATTTTTTTAAAAATTGAATCCCTGTTAAAAGTGGTCGATTACAAGTGTTTTTGCTTTAACCACGCCGAAGTGAGTTGAGGCCACGTCTTGATCCTTGATCCCTGTTAAAAGAATGCATGGCTTTAATAGTTATTCTAGTTCAAGCCTCTTAATTATACTTTGTTAAATTGTTTGGCAGGAGGTTCATTATAATCAGCATGGTTTGTTGCTCTTAGAGGGTCAGGGCATTTATCGTTTGGGCGATTATTGGTAAATATTTCATTATTCTTACTCAACGTTTTGTTGAAACCCTCTCATATATACAAGCTTGAAACTAGCTTGACATTATCTGGGGCAGAGGTGGAAATTTTCTTAAGTTGGGGGAAAAATTTACACTTTAACAATATAATATATTAGTTCCGAAATTTTAGGGGGACAAATTAGAGAGAAAACATAGAATTAAGAGGGGACCATCCTCCCTAGACATTATCCATTTATCATATAGTTCACTACACAACAAATGAATCTTTAGATATACTAAGTATAATGGAGTTATAAGAACAATGGATTTAAAATATATGTATCGTATAGCTTCTGTCTTCTTAGTGGACTCTAGGCTTCTTATGACATGTGAGTGAAATAAAATAAACACATAATTTGTTTTCATTCTCATAGACAGAAAGTTGTTGGTTCTTATTCTTGTTGCTGTTCTTGCAGGTACCCTATTCAATCTGGTGATGCCATTTGGATGGCTCCCTTTGTACCACAGTGGTTAGTGAAATTCATATATGTTTGATATTTGTTTCTCATTTCATCCTCATTAGTCATTACAATATAGTGCAAACCAATAAGGTTGGAGTTTATATGATATTTTTCAGGTATGCTGCGCTTGGGAAAACACGAAGCCGCTATCTGTTGTACAAGGATATGAACCGAAACCCTCTCGATCACAAGTAAATATGTTGTTGCAACATCGTAAGATCATAAGATTACCATCATATGAACTGGCAGGATTTATGTTAGATTGTTCAAATGAAGTAGTGCATGTGACTTTGCAGATCCCTTTGATTTTGAGTAAAGCTTTAAGGTTAATCTTATGTGGATTACATATATGCTGTGAATATTACAATCCACTTAGATTACACTCTTTTTTCACACTATAGACTTGAAGTTGACAGGACAAACTTTATGTTAATTGAACTATTTTCATTTTACACTTAATTTACATTGTTTAGGTTTTGTCGATTTATAATATTCATTTTGACGAAATAAAATGTAGGTAACTATTGGGGTTTGTATACAATAGTCAAATCAAAGTCCATAGATAAATTGATAAACTGCACTAAAAAAGAAGATTAATTTTCCATTTTAGTCCTTGAATTCAAGATTTGTGTCTACTTATTCCCCTACACTTGAAATTATAGATTTAATCCACGGGCTTTCAAATATATAGGTTAAACTATTATTGTGGTCCTTATATTTTGAAATTTGTTCAATTTTAGTTTTTGTACTTTCAATTGTCTAATTTTATTCTCTAAAATTTTTCAAAAATCTTAAACTTGGTCTTCAATGCTAGTTTATTGTTTATTTTTTTAAAACACATATGGTTATCTATTAGCATTTTTACTATAAATTTTGAAAAAATTATTCATATATTGTGTTTCCTTGCATGAAAATATATTGTTATTGTTTAATCAATTTTAATTAAATTAACTTTCAGGGACTAAATTTAAGATATGTTGTAATTACATTGACTAAAATTGGACAATTGGAACTAAAATCTAACAAATTTCACAATATAAGAACCAAAATGGTATTTTAACCCATATTTTAAGATTCACATAGCAACTAGACAAAAAATTCAAAGTTTAGAATTTTATTAGGACAATACTTATAATTTCAACCTTTTATTTTGTGCATTGTAATATTTAACGTAAAAAAGTGACATATACAGTTTACCCTTTTCTTCNACAGAAAAGATATGGAAGTTGCAAATTGTTCATTATAGCAAAGAGCACATTATGAAAGATCCTAAGCAACAAACGCATTTTCTACAAGCACCCCATTAAAGCCCGGCTTAGAACGCATCCTTTTCCTTCGCAGCCTTTGGGATATTGCAAAGGCCAATTCCAGCGACTGAGAAGCATTCAATCTTGGATCGCAGTGAGTATGGTAGCGAGAATTCAGGTCGTCAAAGGTCACTTCCTTCGATCCTCCCACGCACTCCGTTACGTTTTGTCCAGTCATTTCTAGATGTACTCCTCCAGGATGGCTCCCTTCTTGTTCATGAACATCAAAGAAAGCTCTCAACTCGGCCTAAGTAAAACAAGAAGACAGCATCAACATCGACATCAATCTGTGCAGTGAAAGTGCAATGGACGTGCTTGTATGTAGATAAGTTCATACGTACCCTAATTGAATCAAATGAACGAGTCTTGAGACCACATGGAGCCTTTATTGTGTTGCCATGCATCGGATCGCTCACCCATGTGACAATAAGCCCGGCTTGACGTATGGCTCTAATGAGATGAGGCAACTTCACTCGCATGTTATCTGCTCCCATTCGGGTGATGATCGTAAGACGTCCAGGTCGGTTGCGTGGATTCAAAATCTCACATAACTGAACAAGCTCTGAAGGATCCATTTTGTCACTTACCTGCATAACAAAGCCACAGACTTGATCAAGTACATTAAGAAGTTGTTGCAATGTTTTCTCTCCTTTCACTACGTCTCCATAATGTCCCAACAGGCAAAAGGCTATTAACCAATTCAGGGGGATAAAAAGAGCTTCCGATATTCGAGAGAAAATGTCTTGGTTTGAGCCTCTAAATATAAAGTTCAAATACATAAAAATTGATATCTCTTAGCAATTATTTGGGTGTGTGAAGTCTCCTTGAGGAATTGAGGAATAGGGGTACAGCCAATGCCACCGATATATATATATATATATGAGACAATTGCAAATATAACAATTAGGTCCAAAGTATTGGTCTAGATTTTGGAGTTTATCAGTAATAGACAATATCGCTTATAGAAATCTATCCGCTATAGAGCCTATCACTGATAAATTTTACTATATTTGTAATCCTTTAAAAATGTTACTCATACAACTAATTATGTCCTAAAGGTGCTACCTATTGCAATGACCCTATATAANAAAAAAAAAAAAAAAAAAAAAAAAATTGCAAGTTGCATAAGCTATGATAGTGTCTGGGGTCATGTCAATTAATTTTGAGAATCAAATTAGTATTTGCCTTTCTTCACTGGATTTCTTCAAATCTATACATGTTATATAAAATTAAGTTGGTAGTATTTTTGTATTCATTTAAGAAATTAAATAAAACTGACCCCCAAACCATGTCCATTACTCAAATCAAAAACCAATAAATAGGACCATAAAAGCAAAAACCTCCTTTTAGATAAAGATATTTATTGTGGGTTGGTAGGTGCACCGGTTTATTCCAATTATATTGGCACAAATCTATCATTTTTCTCATCTTCCACTTCCCTTCATTGATATTCAATAAAAATAAATAAATAAATAAAATAAGGGATAACACAAAGGGGTCCGAGAGAAGCCCAAGATATTACATAAAATTAGCACCCAAGGAAAAGTACTTCTGTTTATTCCCCGTTATTTTTTACCTCAATCGGTAATTTTTTTTTTTTTTTTTTTTTTTTTTTATAAAAAAAACCACTTTAGTACTTGATTCCACACTTTTAAGAGGTTCTTTTGAAATGTTTCCTTTTTTAAAAAAATATCCAACATTTGACTAAAAAGACTACTTTATTGAGTAAAACGTACATTTTGTCATGGCATGCACTTAACCATCTCCCAAACATAGCAAAATTTGATTTTGAAAGTTACAAGATATGATTCAGCTTAGAGAACCATTCAGAAATCAAGGGATTAAAGGCATAAAAATCAATTTCCGGATATACATTTTATTATTACCTCAACAGAAAAGATATGGAAGTTGCAAATTGTTCATTATAGCAAAGAGCACATTATGAAAGATCCTAAGCAACAAACGCATTTTCTACAAGCACCCCATTAAAGCCCGGCTTAGAACGCATCCTTTTCCTTCGCAGCCTTTGGGATATTGCAAAGGCCAATTCCAGCGACTGAGAAGCATTCAATCTTGGATCGCAGTGAGTATGGTAGCGAGAATTCAGGTCGTCAAAGGTCACTTCCTTCGATCCTCCCACGCACTCCGTTACGTTTTGTCCAGTCATTTCTAGATGTACTCCTCCAGGATGGCTCCCTTCTTGTTCATGAACATCAAAGAAAGCTCTCAACTCGGCCTAAGTAAAACAAGAAGACAGCATCAACATCGACATCAATCTGTGCAGTGAAAGTGCAATGGACGTGCTTGTATGTAGATAAGTTCATACGTACCCTAATTGAATCAAATGAACGAGTCTTGAGACCACATGGAGCCTTTATTGTGTTGCCATGCATCGGATCGCTCACCCATGTGACAATAAGCCCGGCTTGACGTATGGCTCTAATGAGATGAGGCAACTTCACTCGCATGTTATCTGCTCCCATTCGGGTGATGATCGTAAGACGTCCAGGTCGGTTGCGTGGATTCAAAATCTCACATAACTGAACAAGCTCTGAAGGATCCATTTTGTCACTTACCTGCATAACAAAGCCACAGACTTGATCAAGTACATTAAGAAGTTGTTGCAATGTTTTCTCTCCTTTCACTACGTCTCCATAATGTCCCAACAGGCAAAAGGCTATTAACCAATTCAGGGGGATAAAAAGAGCTTCCGATATTCGAGAGAAAATGTCTTGGTTTGAGCCTCTAAATATAAAGTTCAATACATAAAAATTGATATCTCTTAGCAATTATTTGGGTGTGTGAAGTCTCCTTGAGGAATTGAGGAATAGGGGTACAGCCAATGCCACCGATATATATATATATATGAGACAATTGCAAATATAACAATTAGGTCCAAAGTATTGGTCTAGATTTTGGAGTTTATCAGTAATAGACAATATCGCTTATAGAAATCTATCCGCTATAGAGCCTATCACTGATAAATTTTACTATATTTGTAATCCTTTAAAAATGTTACTCATACAACTAATTATGTCCTAAAGGTGCTACCTATTGCAATGACCCTATATAAAGTAATGAAACGAGTCAAAATTTGCATAAAAAAATGCTTGAAACAAACAAATTTAATCAAAACTTACAAAATAAATCTTCAAAAGCAACGGGCACCACGCTAACTAACACACATTCCAGCAAAATACCTCCCAGAGTTTGAATTGATCAACCA
Source organism: Citrullus colocynthis (assembly GCA_031780015.1). Classification (NCBI taxonomy): domain Eukaryota; kingdom Viridiplantae; phylum Streptophyta; class Magnoliopsida; order Cucurbitales; family Cucurbitaceae; genus Citrullus; species Citrullus colocynthis. Next base: position 19,121 of record QLSR01000453.1, on the reverse strand, counting down.
CCTCACGTCAGAAGTCTAGATGCAAATATATAGTCTAATCTTTCTAACTTCAACTTTTTATTTTCTTTATTATTATTTTTCTTTCTTTCTAATTTTAAGAAGCTGGACTTTCATTGAGAGGCAATAAAATAACACAAAAAGGTCACATACAAAAATAGCCAAACAAGAGAAGCCAACCCCTTACTACACACCAAGTGACAACATTGGTTAGTGTTATGAAGCGAGTTAACAACATCAATGAATCTAAATCCCAGAATAACAGCAGTAGTTGGGTACCTTAATGCCAAGAGGATTAGACACACCTCGAAGGAATTCGACATGTGCGCCATCCAACTGCCGAGTCCTCTCACCTACCCAAAGCATGTGAGCAGAACAATCATAATAGAGGCCTGTCGTTGAGTCCTCCCTTGTCAAGGCTTGCTCATATGGTAAGTGAAGACACTCATGAGAAGTCCAGAAATCAATTGTGTTCATTATAGGATGGTCCATAGTGATTCCAGCAGCTGCCATAAATCCCAGAGCTTCATCTACCCTCTGAGCAAGTTCTTTGTACCTGCACTCAATAAGATAATCTACATTATGGGATGGTCCATGGTCTCACATATAGACGTGCTCACGATGCATCGATCACTAGTCCTGACTTGGCTTTGTCGGACCCAAGGCCATCCCCACAAGATAGTAAATTATATCAAATTACTGAGTTTTTGAACCCAAGACCTTATATAATATCTCAAAACCTTGCATGTGCTTACCACTAAGCCACTCCTCATGGTCATCTAGTACATTAAAAAGCTAAAAAGGCAACAAATTGGATACCCTGATGGAGGATGTGCAGGTAACATATATGCCTCTTTTAAAAATACAAAAATTGAAATTTAGGAAAAGCTTTTCCTTTTTCTTTTTAAGAAGAAGGAAAGGTTGAATTCATATTGAAGAGCATAGAGCTCAATGACATTGTCATACAACCTATAGTCTATTGTTCAAGTAAGTTCATTATTGAAGAGCATAAATTGTAAGATGATAAAGACAATTCAAATTGAGTACCTGTCTCCTTGCTCACTGTGTTGAACGAAGTCAAGATTCCATTTAGAAACTCTCTGCATTGCAGCGTATCCTCCAGTGGCAAACGCTCTAAGAAGGTTCAATGTGCCTACAGATTGGAGATATGCTCTAACCAATCTTTGAGGATCTGGGGTTCGAGATTTCTCATCGAAAGCATCTGCATTGATGTTATCTCCACGATAACTCGGTAGCTTTACACCATCTTTAACCTCAAACGGATCTGACCTGGGTTTAGCAAATTGTCCTGCCATTCTTCCTACCTGTCAACATAGTTGGTTGATCAAATTTACATCAAATAAATTCCAAACTCAAACATTTCTTATCTTTTACATTACAACGCAGGGCTTGACATTACAGTTTTAAAAGAAAAGGTTCAAATTCTAAACATACAGGATGTATTCGGCGGGATTTAATAAAAAAAACAGAGTCGTATTTTATGTTTCGAAAAGTTTTCAAATATGTGTTTGATAGCAAATTCAATATTTATACTGTTAATGGTTTCTTAGCCAGACATTCCCTGAATTCATTTAATTCAATGAATCTGAAAACAATGGACTGAATTTGGTTAAACAGTCAAACAGATCTAGATGGAGCCTTTGCAATCTCTTCCGAATGAGAATATGAAGCGAAAGGAGGGGGGAAAAGACATGATAAAGACAAATGCAGGGAAGAACAAACATGGACAGAGATAAAATAATGCAAATCCCAATAAATCATGAACAGTGTAGTGAAATATGTCTTAAAAAATAATGTGGGGCACTGACTTTCCTCTGCAACCATATCCAAAAAGCAAACACTATTGACAAGAAAACATAAAAAATTTCCAACTGACAGAAGAGAGAGAGAGAGAGAGAGAGAGAGAGTGAGTGAGAGAAAGATTTCAAAGAATCATAGATAATCCTATAAAATTCAAGTAACAACATTCCATCATCCAACCAATTGACCTTAGGGAAAACACAACAATTGAAAGGAAATAAACCTTTATAATAGGCATTTGGGCGCCATACGTAAGAACAATACCCATCTGCAGCAAAACCCTGAACGTATCCCTAATATTATTCCCATTAAACTCCTTGAAGCTCTCAGCGCAATCCCCACCTTGAAGCAGAAATGCTTCGCCAACGGCAGCCTTCGCAAGACTCTCCTCGAGCTTGCGAGCCTCGCCGGCGAAGACAATCGGCGGGAAGGACTCGAGAACGCGAAGAACGGACTCGAGCTCATCTGCGTCAGGATATTCAGGGAGCTGAAGGGCCTTCTTGGATTTCCAAGATTCAGGCGCCCAATTGGAGGATCCAGAAACGAAATGGGTAGAAGAAGAAGAAGAAACGGCGGAGGGAATGGTCCGAAAGAATTTGGCGGCGTTGGGGGTGGAGAGATGGGGTTTGAAGAAAAAACATTTGGCGATGGGAGTTGTAGAGGCGTCGGAAGAAGAAGTCGGAGGAGGGAGATTTGCAAAGCCGGAGATGATCATTTTTCACCGTCTTTGTGACTCTCCGGTCGCCGGAAAATTATGAAGTCGGTTTTGTTGTTGGCAATTGCTGGATAATGGGCTCACTTCTGCCTCTGAATGAAATTTGTTTGGGATATCCTCAATTCCCATAAATAAAATATACATTTTTCTAAAAAGTTTTTTTTAGATTAAAATAATATTTTGGTCTTTATACTTTCTACCTTTGTTAAATTTTAGTTTATATACTTTCAGATATTCAATTTTAGGCTCTGTATTTTCAATAAATCTGAATGTAGTCACTCGAAATTAAAATCCATCGAAAGTGTGCAAAGAAACACAATATGTGAATATGTTTTCAAAATTTAGAGTGAAAATGCTAATAAAAAAAAAAAAGTAAGGAAAGAATCCACAACAAACTAGTAGTAAGGACTAAATTTAAGATTTATAAAAATACATAGAATGAAATTAAGTATTTGAAAGTATATGAACTAAGATTGCACAAACTCCAAAATATAGAGACTAAAATGATATTTTAACCTATTTTTTATTTTAGGCAAATTACAAAAATTGCTCTAAAGTATGGTGATAGTCGCAATTACGCCCTCAAACTTTTAATTATAAAAATTGGATACCTAAACTTCTACATGTGTTAAAGTTAAATACTTAAGCTTACAATAATAGTAGAAATTGAACCCACAAATAATAAAAATTGAAACTTTAAAGTTACATAAATGTTATAATTTATACAATTACGTAAGTTTGAAGGTTTAATTTGATTCAATTTTATCAGTCATATAATGAAGACTCAATTTTTACAATTAAAATTTAAAGATATAATGTAATTACAACTATATCTCGGGAGTCATTTTTGCAATTTGTTTTTTTACTTTTTATTTTGTTACTTATTTTAGTTCAATGATCAAATTGTTACAATTTTGAAGTATGGCTAAATCGTTACCAAATAAAGTTTTGGGACAAAATTATTACTTTCAAGAAAGTTTTGGGACTACAATTACTTTTGACGAACAAAATAATTGTTAAATTACAATTAAATCTCTATAGTTTGGAGAAAATTGGATTTAGTTCTTATATTTTATAATTAGAATTTAGTATATATGATTTGATAAAATTTTTGTAAATAGTTTTATAAAGATTTTATAGACTATTTGTGAAAATTTTATTAGATCATAAAAACTATTTATGAAGTTTTATCAAACTATAGAGACTACATTTTAATTGTCTCCAAATCATAAGATGCACATTTATTAGATTAAATGTGATTGAATGTCATCTTTAGTAATTCGTAAATTTTAATAAAGGTTGATTGAGTAAACTGCTCTACTAAATATAAGATTTAAAATTTACAGACTTATTAAATATAAAATTGAAATTTTAAAGACCTACTAAACTTTTGAAAGAGTTTATAGACTAAGTAGATACAAGTTCATGAGCTAAATTTATATTTTAATGTTGATTTAATCTCAACTATTATTAATAAAAGTTAAAATACCATTTTGATTTACCTATACCTTGAGTTATCTATTTTTAATAAATATTAAATTTAGTATTTGTACTCAAAACAAATCCTAAAATTAGTTGTTAAAGGTAAAACAATAATTTACTTACTAGAGGAGTCACTGTATTTAGAAGGACTAATTTTAAAATTTATTAAAAGTATAATTCATAATTGAATAATGAACATATTTGTTTGTATAACTGTTATTTTATCATATTATATTAAGTTACAATATATTATGTTATATACGATTTAGCTTTAAAATATATATATATATATATATATATGTATGTATATATATATGTATGTATATATATATGTATGTATATATATATGTATAATTAATTAATTAATTAAGAAAAAATGATTTGCAAAGTGCAATTCAACCGACTTTCAGCATCATCTATTTTATTTTTTCGATTTCCTCATAAAATTTGTTTTAATACTTTTCTGGTTTTTGATATTATAGCATGAAATAATCAACTTTTAGATGAGGATTAAGGATGGTCTTATTAGTTTGAGTTTAGAACTAAGTATGCTTAGTTTTATCAATTTGTTTTAGAAGTATTCTTTATTATTTAATATTCATGTTTATCTACCTAACATACATGAATAACTTTTCTAAGTTCTTGGAGAAAATGAGGAAAAAATGAGTTGCTTCTAAAACACGTGAGAGATCTTAGATCTCGAGACTACTTTTGTATGAGTTGATTCTGCAAGTTTAATACTTCAACATTCTATCTTAGAAAAATAATATTATACTTTAATCCATCTATAACATTATAACTTTTGGAAGCGTGTTTTATCATTCATTTTTATTCAATATGTATTGAGCAAAATCACGAACAAATTGAAAAATCAAAATCTAACAGTTTGCAATTAAAATAAAGTCAATATAAGAGTTGAAGAATGAAAATGATTAATTTCTGCAAGTTTAATACTTCAACATTCTATCTTAGAAAAATAATATTATACCTTAATCCATCTATAACATTATAACTTTTGGAAGCGTGTTTTATCATTCATTTTTATTCAATATGTATTGAGCAAAATCACGAACAAATTGAAAAATCAAAATCTAACATTTTGCAATTAAAATAAAGTCAATTTAAGAGTTGAAGAATGAAAATGATTAATAAAAAAAAACAAAAGTTGCTTTCATTGAGAGTCGAACTCAAGACCTCCTGCTTACTAAACGGGTGCTCTAACCAACTGAGCTACAAAAGCTTTTTATTTAAGTATGAATAAGACATTATAAGTTTCAATATAAAATGTCTCAAAGCATTGACAACAGAACTTCTTTAGTAGATGATTTCGATAGATATAACATTTTCAAAAGAAAATGATAAATCTAAAATCTCTTTAAAACATAATTTTCAAACTTTTACTATATTTTAAAAATATATTTGCAATATTATATCTAGGTTTGTTCTTAGTTGACTCTAGATTCTTTCCATTTCTTGTGAATGTTTTATTAGTATAGGTAAGGTTTAGAATGTTGATGCCTACGAAAATATCGAAGTCTTAATTTTATGAAAATTGCAATAGATATTTCCAAAAAAAATTATAAAAACAAGAAATTTAAAAAATAAAATTAAACTAATAAATAAACGCTTAATGATTTTTAAACAAGTTTGATATGTCTATTATTTATATTATATTTACATTAGTAACATTTTGTTACTTATTTATGTTTTATGGATTTTTCTATGATATAATGAAAATATCAATTCATCCCTCATGTCAATGTCAAACCCATAAAAACATAAAAATATTAACAAAAACATCAACACGTCGACAAAAATTTAATACTATGAGTATAGGATCGGGTGAACCAAGCCTAAAAACACAATAATAAAAAGAATTGGTAAATCTCTTTCAATGTTCGTAATCTAAAAAACATTTTTCGACAATAGTTTGTGTATATGTAATATTGGAATAATTATAATCCGAATAACCATTCATAGGTTCAACGAATGAAAATTAAAACTAATAATCTTGGGTGGGGATATTTAAACTAATAAACTTGGCAATTCTAGCTTAAAGTCTAAATTCCACCTCTTTTTTATTTCAAAATGAAAATAAACAAAGAAAAATTCAAGAACCACAACCATATTCACTGAATATCACTTGAAACAAACTTGTCTAGATTATCTCAACCAGATCTTCAACAAACCTCATATTTGCTCCAGTTTCATTTCATACAAAGTCAATACAAGCAAGATTACACTACACCAAGCTTTAAAAGACAGACAAGGATTTTCATTTCTTGAACTTTTCATTTAGAGCTGAACCCAAGACCTGGAAATCATCCCCCAAACATCCCATTCTAATGGAAGTTTGAGAAAAAGACATTTATGGATCTTTGTTTCTCAGAAACAGATGATATGGACAACTAAAGAAACTATGGACCTCTTTATTTGTCTGTCTAGAATCCAAAAATGGTACCAGAGGTCCTTCAATAAGTTCAAAAGTTGGGCCGTAGAGACGAGCGAAATTCACTATGCTTTCTTCTCTTCTTGTTCCACGTTGTATTCTTCATCATCATCGTCATCGTCGTCTTCATCTTCATCGTCTTCATCCGTCATGCTTCGTAAAGAAAATTTGCTGAGTTCACTCTTTCCATCATCTTCGCTAAGGAATTCCAGGCCATATTTTGTGTCGCGATGCTTCACTAAAAGCCAACGCAATAATCGATCTTCCTTGTTCAAGTAATGCAACTCCTTGTTCATGTTGGGAGTAGCCATCATCGTCATCTGCATAAGTTGGCCCTTTACCATAAAAGAAAGAGTAATAATGTCATTAATTGATTGAGATATATGTATTATAAACAAATAGATCAACTTTTTTTTGCAGGAACCAGAACAAAGTCGGGAAACTTTACAATACAGTTGAGGAACAAGTTGTAATTAAGAACTCCTAAGATATTGTGTACACTATGCACGGCAGAGTTTGGGTAGGGACTTCGACTTCTAATAGTTCCAACTGTGTATAAATGAAAGGTCTAATAGCCCAAGTCATATTCAGCTAGTTAGTAAAAATATACAAGGATCATATGAGTATGCCTCCCTTCTTTGCAGGGTTTAACTACAACTGCTTAAGGGAGATCGATTAAACTTGTCCAAGCAATCTTCTGACGCATGCCAACCTTCAATTTCTATGAGGTCCCTAATAAGATGGCTAGGTGATTGGAGTTTAGGGATCAGAAGCTTCATTAATCATGAAGGAAGAACTCACCTCATGAATTGGAGGTCTGTGGTTCTGAGCCAAGAAGAGTGAGGGGGGTAACTCTAAAAATGTGGTTCTTCCAAGTGTGTAGGCATTTTCAATGTGAGAAAGTCTGCAAGGCATAAAATCGGTGACAAGATTGGAAATGCTCAACTGGTTGGTTAAATTAAAAAAACAGTTATGAATGATGGTAGGCATCCTTGGATTGTTAATTTCAGTTGTGAGAAAATTTTAAAATTTCTCAAAGATAATGGGAAGTATAAACGGTAATACTTTGTCTTGGGATGACATCTGAGTTGGTGACCGGACCCTAAACTTTCCCTCCGATGATTACAAAATGGGTAGTTCCAGGTATTGTTTGGTTCAGCCATGCAGTAAAAAATACTGATTGAACAGTTTGCAGGAATTTAATGGATAAATTTTGATGATGGGCAGAGCAAACTTGATTGCTGGTCAAAACTCCCGGTCATGGCTTATGTGAACCTCTGGTTGTTCTTTATGGCTTTTTAAAAGTATGAAAATCCTAAGTCTCCAGCTAGTAAGAGGAGTTCACCAAAGGCAATATGAAAATTTTAGTATGTAGACAGTAGATGTACCCTAATAAAATTAGGCTCTTATTGTTGTTCAAACTAAGTCAGAGACATTGGTACGATGATCGAGGAGTTCCTCTTCAATCTGCCTTTTGGGGAGAAAGGCTAGTTTCTTTGGTGTGCTGCTATTTATGCGATTTTGTGGGTTTTGTGGGGGAGTGCAATAGCCGGGTTTTTAGGGGAGTGGAGAGGGATTTTAGGGAGCTTTGGACTCTCGTTCATTATCAAATGTCCCGTTGGGCTTCAATTTTGAAGATTTTTTGTAACTATTCTATAGGCATAATTTTGCTTTATTGGAATTCCTTCCTGTAGAGGGAGTCTCCTTTTCCTGAGCTTGGTTTTTGTATGTCCGTGTATTCTTTCATTTTTTTCTAAATGAAAGCCATCTATTTCAGTTTAAAAAAAATGGTTGTTCAAATTAAGTAGTAACTAATCAGTTTTGACTCCCCATCTATATTAGGACTATAGATAATGATGTTCCCTTCAATTATGGACAGTTCTTTGGAATCAAATCCAATTCCAGACTCCATCATACATTAACGCCTGAAAGGCTGAACCCCATGCCAATTATGAGATTCGAACTAGGGACATGTTGGAATGGCTATATTTGAGCTACTAAATGAACCAACAAACTAGAAACCCTCTCGGTAGTTATGGACAGCCTTATCACCCAATAACTAAATGAAGATATGTGTGCCGCAACTAATAACTAATAAAAGTTTTTCAATTGTCCAAGAGGACCTATTAGGGTCACTGCTTCTTCAATGAAAAGCATCAGATAGAGTTAACATACAGAAGCCTGAAACTGTAGAAAGGCATCTACTTCTTTGTAAGAAAGAAAATCACAATATCACATTACATTTCTTCTAGGATGTTAAGGGCGATACTACTAGGGCTAAAATAAAACAAAAAGAAATATAATGCTGACAGAAATTCATTCATTGCATGCAGAACACCTTGTTTTATTTCAAGATAAGCATAGTCCACTCAATGTCTCAATAAAGAAATGAAATGAAATAACCATTTCTAAAAAGTCAAAACTAAATATCACCCTCCTTGCTTTAAATGGTGATTTTACTCTCTTGGGGTGGAGAAATGACTGTTACGTACAGAGTCCTAGTCCTTCATATGAGTTCTTGTCAGTCGTTTTTCAGTGTTCAGTGAGCCCTTCTTCCTCTTGAAGTTCTCCCATCTTTTCACAACTTTGGAAGATTAAAATGCCAAAGAACATCAATTATTTTGTG
>QLSR01000451.1:0-17634 GCA_031780015.1 Citrullus colocynthis | reverse complement strand
CCCCTCCCTAGTTTCTACATAGATATGTATCTAGTTTCAGTTTTCTTGGTGTTTTTGAAGTAGTTGGGCTGTTTATAGCATGATCTTTCTTTACTTTTGTACTTGTAATTGCTTATTTGGTTTGGAATATTTTGATCATATGTTCTGGAAATGATGAGAGTGCTATGGGGTGTCACCCTAGTTGAGATGCTCGGGTGCACTCGCTGATCTGTTGTCCTTTGTTTTGTGTCTTTTATATTGATTGTATCTTTTCATTAACTTAATGAAGAGGTCGTTTCCTTTTTCAAAAACACTTAGCACCCCCACTTGTGGGCTTGAAATTGGTAGAGGATCCAACAAGTAGATTTAATATTAATTGGGGAGAAAATAACATGGTAGGGATTTGAACACATGACATCATGTTCTGTTACTATGTTAAGTCACCGATTGACCCAAAAACTTAAGTTGATGGGTAAAGGTTTGATTTAATAAAATTATTAGAGACTTCCCATGGAAAGGTTGTGGAAAGATGGTGCTAATGAGAATGGAAAAAATATTGTCAATTGGAAGATTATCTCTTTCCCCATTAGTAAAGGAGGTCTTGGCATTGGAAATTTAAAGGGTAAGAATATTAGTCTCTTTACAAAGTGGGGGTTGGAAATTCATGAATGAGGAAAATTCCATTTCGAGAAAAGTCGTTGCTAGCTATTATAGTTTCTCATTTGACTGAAGAGGAGTAATAGAATCTTTAGAGGGGTGGTGAGATCGAGTGAGGAGGCATGGGAAGGTGGCTAGGTTCTTTTTTTAAAGAAAAATAATTTTACTGATAAATGAAATGAAGGGTGTTATAGTTCCAAACATCAAAAGGTGAGGTACATAAAAAATCTCAAATTGGGAATTGAAAAAGAACAATATAATTGCAAAAATAGGGTTTGCATTTACACCATTAAAGAGCAATAAAAACAATCAAATCAAGGAAACCCTCTCAAGTAGAAGAAGTGTCCCTGAATATGGGTCCATTACGATCACCCCAAAAAATTCCTAGATAAACACCATGTTTTACAAGCCACAAAGACTTCTTGGGACCATGAAACGAATGACCCACAAAAACAGAAGAAAGGATCTCAGATTGAATAGATGGCACGAAGACCAGTCAAACGTATCCAAAATGAAAATCCAATAATGGTAAGAAAAGGCAGCACAATACAAATAGAAGACTTACACATTCAACACCAAATTCACATATGGCAAATGAGGATCGAGAAAGAGAAAAGTAAGGCATTATTATCATCGTTGAAGGTGATTTTCTGTATTAATCCCTCCATGATTAGTCCCTCCTAGAAAAATCTTGATCTTTTTTGGGGTAAGCATCCTTCCATATCACAAAATGGAAATTGTTTGTATTTGGCCCTTTGAGTGAACCTAATCCTCCATTAAAGGGCGAATCATGAAAGGATCAAAACACCAATACAAGGAGTCATTTGTAGCTCTCAAAGTTACTGAAGATGAAAGGAGGTTAGTCCATTCCATAATTTCAGACTCATTAAAAGTCATCCTAAGGCCCAAGTCCCAAGCTTTTGAGAAGAATTCTACATTGGAGCAATAGTCATTTGGCTGAGTAGTTAAACGATATAAATGTGGAAAGGCTGTAGCAAGAATTCCCCATTAAGCCAAGAATTGAACCAAAAACCTATATGAAGGCTATTTCAAATCTGTCCTTGAATTCGTCCAAAAATAAGAGCAGTGGTTAAATTAATGAACCTCCTAGGTGATTTTGAAGAACAATGGGAAGTGTCAAGGTTGCTTGGTTTAATGCCTCCTTGTTTGCATTGGTCATTGAACCTTTTTGTAATTATGAGCTTAGTCTTGTTTTTTTGGACCGTGTCCTTTTCTATAGTTAGTGTTTGAGACTCCTTTTTTTTGGAGCCTGTTTTTTCTTTCTATGCCCTCGTATATCCTTTCATTTTTGTTACCAAAAGTGCGGTTTCTTATTTTAAAAAAGACACTTATACCCTTTTTTTTCTTTTTACTGTTCATATCTTTTTTTTCCCCTCTCTTTACTGTTGTTTTTTCCTTGCTTGTTGATTTAGTTTGTTCAGAATTTTCAATATGCATTGAGTTTTTTCTTCATTGCCAAGGACAATGTTCTTCGGCTCATCTTTGGTCCTCCTTTACCCCGTGCCCTCCATTTGCTTTGGATCAATGCGGTCAAGGCTTTACTCTCATAAATATGGACGGAAAGAAATATTCAGATTTTTGAGGAGAGATATAGTTCTTGGCTAGCTCGTTTTGATTAGCTCACCTCAGTGCATCTCTTCAGTGTTCTCTCTAAATCCTTTGATGGCTTTTCTCGTTAGGATATTGATTCAAATTGGAATGCTTTCCTATATCCTCTATAGTTCTCTTTAGTAGTTTATTTAAATTTAGTTTAGTGCTTTTTTCATACTCCTTTGTGGAGTTTGTATCCTTTCAGCAATAGTTGCAGTTCATTAAATCAATGAAAAGTGTCCTTTTTGTTCAAGGAAAAAAGGACCAATAATATCTAGGTAATGGGTCTCAAATGGTTGTTTTTAGCAAATTAAAGACCTTTGAATGGATTTCCCTTATGACTAATCTCCATAGTTAGCTAACAGGGGTGTTCCCTGGAATTCTTGGAATTCTTGGGCGATCTTACTATGAAGTTTTGCTCAACCATCTAACAAGGTAAGAGAGTTTGTAACCCTGTCCAACTACCTGACTAAGGGTTCGTTTCGGATTGATTTTGAGAGGGTTAAAAGTGATTTTCAAAGAATCTTAACTGTTTTTTGTGTTTGGTAAGACATATTGGGATCGAATCCATTAAAATCACTTTTAAAACTCACATCCATTTCAAGTAGTTTTTAAAATTAGTTACCCACTAGCTTTTAGATTCTTGTAGAACCAAATTTCATTTTTTTAAAAAATAAAACTTCAATTTTATCCTTCCAAATTAAGATGTATTATATATATATATGGTATCTTTCTCGCTCTTGTATAACTAAAATCTATCTCCTAATTTTTCATATGTTGAATATGACCATTCTTTTCTTTTTAAAATCATAACATATTGATTTTTTTAATTAAAGTTATTTCGCTTAATACTTAACAATTAATCTAGATAGAAAAGATATAATGTTTTAAAAAAATTGCAAATTATATAAAAAAGTAATTGTACTTGTATTTTAGTTATTACATTTAAAACACAAAACTTTAGATTAAAATCAATTCCACCTCGTTCTCCTTCAGTTAAAGTATAGCTAGGTGGTTTAGTCATTGATTAGAACTATTATTGTGGAATTTCGTGTTTTTACGATTGAGCCTTATTGTTTTGCCCTTAAGAAGTTGTGTTTATTTTCCTAGTAGTTGCAAGCTTGGAAGTGGTAGTTTAGAGTTGGTTTGCTTTGTAGTTTGGTCCTCTCACTTTTGGTCNTATATATATGGTATCTTTCTCGCTCTTGTATAACTAAAATCTATCTCCTAATTTTTCATATGTTGAATATGACCATTCTTTTCTTTTTAAAATCATAACATATTGATTTTTTTAATTAAAGTTATTTCCCTTAATACTTAACAATTAATCTAGATAGAAAAGATATAATGTTTTAAAAAAATTGCAAATTATATAAAAAAGTAATTGTACTTGTATTTTAGTTATTACATTTAAAACACAAAACTTTAGATTAAAATCAATTCCACCTCGTTCTCCTTCAGTTAAAGTATAGCTAGGTGGTTTAGTCATTGATTAGAACTATTATTGTGGAATTTCGTGTTTTACGATTGAGCCTTATTGTTTTGCCCTTAAGAAGTTGTGTTTATTTTCCTAGTAGTTGCAAGCTTGGAAGTGGTAGTTTAGAGTCGGTTTGCTTTGTAGTTTGGTCCTCTCACTTTTGGTTTTAAAGGACTTCTTTCCTCATCTGCTCGATGGTCTGACTTTGGCTTTAAAGTTTATGTTTTCTCTAGCTTTGGATTTCTTTCCTAGAGTTGGTTTATTAGATTTTAAGAGTTTGCTTTTTGGTGTTTTCTCTTCCTTGTATCTCAATAGTATTGTCTTCTATTGTTTTTCTTAGTTTCTCTCATCTCTTGAAGGTTAATGTATATTTTAGCATTAGTCTCTTTTCATTTTTTCAATGAAAAGTTTTGTTTCCTTTTTAAAAAATATCTAAAACACAATAATTTAGTATTTATTTACCAAACACAATAAGCAACTTGTTCAAGGCTAAAGCTAAAATTTACCAAACACTAATTTGCTTCATATTACAGCTGATTTTTCTAATAGCCAACAATTATTTTTAAAACTACAACAATATCAAACTAAGCCTAAGTGATGTAGAGATATCAAGGGTATTTTGGGTATTTCTTGTAAAGTGACAGATTGTGTGTGTGTGTGTGTGTGTGTGTGTGTTTTTTTCTTTCNGCATTAGTCTCTTTTCATTTTTTCAATGAAAAGTTTTGTTTCCTTTTTAAAAAATATCTAAAACACAATAATTTAGTATTTATTTACCAAACACAATAAGCAACTTGTTCAAGGCTAAAGCTAAAATTTACCAAACACTAATTTGCTTCATATTACAGCTGATTTTTCTAATAGCCAACAATTATTTTTAAAACTACAACAATATCAAACTAAGCCTAAGTGATGTAGAGATATCAAGGGTATTTCGGGTATTTCTTGTAAAGTGACAGATTGTGTGTGTGTGTGTGTGTGTTTTTCTTTTTTTTTCCAATTTTAATCTTAAAATAGGTGTGGCAAAACCCTTCTCCTTTCGGTGTTAGTTAATTAGGTGTGTACAAACCCTTTCCCTTTGGGTCAATTTAAAGGGAACTTATCATTCACTTTAGATCATTAATAAAACTTCTACTCCAAGATTTCTCCAAGACTCTTAGTCTTCACCACTAAGAGGCTATGGAAGAGAAAGATCCTTAAGGAGGACAAAGTTGGGCGATGTTTTTACTCTCTACATTAGCTGAATTTGGTTTGGGTTGTTGAATGGCTTCCGAATTAAGTGCCTATTTTCCTATAAACACGTCAAATAAATTACGTCAACGTCTCTGTGATATTCAGCTGTAAAAGAAAGCTAACGTTCATTGGTGTAACACGGTCATTGAAGCTTTGATGGGAAAGAGGGTAGATGAACTTTGGTGTTTTTGAACGTTTGAGTTGCACAAAGGTTCAAGTTCTTGGATTGAAACTTTCATATCTCCTATATGGCTACGACTGTCTTGATTTATGCCAAATTCAAGTACTTATATAAGTTCCATAGGTTTCTGGGGTTCTGGGTTCTTTTCTGTGTTTTTCATATATACAATTAGTTTCCATCTTTAGAAAAAACTCCCTTCCTATCGTTTGTGCAATTTTGAGGGTATTTTTGCAACACCCTTGGTTTGAGATTTTCCATTTTGAATATTTTATTATTTTAAGACAATGTTCAGTATCCCATTAGACAAATAACGTTGAAGGTTTCAGTTTGTTCTCATTTGCCCACTCTCTCTGTTGGCATTTGGCAATTTCCATGTTTCTTGTTCCTTCCTTTCCATTTTTCTCCCCAAGTTCAATTTATGTCTCCTTTTCTCTATTCCTGTATTTTCTTCCCTGTCCTCCTGATTTACTCATTGTCAGCCACCGTTTTCAAGCATTTCTTTTGATTGAAATTCCTTCACTTGCATTTAAAGATGAAGGCTAAAATATGATTGTAGTCATGTAGTTTGAGTTTCATTCCATTTTTATCTTTGTATTTTCAAATGTTTAATTTTAGTCCATCTATTTTAAATAGATCTTAATAATAGTCCATGCTATTGGTTTATTATTGTTTCTTTTTTAAAAGTTAATCTCTATTAGCATTCCCTTTATAAATTTTAGAAATATGAATGCATAGTGTCCTTTCTTACTTGGAAATTATTATCATGTGACACATTTCGATTAAAGTTAAAGGACTAGATTTTAGATTTATGGAAAGTACAAGGACTACATTTGGACAATTGGAAGTACATTGGACTAAAATGGAATGGAATCCAAAGTATAGGGATAGGAAGAACCCCATTACAAGAGATAGGAACTGAAAGTAGGCCAAGGGGAAGGGGAGAATTCACAAGACTAAAATGATTACAAATCAAAACGTAAGATTCAGTGAATGGGTAATTTAATCAGAAGGCTCGAGGAAAGCTCTCCAGTTAAGATTTAAAGCTTGAATTGAGTAGTCTTCGAATACACGGTCAAGAGTGCACTAGGAGGAAGCGTTTAGTTTCGCAATCTCGAATCTGTCTAGCCAAGACAAGGCTTTGTTGTGGAAGAACCGTTGGTTGCTTTCAAACCAGATTTCAGACAACATGGCTTTTGTGGCATTTGTCCAGAACAATCTTGGTTTCTTTTTAAGGGCTGGGCCAATTAAGATTTGCAAGGTGTTTTCCTTGAAATCATTCCCGAAGACCTAAGACAAGCTGAAAAGTTGTAATAGTCGTGGCCAACATTCCTTAGCAAAGCTGCAGGTATAAAATAGGTGCTGCAAGTCCTCTGAATCTGGCAAACAAAGGTGGCAATTAGTGGGAGATAAGCAATGTGACTGAAGCTTCTTTTGAAGGACAGATGCGGAGTTCAAGCTTCCAAAGATCATGATCCAAATCGTGATGTTAACTCTTCGAGGACTTTTTGATTTCCATAAAGCCTTCTCTAAGTTTTTGTCTATTGGTGTGGACGAAGACAGGTGTTTGGTAAGCGATTTCACCGTGTAAAGTCCATTTGGCTCCAACGACCAGACTCTCCTATCTTGAGAAGAGGAAATTCTTTGTTTATGAATAATACCCATGAGATTTTGGAATTCTTCAACCTCATTTTCCTTAAGTAGTCTTCAAAAGGATATAGCCCAAGAATTGGTGGAGGAATCCCAATGGTTTGCTACTGAGCCGTTGGGGAGGGTAGCTATTTGGAATAGCTTTAGGAATACTATGGAAAAAGGAGTATAATCTGTCCATGTATCAAGCCAAAAAGCGATTCTATTTCCAGCTCCCAATCTAAAGGTTGCCAAACAATCTACCTTCAACCAAATGCGTGAAATACTCAGCCAAAGGCTTCTTAGACTCACACCCTCTTTGCCAGCCGTATGCCACTTGAAAGAGTTGCTACCATGAATACTCAAAATAACTTGCTTCCAAAGTGTAGACTCCTCTTTCATAAAACGCCAGCCCCATTTTGCTACGAGGGCTAAATTTCTGGTTTGTATGCTGCCAATACCGAGGCCCCCATCGATGAGATCTTTAATTGTGTGCTTCCAATTGACTAGGTGATTTATTTTACCACTCTTATGCCCCTCCCAAAAGAAGTTCTTGATGGTTCTCTCTAACATGGCAGCCACCTTCTTAGGCATTAGGAAGGTGGACATGTAGTAATTTGGAAGGTTGGATAGGACTGATTTACATAGCGTGGCCCTTCCTCCCCTTGATAAGTTGTACCTCTTCCATTTATCCAACTTGCCATTAACTTTGTCAATCACCGGTTGCCAAAAATTTGTTTTTTTGGGGTGGCCACCCAAGGGTAGGCCAAGATACCTGAGAGGCAAGGCTACAGCTTTGCAACCTGACGTTCTGGCAGCAGAAAGTACCTTCCTTTCATCGACATTAATGCCACATAAGGCTGATTTCTCCCAATTTACCTTCTGACATGAGCACCATTCTTAGAAATAGATAATTTCTCTGAGGAATTCAAGTGATTCATCTTCAAATTTGCAAAAAATGAAGGTGTCATCAGCAAACTGCAACAATGGAACATGGATTTTATCTTTCCCCACTTTGAAACCTGCGAACTTCTTGTTTTCGTATAGTCTGTCTAGTAAGCTGGTGAGGACTTCACTAATGAGTAAAAATAGAAAAGGTGAAAGAGGATCAAGGATCACCTTGTCTAATCCCCCTTGTTGATGTAATTCTTCCTCTTGACCGACCGTTAATGAAAACCGAGAATTTGGGCTTTGTAATACATCTAGTTATCCATGTGATCCATCTTGGATTAAAATTCTTCCACAACTTCATTGGCAATGAGAATGACCTCCAGAATTTGTCTATCTTCTATGAAGGCGCTTTGAGTGGGGGCAATGATTCTTGGCATGATTTGCTTTAGTCTTTCAGCCAAAACCTTGGCCACTAACTTGTGGACTATAGTTGTAAGGCTGATGGGATGAAAATCTTTAATTCTAAAAGTGCCTTCTTTTTTCTTTATCAAATAAATGAAATTTTCTTTGATGCATGAATTGAGCTTCCCATTCTCATAGAAATCTTCAAAAAGACTTTTAAGGTTGTCTTTGAAGTGCACCCAGAATTTAATGAAAATTCTGCTGTATAGTCATCCGGTCCAGGTGCTTTATTTTTGCCCAACTTCTTCAAGGCTTTGTGAATCTCCTCCTGGGTGAACCTTGATATGAGCCAATTATTTTGGGCCTCGGAGACAGCCAATTATTTTGAGCCTCGGAGACCATGTTCCATTCTATGTTGGTTGGAAAAGAACCTGCATTATGGTTTCTTAGAGTAGAGAGACATGTAAAAATTCAAGATAATAGATTCAATGTCACGAAAAGAGTTGGTCGACTTATCTTGTTCATTGATGTGTTCGGATGTTAAGTTGCGTATTTTTTTTGCATCAAGGAACCGATTAAAGAACTTCGTATTTTCATCTCCCAATTTCAGCCAATTGAGCTTGCATTTTTGTAATAAGTTCCTCTCTTCTGATGGGAAAGCAAATCAGCTTATAGTGTTGATCTTAAGTCCATCTCAACGGATGAAAATTGTGCATTTTCAATCCTTAAGTCTTCTTTGGCTATCTCCTCTAATAAGGCCTTCTCCATTCGTTTATGAATCTTTTCATTTTTAGCATGCCACTTCTTTAGAATCAGTTTCAGATTTCTCAATCTGGCGATTAACACAAAACCAGTCCATCCTTGACCACTGATGTCACGAAGTGATCTTTCAATTAACTAACAGCAACTTTTGTCGGACAACCAACTATTGCAAAAATGAAAGGGAGAAGGACCCCACTCGAATGAGCCCGCTTCCAAGAGGATTGGAAAATGATCAGAAAGGACTCTTGTATGTCTTGAAACTCTAGAATTTTCGGAAGAATCCTCCCAATCATTGGAGACTAAAAAATGGTCGATTAATGAACTAGAGATCGCTATTCCTTTTCTTGACCAAGTAAACTTGCTGTTTGTCAGGGGAATTTCAAGCAATTTTGAGTCGGCAATGAACTTGTTGAACTTCTTCATTCCTTTTGTAAGTCTTCCCATACGAAATCTTTCTTGGATTCTTCTAGTCATATTAAAGTCTCCTCCAGTGCACCATGGTCCTGAGCAATAGCCTGAGAGGGAAGCTACTTCAGGCCAAAGTCTGTTTCTACAAATTGTCACCCAACTGCTCTTTCTACAAATTGATATACACTTGACTGTCAAAATGAAGCCTCCTTTTAATGTTTCTTCAACTGATAATTTGCTCTCATCCCACATAGAAAGTATACCTCTAGATTTTCCACAGGCTTTAATAAAAATCCAACCCACGTCCTTTGAACTCCATAGCAGTTTAATGAAGTTATGATCAAAGGAGTCCCTTTTTGTCTCTTGAATTAGGACCAAATCTGGGTTTAAAGTTTGCAGCATTTTCTTCAAAGTCATTTGTTTTGTATGATCTCCAAGCCCTATCGTATTCCACGATAGAATTTTCATAGTTGATCCTTGAGAGAGTTGACCGAAATATCTCTACTGCTTCTGACCTTAAGTCTAACTGAGAGTTATGTCACAGGCTTCCATAATTGATAGCAGATTATGAGGGACTGTTTTCTTGCAGATGGGAGAGAATACTAAGGCATCGACCTTGTTTTTAATCAGGGGGGATTCTGTCTGGAACAACTTCATAATGTCTTTTCCAAATGAATCAAAAGTTGCCCCCTTGTCTTGATGTTCCACGAGGTCACATTGCTCAATGTCATCACTGCTTGCACTAACTATTGACTCGACTTCCGCATCCAAGTGCTCGATAATATTGAAAGTTTGTACTTTTGGCTTGAAGCTGTTAAATTATCACCGGACCAAAAACTTAACTAGATGAATTACAAATTTTTTTTTCATCATTACTTTAACACTCTCCTCACTTATGAGCTAGGAATTTTTTTTGACAGCCAAACAAATGGGAGTCAATATAAAATGGGAGAAGATGATATTACAGAGTTTCAAACACAAAATCTTCTATTTCTCATACCATATTAAATCATTACTAAACCTATAAGTTTAAGTTGATGCATAATGGCCCAAGTTTATGAGGAGGACACGGATGAACTGAGATCACATTCGAATGAGAGGATCCTGAGGATATGAAAGTATGGTTAAGAAAGGCTTAAAAGAATTGAAAGTTACTACCTACACCAACAAGGTGCACCTTCCTTTTTGATGACTCAATCATAAGAACTCCAAGTTAAGTGTGCTTAGCTTAGAGTAATCATATGTTGGGTGACCTATTGGAAATTTTCCTAGGAAGCATGTGAGTGAGGACAAAGCATGCTAAAAGGATCCATGTTGGTTTGTGGGGATAGTCTTTAATCTTAGAAGCAGTACAAGACAAGTAAGAATGATGTTGCCAGGTCATAGGGGATGCAGGGGAATGTTGGGGCCATCAGGTGCCTAATCTTTACTTCAAATCCTGGGCCTGGGCCATCGGGTGCCTAGATTGGAGCGCCTTTTATTTGACTCCTCCTCTTGGATGATGGGACATGCCTTGTCCACTTGGTCATTAAGATGTTTTGGTTGGGGAGATTACATCTCTTCCTGTAGTTTATGAAAAAAAAAAAAATCATGTAACACTTTTAATGACGACAAAGCCATAAGCTTTATAAATTTGAGTGTGATATCTATTTTTGTTTTCCTCCCGAAACACCAATGGCCTTCTCATTTTTATTTCTCTTTTGGTTTTCGTTGTTCATTGCCCAATGGAGAAACGACGGAGATTCTCTCTCTTATCTTTGACTGGGGAGTTTAACTCTAGGCTTGTTAGGAGGGATGTGTGTGTTTGGAGTCCTAGTCTATTGGAGGGTTTCTTGTGTAAATCTTTCTTTTGTATTTTATTGAGCCCTTCTCCTAGTAGTGAGTTTGTGTTTGATGCTCTCTGGAGGATTAAGATATCAAAGAAGATTAAGTTCTTTACTTGACAAGGTTTACACAACCGTTTACACTTTAGATCAGCTCTCGGGAAAGATGCCCTCATTAGTTGGACTTTTTTGTTGTATTCTTTGCTAGGAGATAGAGGAAGACTTGGATCATCTCCTTTGGAGTTGTGAGTTTGCAAGATTTGTGTGTTTATTTTTCTTTCAGGGGTTTGGCTACTCGTACATTCACCAAAGGGACATTAGGGATATGATCAAGGAGTGTTCCTTCGTCCGCCTTTTTAGGAGAGGGATGTTTTCTATGGCTTGTGGGATGTGTGTGTTGTTATGGTATGCGTGGGGTGCGAGGAACATTACAGTTTTTAGTGGTGTGGATAGAGACCCTGGCGAAGTTTGGTCTTTGGTGAGGTATCGTGGCTTCGATTTCAAAGACTTTTTGTAATTATTGCTTAGGTAGCATTTTTGTTAGCTGGAGCCCTTTCCGGTAAGGGGCCCATTTTTGTATACATTGTATTCTTTCACCTCTCTCAATGAAAGCGGTTGTTCCATTAAAAAAAAAAACTGGTTATTTTTAATTTTTATTGGATATTTTTTTAGCTATATTGACTGGTGTAACCTTTAATGTCCTCAATCCATTATTAAAATTCAGTCTCATTGTGATTTCTTTTGCTTACAGAAAGTATGCAGAGGAACTGTGAGGCCTCTATAAAATGCCTCCAGAATAATGGAATGCCATTCAGTTTGCAACATAGTGGAAATTCTGCTGATGGTTTCCAAGAACTTACAGATGAAATCAGTTGTCATGCCAACAATGATATTCCTGAAACAAACCACCCATTGGTTAACAATTTCATTGAACGTCCAAATGAATTTCACAATAAACCTGCTTATCAGCATAATTCTGGATCATGGCCAGCCTTCCAAAAGGTGCAGCAGTGCCAGATGAATGCTTCTGATTGTCAATTCTACTCTTTGCCAGTGGAGAACCGTTTCCAATATGTTCCTTTCAAAATGTTTGAACAGAATTACCATTGCGATCTTCGGTTGCAAGAGTTTCAATATTTTGTGGTTATAGACTTTGAAGCAACGTGTGATAAAGATAGAAATCCCCATCCACAGGAGATAATTGAGTTCCCATCTGTCATTGTAAGTAGTGTGACTGGCCAACTGGAAGCTTGCTTTCAGACATATGTGCGCCCAACTTGCAATCAGCACTTGAGTGATTTCTGCAGGGATCTAACTGGCATTCAGCAAATTCAGGTTTGTTCGAAGCTTAGCTTGCTGTTTCTTCGAATTAAATAATTAGGCTTGGAGGTTGCATCTTGTTGGCGTGGAACAAACTTGGTGTTATTGATTGTTATTAAGCTTATAAGACCCTTGTAATGACTTATCTTGCTCAACCATGTGGCCTACCACTACCTATTATAGGCTTCATGGGTTGGTTCAACTATGATATAGAGTTGAATTGAAATCTTGCTGAATCCTTGTGAGGCTAAAAATCGAGGAGTTGCCAACTAATAGTTTGGTTGGTTCAGTTTAGCAGTAGTGGTTTGAGGACTTATTGTGTGGACGAGCAGCAGTATGATGATGATGGGCAAATTAAAACACACCCTAGTATAATAAGTATTCTTTTACCCCAATATTTTAGGGGGAAAGCGCGTTCACGTGAAAGATAGTTGTAAAAGTTTTCTTACGTCGTTGACATGTCCTGATCTCCCTAGATATTTGACATAACGGGTTGTTTGGAGCTAATGTTAAATTTTTTAGAAGAAGACAGAAACAACATTTTGATGTGGGACTCTTGAGAGGATTATTGGATTGACAATGCCTCTTTTCATGCTGTTTTTTCTGCCTTTTTTTAGTGTAGTCCTTGTATCCCAGCTTTGGAAGTTCAGCAATCAGTATTTCCTTTGGGAGGGATAATGTCATCGGTTTCATCTAGAGATCTTCCTCCTTGGAGCTTGGCCTGCATTGTCTTATGCTTTGAAAATAGGCGTCAGAAGATATTGATTCCCTTAAAGGCACTTTGCGTTTCCCTTGATAATGGAATGGGAAGACTTGGTTTCCCTTTCTTCCATATTGATTGCTATGTATTAAAGGCACTTTGCTTTTCCCTTGATAATGGAATTGGAAGACTTCATTTCCCTTTCTTCCATATTGATTGCTATGTTTAAACTTTTTCTTGGATGGAACATTTAAGGGAAATATCTGGTTTCATGAAACTGGACCTATGGAGTGCACGAGTCTCATTCTGTTTCTTTTATAATTTTACTTGCTCGTTGTTTATCTGGTTTAGGACACAGTCTGAATTTATCTTATCTCATTGCTGTCTATAGGTGGACAGAGGTGTTACTCTCAATGAAGCTCTCCTCAGGCATGATAAATGGCTTGAAAAGAAGGGGATTAAGAATACAAATTTTGCAGTGGTAACTTGGTCAAACTGGGATTGCCGAGTCATGTTAGAGTCAGAATGCCGTTTCAAGAAGATTCGGAAGCCTCCATATTTCAACCGGTAAATGATGCTTACAGAAATTCTTTCGACATATGGTACAAATAATAATAAAAATTATATTACCTTTGCAATCACGTATTGGGAAGTTCACTAGAAAGAACACAAAATCTAGGGAACAAAATCATTTTAATGCTATCAGTTGTGCGGTATGTAATATAGTCGAGGTAGGAGCATCCACACATTTGGAGCTTAAGATCTCGGAGAAAAATGAACCAATCAGTTAATAATCGATACCTTCAACTCCATAGCCATTTGCCTAGTCTAATTCTGACAATTTTAGCTGACGATGAAATATTGTTGTCTGCATGTTGGCACCTAAAACTTCACTTGTAAATAAACACCGGCGTATTTACAAAAGAATTATAATTCTATTTGGTACTGCAATGTAGTTCTTACTTCTCTCTTCTGACTCGATTGACAGATGGATCAACCTAAAAATTCCATTTCGTGAGGTTTTCGGGGGTGCACGATGCAATCTAAAGGAAGCTGTTGAGATGGCAGGCTTAGCTTGGCAAGGTCGTGCTCATTGTGGTCTTGATGATGCCAAGAACACTGCTCGTCTACTTGCCCTTCTTATGCACAGAGGCTTCAGATTCTCCATCACCAATTCATTGATGTGGCAGACCACTGACTGTCCATTGCAATGGAAACAATCCCCAGAAGCTGTGTCGCTCCCTCTGCAACCGCCGATGAAACCAAAGCCTGCGCACATTCCCGTTGTTCAATACTTCCCATACTGTTTTTGTGGGGTTAGAAGCAGCAGGGGTATGGTTCGCAAGCCAGGACCAAAGCAAGGGAGTTTCTTCTTTGGCTGTGGGAACTGGACTGCTACTAAAGGGGCACGTTGCCATTACTTCGAGTGGGCCTCTCCCTGATGCATGGAATGGTTTATGAATCTTCTTATTGAAGCATTCACTAAATGAATTTATGTAAAGAAAGAAAAAAAATAAACAAAAGAGTAAAAAAAAAAAAAAGTGTATTGGAAGATATGAAGTTTGATTTCTGTCTCTTGGTAGAAGGTACTTGGATGCTTGGTGAGGTTTCTGAGTCATACAGAATTAGATGAGTTGGTGGTTGAACTGTGAAATTATGCTCCTAAAAAAGAAAGGAAAAAAAAAAAAAGGTGGTGCAAGAATTTAGGAGCTTCCAACATGTAAAGTCTGACTTATTGACTGGAGAACCTATTGGGGTGTGAGTTGTGAGAGATTATGGGTAGTTAGGATGGTGCTTTTATAAAGATCAATCAGGCATGCTAAATTATCTGAATAATCTTTTGGATAGGTATGCTTTGCTTTTATTTTTATTTTTAATCGTAATCTAATGGCAATCAGTAGAATTGCTAATATCATTCCCCCCAATATTCTTAGTTGGTTCTAATGTTAGTTGCCTTTGAGATTTATATATACACACACACACACACATCTTTTTCTTACATGATTATGTTACTAATTACAACAAAGATGGTAGCTTTTGATTTGTTTCAGACTGGCTATTTTCATTGGTTTTTCAGCTATATGATTGATTAGGTGGATTTCACTTGTTCTTTTACTTCAATGCTTTTTTAGTTGGAGAGAGTACTGACAACAATAATGTTAAATTTTCGGCTTCCTTCTTCCATTGTTTAAAAGATTATGGTTCTCCGGATTGATCTCCATTTAATTTTAAGTTCTTGTTCTTATTATTTTATTTTTTCTTTATATTTTTTATTTTTGGAGTTCGGACTCTTTGAACATTTATTTGTAATCATCATATCAACGAAACGTTGTTTCTTGTAAAAAAAAAGAATAATATCGGATTTTCATATTGTGCTTGTGAATGATTTTTTCTTTCATAGGTTAAGCTATCCATATAAAATTAGCAAGAGTGTTGAACAATAAAATTTTAAAATTACAATTATAGTTCTTAGTCGAAATGAGTATAACACAATAGTTGTTAGCATGTAATTGTTAGTTAACTCAAGCTACACGTCTATTTTTAGTTGTTTTGAATTAGTGTTAGTCCAATCTTAGTTTCTAGTGGTGGAGTTTGTTGCTGATTTTAAATTGTTAATTAAGCTATTCTTGTCATGTAGCATTGGTATTTATAATGAATAAAGGATTGAACAAAAATACACACTTCCTCAAGTTCTCCTCTTTAATCTTATTATATGATACACTTCACTTATTTATTTATTTATTTATTTTTTTATAAAAGAAGTTAAAAAGATATATTTTAGTCTTAAAAAATAATTATAAGAGCAACCAAATAGAACTTCAGTAAATTAATGATTATATGATATAAATGATTAATTATTCAAGTGATGATGATGGTAAAAGAGTTAATTAACTTTTTTTTCTTAAAAAAAAGAAAGAATTAGTTAGGATTGTTTGGTAAAGAATCCAGATTATGTTTTATAGTATTAGATTTATTGAGTTCAATAAATTGGTTTCTGAAAACTGTTTTCGGATTCTGTGATTCAAACCGTGCAAATCGTAAAAACGAACATATTTTTATGTTTTCATTGTATCCAAATGTTGAATTTAAAACTTTTAAATGCAGAATTAGAGATAAAAATATTTATAAATACAACATGTCATGTTATAAACTCAATTCATTTTTTATTAAATGTAATATGTATTATGTAATGTATTATAAGTTATATAATGTTACAAAATAATAATTATATAATTTTTAACATAAATTATATTAATAAATAAATTAATAACAATCTATTATCAACTAAATATGAGTAGGAAACTACAATTAATTTTATGATTTATAAATATTTAGTATCAAACACGTTTTGAACAACTGTTGAAATTAAAATTCAATTTTTGAATCTACTACCAAATACATATATAAAAACATGAAATGCAACTCTGTTTTCATTGAATATTTTGTTTTCAAATTTTTATATTCCTATTCTCTATTAACTAGAGTTTTAACTTTTCGATTTTCTCCCTTATTAAATTATATTTTTTAAAAGATAAATACGGTTGTTATTTGTTAAAATAAAAGTAATAATGTATAGTGAACAAGATTGTAGTTTGGATTAAAACATACTTTTTTAGCATATAAAAAGAAATAGACAAACAATCAACTAGGAAGGCATCTAGAACTGACCATCGACGGAATCTTTAGTTAAATTTCCGATGAGAAGTTGTTTCACGAGTTAATACTTACGATTAATATGGGAGAAAATAAAGGATTATATTTTTACGGATATTACAAATAAAAAGTGTGTTTAAAATATATTTTCAAGTATTTAATTAAAAAATAAGTCATTTTAGCAACCATTCAAATTTTATTTTGAATGTATTTTAAACAAGTTTTATAAAAATAGTTTAAATAAAAATGAGTTTTTTGAAAAATATTTTTTTCTCTAGTTAATCCAAACGGATCCGAAGTTAACAAAAAATTAGAAATTTTCCAACAAAAGATTTCAAATAAGCTATGATTCCATTTTAGCTCGGAGGGGATGAATTTCTGCTTCAAACCCTTTGGTTATGCCTTCGTTGAAATCTATTTCTTTATCAAGTTCAACAAAGAAAAATTTGTTTATTATTTATACAATATTTACAGTAATGACTCTTTTTTGTATTTGATAAATTTTTTTATGCTACAAAAAAGAGTTTTATTTGTTTATTATTATTTATTATTTTTAATGATGACCCTTGTTTTATAGTTGGTGACTATCTATCACAAATGTATAAAATCTAAATTTCTGTTTAGGTTAGAACATATTACCGCATTTTAAAAGGAACTTGTGAATGAGTTGTACAAAAAATGTCAATTCACTTCTCGTGTGATCGAATCCGTGAAAATATTGATAAAATTATGTACTCGTTTAAAAGAAATTTAATTGTTTGAACAAAAAGGAATAATTGCATAAAAACCTATTTTAAAGGCCCAAAATAACAAATGACCTAACTTTTGAAAAAAATGCTGAATGACCCTTTGGTGATGTCATGACCACGTGAAGTTACGACATTGTCCTTTTTGATATATTTTTTTTCTTTCT
>QLSR01000448.1:0-16536 GCA_031780015.1 Citrullus colocynthis | reverse complement strand
AGTTATGAATGTTGTTATTAGTATTTATGTTCATATTAAACTAAATGGATGACATTTTTAATGTTTTACAAGCATCAAAGAAAGATGTTAGAAATATCCATGAATATTCATACGATATCAAACCTTTTGATTTATAAATATATCGATGAATGTACCGACGTATTGATGAATAATTTCATCCTTGTTGGTGGATGGTCTAGTAGTGTGCATAACAATCAACGAGAAAATGTCCTCAAACTTGCATAATTCATTAGCTGTTTGGATTTTACTCGCCACTTGGTAATTGTTGTTGCAACTAATTTGTAAGCATCAAGCCATCAACAGCCATTCCAACAGAGATATTTTCCAGAGAGGTATTTTGTATATTTGCAAATACAGAATAAAAGGTTTCAACTTCTACTCAGTTGTCACTACTTTTCTTCAAGTATTCTATCACTCTTGAGCTTTAACCTTCTTGCTTGTGTAGAACAGAACAAACTTCTAAATATTCCAAGAATAACCTAGTATAGGCTATTGTTTTACTAAAAAATTTGGTCTAATGGGCTATTATTTCTCCATTTTTTTATAATAATAATAGTAGTAATAATATCAAAGATGTCTATTAGGTAAGTTCTTCACTGTTTTGAACTTTAAAAAAATAGACTTCTTTCCAAAACCTACACAAGTAAGAAATTGTTCAAAAAAAAATTCGATAATTGTTACCCTCATAAATGATAGTAAGAATCGACAAGAAGTTTTAAAGGAGAAAACGAGAATATCAACGCAATATATTTTATATGTATTTGAATCTTTTAGAGATAAATTAGGGTATATATGATAAGTATATGAACAATTTTGCATAATATATCATCTTATATTAAGAACAATATGCGATGTATATTTACATTCTTCAGTATATTTGTAAATACACCAACATATAAATCATGGTAATGTGTTGCATATTTATATTTTTATAGTATATTATTTGTATATTTGAAATGTATTTGAGATCTCAATGAATAGGTTATTGCCTTTCAACTATGAATATAAAAGAAAATGAACATCTCTTAAAATGAAAGAAACATTAATTTGAAATGTCATGTACTAAATGAATATCAACAAAAATTAATAAATAATAGAAAAAACAAAGTAAAACTTCGAAAATGATGTTGATGAAAGAATAATTAAAAATTTTGTAATAACAGTGAAATGTTAAATGGGTCTAAATTAAAGCTAAAAGATCGAAATAATTCAAAATTTTGGACTTATAAAATATCTGTAACAAAATTCAATTATACATACTTCTCCAAAATTTAATTGAAAATTATTATAAATATTATATACAAATATTACAGGTCCATACTTAGTGTTCTTAAGAAACAAGTGTCATTCTCCCATTAATCTTTGTGTTGTCCACGTGTTTCATAATCATACATCTTTAGTGGCCACATATTTTCACCTCCTACCGATCAAATTGTCTATAAATAAGGGCATTTGGTGGATGTTGGCGTTACACACATTGGTGAGATTAAAAGAGAGAGTTTATAAGAAAAATTCCTATTTTCATTATTTTATTTTTCTAGTATTTATATTTTGTTATTTATTTATTTTAATATTATATTTTCTCGATCTTCGTGTTCCTCGTTTTGCTCCTAAATTTTACAACATGTTATCAGCACAAGCTCCTATCATTTCCCCACTAAAGGTAGGTATTGAAGATATGTTGATTTTCTCTCTTCATTATAATTAATAAATTAAATGTTATTTTACATATATTAAATTTATAATGAAAATACAATATTTTTTTGATAGTATTACTATGATTAATTTTACAAAAGTAGAATTTGTATTTGTAACATTTGATTTTAATGGTAATAATTATTTGTCATAAGTGCTTTATGACGAAATACACCTAGATGCCATAAACATATGATCATCGGAAAACAATTATTCTTCTTAAAGCTTATTATGAATGGATGCACCTAAGTCTCGAAGATTTCAAATCAGTAAGTGGTTACAATTTTACATTATTTAAAATTAACTCAAAATTGTAATTATGCGGAGAGAAAGTTACAGATGAAAATATGTTTAAGAATACATTTTCCACAATTCATTTCCTGAATATGTTTCTAAAGTAGTAATATCGAGAGTAATATTTTAAAAGTATTTTAAACTCATTTTATGTCTTCTCGAAAGTGAACGAAATAACGAGTTATTGATTAAAAAAAAACATGAATCTCAACCAACTAGTGCAACAACATTCCCTGAAGTACATATTGTGAATTTTAATTATCATGGATGAAAAATCATGAATATTGACCAACTAGAACAACATTCCCTGAAGTGAATGTTGTGAATTTTAAATAATAGTAGTCGTAGTTGAGGCCATGACCACGATAGAGGAAGAAAGAAGTATTTTTTCATAGTGGTCGTTATAATCATCCAAATTTTTAAGAAAATCACACATAATATGATGATTAAAGGAAAGTTCCGCATTTCAGATATGATACAATATAAGACATATGCCTTGTACCTATTGTACATCTAATTTCTTCTAGAAATTACAATATTTCCATAAATAAAAATTGAACAATATGTGTGAAAGCAAACTTTGCAAATCTGTTGAAGAGATTAATTAACCTTGAAAATATGAAATATTTAAATGTTGCAAATTTATTTGAATCTCCCGAAAAGAAAATAAACATTATTGTAGAAGCAACAAATGTTATGAAAATATTTATTATTTTGTTAGGTTTTCTCTTGTATTTACTTGTTAAAGTCTACTTTTGCATTTTCTAGTTTGTTTATCATTATGACTCATTACTTATTGTTGTTATTTTTATGAAAGAAACATGAATATGTCTCAATTATTGAATAACTCTGAGCTGAATAACAAATATGTATGTTTAGCAGATAGTGCAACAACACACACTATACTTAAAAGCATAAAATATTTCTCAAAATTGACAGTGATGAAAGAAAAAAGTCAATACAATCTCAAGTCCTATAGACTTGATTGAAGGCTTTGGAAAAAGAAATATATGTTTGCCTAGAGAAACAAAATTTACAG
The DNA here is from genome assembly GCA_031780015.1 of Citrullus colocynthis. Taxonomy (NCBI): domain Eukaryota; kingdom Viridiplantae; phylum Streptophyta; class Magnoliopsida; order Cucurbitales; family Cucurbitaceae; genus Citrullus; species Citrullus colocynthis. The sequence goes on along the minus strand of QLSR01000448.1, from coordinate 13,487 downwards.
TTGATAATGTTTTGTTCTAGAGTAAGTCAAAGAGAAATTTACTGAGTTTTATATATATGTTCTTATGATTATCATATAGAGAGTAATGGAGAGAATAATGTAGAGTATCCCTATATCATATAAGCAGTCTTGCATGCAAAATGTATATTACAAAATGATTTGCTGTTCTTCTAGCTTATATTATACTCAAATTATTGGCATTGAAAGTCTTGCAACCATGAACCTGAAGTTCATTAATCCATATATATTTTATGATTGACATGGTCGGTTAGGTCATCTTGGTCAATAATGATTGAGAAAAATTATTGAAATTCACATGAACATCCATTGAAAAACCAGGAGATTCTATCTAATGAATTATCATGTGCTGCATGCTCTCAAGGAAAATTAATTATTAGACCACCACTAGTTTTGGGAATTGAATCACCTACATTTTTCAAATAAATTCATGGTGATATTTGTGGGGGAACCATTTAAATATTTTATGGTATTAATAGACGCATCCAGTAGATGTCACACGTGTGCTTATTATCAGGTTGAAACCTTGTATTTGTAAGATTACTTGCTCAAATAATTAAGTTAAGTGTACAATTTTTTATTATACAATTAAAACTATTCGTCTTGATAATGCTGGTGAAATTACATTTCAATCTTTTGATAATGATTGTATGTCAATTGAGATCTATGTTGAACATCCTGTAGCTCATGTTCATACACAAAATGGTTTGACATAATCATTTATAAAACTTTTGCAATTAATTACTAAATCATTGCTTATGAGAGCAAAGTTTCCTACATTTGTATGAGGTTATGCTATGTTGCATGCAATGTCACTTGAACACATTAGCTGAATAGCTCATTATAAGTACTCGTCATTACAATTAACTTTGGCCATGAACCAGATATCGTAGGTTTTGAGTTTAAATTAGTACATAAAGAAGAATTTTTATTATGGTAGTCTATGAAGTAGATTATAAACAATTACTACTTTAAATCATGTTGAAATCCTGATGATTCACGAGGTTAGCCAATATTGCTCTTATATGAAGACAATAAAGCATAAAACGACAACATCACTATTCAACATATTTCTTCAAAAGACGACTTAAAAGACTTATTGACGAAGGTGTTATCTACAACAACATTTGAAAAGTTAAGATACAACATTAGGATATTACGACTCAGAGATCTCAAGTAATGTTTTCATGAGGGAGAGTTAATATATCGTATTCTTAAGGATTATTAGATTATATGAAATATGTACTATTTTTCATTCACTGAGATTTTTCTTCCATTTGATTTTTTCTTAGTAACATTTCAATGAGGCAAATTTCTGGGGAGTATTATAAATATTATATACAAATATTAGATGTCCATACTTAGTGTTCTTAAGAATCCATTACCCCATGTGTTGTCCATGTGTCTCATAATCACACATCTTTAGTGGCCATGTATTTTCACTCTCTACTTGCCAAATTGCCTATAAATAGTGGCATTTGGTGGACGTTGGTGTTGCACACATTGGTAAGATTAAAAGAGAGAATTTTCTATTTCTATTATTTTATTTTTCTAATATTTATATTTTGTTATTTATTTATTTTATTATAATATATTATATTTATTTTTCGATATTCGCATTCCTCATATGCCCTCAATTTTACAACAAAAATAGATTTCTTCCCAGGGTAAAAAAAGACCAATTTTGTATTTTCTTAGAGGATTTTGATTTTGTAGTTCTTCTATTATTTTTAGAATTTAAATAATACATTGTAATATTGTAATAAAACCAAGGAGCTTACTTTTTAAAGAGTGAACAAAGCCCTACCCTGGCAAAACCCTCGTATGTCAGTCTTTGTTTCATCCTTCTCCCATGGCGACTCAGCTCTTCTCTCGCTCTCTCCCTAAAACCCTAATTTTGGCTTCTAAGTTCTCTCGTTCCTTTCTCACTGCCACCGGAGCCGCCTCTCCTCACTCCTCTTTCTCCCTTCTGCGCCGCCTCCGTCCCCTCGCTGCTATACTCGCCGCTGATTTCCGCCGTCTCTCTGCGTCTCCGAGCGCGAGGGAGTTCGCTACCCGTGCCACTTCTTCGTCTCTCAATGATCCGAATCCTAACTGGTCTAATCGCCCACCCAAGGAGACCATATTGCTTGATGGGTGTGATTTTGAACACTGGCTCGTTGTCATGGAGAAGCCAGATGAGCAACTCACGAGGGATGAGATTATCGACAGCTATATCAAAACCCTTGCCATGGTTGTCGGAAGGTGAACTCTCGTTTTTCTATTCAATCTCTCTTTTTTTCTTTTTACCCCAACGTTGGCCTACCTTGACGATTGGATTTAATCGTGTCTCATTTGGTGTTCTAATGATTATAGTTTGATATTTAGAACAGAATGGTGAGTTCTTTCATTTTCAATGACTGCGGAAGAAAAATATGCAGGAAGAAACTAGGGTTGAGTTTGTGTTATCTACAGAAACATTTGCACATGTGATTTTTCTTCAAATGTTCGAGATATTTCTCACGCGATAAAATATATTGAAGTATATTTCTTGTTTCACAGTAAATTTACCAATTCTTGAAAAGGTTCATATCAGTATCGATTTTTTATACATATGCTCTGAATTTTAAATGAGAGATGGAACATGAGAAATCTAAATGGAATTCCGGGACACTGCAGGTACTATTTTCTCTATCCGTTCCTTCACTGAAGGATAATTTTGCAGTATATCGATGGCTATGTAATAAATGGTATTTGTGAAGTCATATTCGGGTCTTTGATTTTTACTTCATTTTCCTATTTGTTTTCTTATTGTTACAGTGAGGAAGAAGCTAGGATGAAGATATACTCTGTTTCAACCAGATGCTACTTTGCATTTGGGTGCCTTGTTTCTGAAGAGCTTTCTTACAAAATCAAAGGTACACTTTTATGTCTTGTTTTCTTTTGTTTCGTTGTATTGGCTATTTTTTTTTTCTTTTATAATGAATATTTGAAGTTGTACATTTTCCTCCTCAGAGCTGCCTAAGGTTCGTTGGGTCCTTCCTGATTCATACTTGGATGTTAAGAATAAAGATTATGGAGGTAATTCCTGATCTCTTTAAGTATGCAAATGAACATCTACCTCTTTCAGTATCTAATTTTACTCTTTTCATCTCATCCTCGCCCTTTAGTTCTAAATTGAGGTCAATAGTTCTAATTGGGTATTCCTGGTCTGGAGGCAGAAATGAGTCTGTAGTAAAAAGAAAATGTGTTTGTAATGCACTTCTCAGCAGAGTGTCACTGTCAGTAAAGGGGGCATTTCAATGAAAGCTCTAATCTTTAAGTTTCTTGTCATTACACCAGACAAGCAATTGGAAAGCTCGTATTTCTTGCAAACAATTAGGGGCCAATTGTAAAGGTAGGATGTTCTCGTTGAAGTGTCTCCCTTACCTGTTTGAGGACTCATTAAATGGTGTTGTGCTGGTTCACTTAAAGGCTACAACTGTTTTGCCTTTAGTATGGAGTTCAGAACTGTTCTCTGATTTTCTGTGTACGTTTTTTCCTTTGGCAGGGGAGCCTTTTATTAACGGACAAGCTGTTCCGTATGACCCGAAGTACCACGAGGAATGGATTAGAAACAATGAGAGAGCAAAAGATAGGAATAGGCGCAGTGAAAGACCTCGCAATTTTGATAGGTCAAGAAACTTTGAGAGGAGGAGGGAAAACATGCAAAATAGAGAATTTCCAAATGCTTCGGCGAATGGACCAAACAACATGAGTGCACCACCAGATCCGAGTAGGATGCCTCCCAACAACTTTAGTCATAGCATACCTCCTCACAACGGTGCTGGAATGTCCCAAGGCAACTATCCGGGAGGACCACCGCCGCCGCCACCAGTGAACAACTTTAACGGACCACCACCACCACCGAGCAACTTTAACAGACCACCACCACTGAACAACTTTAACAGACCACCGCCGCCTTCACCGAACAACTTTAATGGACCACCGCTGCCGCCACCGAACAACTTTAATGGACCACCCCTGCCACCACCACACAACTATGCACCACCACCACCAAACCCCGGAGGAGCACAACACAACTATGGAGGGCCACAGCCGAACAACTATTGGGGAGCACCACAGCCAAACAACTATGGACCTTCAAACTCCGGTGAGCTGCCTGCACAGAACAGCTATGGAGGGGTGCAATCTAATGCTGGTGGATGGTCTAGTAATTTGCATAACAATCAACAAGAATAGTTCTCAATTGGTTAGGGAAGTCTCAATTCATTAGTTGTTTGGATTTACTCGCTGCTTGGCTCGAACCTCAAATCCTACTTGTCACTGGTCACTGAGTTTTAGTTTTGCTTAAAATTTGTTAGATGTTCTAAATGCAAGTACAGTTTTTTGAAAAATGCACGGATGATGTAATATTCATAATGTTATCTTTGTTATGAGATGGGCAATAATATTGTCTCTTTTGGCCATATCTTTTCTCAAGCCTGCAACAACATTCCTTGTATTTAGAGAATTTTGCAATGACTAATTCTAGCATTCTAACTATGCATTAATGGTAGGGGTGGTCATTCAAATGGTAAAAATCGGACTGTTTCAGAAACGAGTGGAAAATCAAGTGAAATTGTGAAATGCGATTCAATCTGGTTTGAAGAAATCTTGAAATTGAATTATTTGATTCGGTTAGTTCGGTCAGTTTCAATTTCAAAAATCGAATTTGAAATCTAACTAAACTGTTTTTAACTAATATATTTATTTATTTAAAAAAAAAAAAAGAGCAAAGTCAAATTTAAAAGTGAACCCTTTTTTTAAAACTGAATCGTTTTTAATTTAAAGAGTAAAATCGAATCGAACCAAACTGTTTTTCATTTAAAAAACATATATACATTTTTTATATAGAAAAAACTAGCAAAATCATATCTAAAATTGAACCAAACTTCGTGCAGTTTGGTTTGAACCAGTAAATCAATTCGGTTCGATTTCATTGGTTTTGTTTGACCACCACGTTGAACCGAACTAAACCGTTTCCAAAAAAAAATAGCAAATTTTAACTTTTCATTAAAAAAAGATAGCAAAACAAAATTTCTTTTATAAAAATGATAAAATGAATTAAAAAATAAATAATTATGAATTTCTAAAAATCCAAATTACCATAACCATAACCATGCAAGATATTACTACCTTATTAAGAAAAGTTCTTAATACACAGTAATTAAAATCACACAAAATTATCAACATAGCTTTAATTGGTCGGTTCATCGTCTCAAAAACAAAAGTTCCTTTTTACATCAATCACTTCCAATCTTGAAGGAATAACTAATCGATCTCCACTATTGATAATCCCAAAACAGAATCAAACCCTCTACACTAGCCCCATCATAATCACAAGCTTTCAAGCTACTTCATCGATATTTAGAAACTTTAGAAGAAAAATCCACAATCCGAGAGTGAGGTCATTATTAGTGATGCTCCGGTTGTTCTTTTGAAGAAAAACTACGTATGCATTTGGGATTAAAAAACAAACCGAAGTTCTTAAAATCTACAAAGTGGTGTTATGATGGTTCTTTTGAGGATGATTTCATTGATAAAGACAAGGAATTATGAAATAAACCCTATATTTAGATGAAGATAATAGCGATTCCAAATTTAAAAATAAGCAAAATTGGTTTAAAAAAAAAAAAGAGATGTATCACATTATATTTCATGTTTAAAACAAAATTATAATTAAGATATCTATAAAAATAATTTTAAAATCATATGATTTAGTTAGGATTAACTGAAAATAGAATATAAATATAAAAAATCATATTTAAGAAAAGTAATATAATAGAAGCTCAGAAAATTCAAGTCAACATCTGAAGATAGTAGTTTTTTTTATACAAATTTGAAGAATTTTAAATTAAGAAACAAAATTTATACAAAAATATCCACATGGAAAGAGGAATTTAATTCACACTTAATATTTTAAAGAAAATCTAGAGCTCGAATTATGAATTTGATAAATGAATTGCAATAGAATTAATGAAGCTGCTAGGTTAGTTACAGTACAATTAAGAAGCTTAAGGCATTTTAGGATTAACAGAAAATGAATTCACGTACGTCCCATGCCTTTTCTATAATTTTGATAGAGCTCAAATTCTGAATTCAATAAATTAATTACTATATAATTAATGAGGTTGTTGGATTAATTATAGTGCAATTAAAGAAGTTGTGAAAGACATTTTAAGATTAGTAGAAGATAAATATGTCATGTGTTTTCCTATTGTTAGATAATTGACAATTAAAGAATACAAAAAAATGTAAAAAATAGATAAGATCGACACACAAATTTATGTTGTTCACTAACAATGTGTTAGCTATGTCCCATGCATTTTCTATAATTTTATTAGAGAGAATGTCACAAAATTACAGAATGTCACAAAATGATTAGAGAGTTTATATAGGACACTTCTCTAAATCCTAAGTGGAGAGGAAAATATTTAAATAATTAAATATATCAAATATCAATTCTAATTAGGTTTAAGATTCAAGGCATTTCAACATCTATATTTTTCTAAAGTTACATGTTTTTCTATATTTCCAAATGAAACTGTAATTTGTGCTAAACCAATTTCTCTATTTTTTTTTTCTTTTGGTTCAAAAATATACTCCATATTTTTTTATTGAACTAAAAAAAACATTGGGAGTATTTGTCTCACCAACATGAGCTGGGTTGCATTGGTAAAAATTATCAACTCAATGTTTGCATACTAGCTTTAATTGTTGGTGGAGTTGAGCTGGTTTTTCTACCAACTCTCTCTCCCTCCAATGTTTTCAATGACTCCACCTATCAACGACTACCGCTATCACAATATGATGACATACTTCGACAACCACCTTTGCACAATCAACTCCGATGACCAACTTTGGGCTCTGACGACAACTCCGCAGACCAACGCCAACGACCACCTTCACACAAAGAAACTCTGCCTACGTACTTCGATAACCACCTTAGCGCGACCAACTCCAGACTCCGGCAACCACCTCCGACAACTTCGAAAACCACATTCGCCCAAAAAAGTAACTTCGGCAACATACTCCAACTACCACGTTCACGCGGCCAACTCCGACGACCAACTTCGGGTTCCAACAACCACCTCCGATGACAACTACGGCGAAAACTACCATTGAGTGTATTTATTTATAAGCATTTATATACATAAACATTTTTGTGGATATTATCATTTCATTTGTAAGTGGCAAACTTACCTTAACCATAAAAACTAACCATAAAAAATGTTTGAACAAAAAAACGTTTGCAAAAAACGAGTTTGCACAAAAAAAAAAAATCATTTTGTTATAGCAATGTAAATGTAAAGAATCAAATGTTTGCACAAAAAGGACAAAAATCATTAACCATAAAAATTGAAATCCATATTTCACAAATGGAAAAAAACAAGATAAGAATTGGTTTTTTTTTAATTAATATTTATGATTGAGTTAAAATTTACTGAGAGTTAAAAATTGAGGGTTAGAGAGTAGAGGAAAAGTTCATTTATTAGAATGACATGTCTTCACGGATGTGAATAAAATTATTATGTAATTAAGTGTATATGTTACATTTTTCAAAAAGAAAAAACAAAAAAATTGTTCATTTTTTAAGTTTCTTTCATGTTCGTGATTGAGGATTAAGTAGTTGTGAAATTTTTTTATTTGTTTGGAATATGTTTGGTATTTAGGAATGGGGAAAAAAACATGTTATGTAATTGAGTGTTCAAAATTTAAATTTCAAAATTTGTGTGGAGTACGTTTACTTTGTAGAAATTTGTTCTGTTTTAAGAATGGAAAAAAATTAAACATTTTTTGTGTTAAAAATTTTAGGAAAATATGAGTATAGTTGGAAACTCAAAATAAAATAGCAAAACAATAATAATAATAATAATAATATTAATAAAATTGATTTTAGAAAATTACACCAAATACCCTACTCATGATTAAGTGTTGAAAAATTGTTTACAAATTTGTCTGATGTTTAATTGGTATGAATTTATTACGATTTAAGAATGGAAAAAAAATTAACTTTTTTAGTGTTAAAATTTTTATTCCAATGGGTGTACAATTAGAAATCAAAAAGATAAACAAATGATATAAAATCAATTGTACCAAATACCCAACTCAACTCAACACAGCACCCAAACACAGATTTTTTAACTCAACTCAACATTGCAAATACAGACATTCCAACTCAAACTCAATCACCTCAAACACAGTTATTCCAACTCAACTCAATCCAACTCTGCACCTCAAACACAGAAAGACTTTCTGACTCAACTCAATGTCACAAACACAGATATTCCAACTCAACTCAATGCCACAAACACAGATATTCTAACTCAACTCAATCACAGACTTTTTAACTCAACTCAACATTGCAAATACAGACATTCCAACTCAAACTCAATCACCTCAAACACAGTTATTCCAACTCAACTCAATCCAACTCTGTACCTCAAACACAGTCATTCCAACTCAACTCAATCCAACTCTGCACCTCAAACACAAAAAGACTTTCTGACTCAACTCAATGTCACAAACACAGATATTCCAACTCAACTCAATGCCACAAACACAGATATTCCAACTCAACTCAATCTAACTCTGCACTAAATCTAACTCCTTAAACAATCTAACTCCCCACATAATTATTACAAACTCAACTCTACGCCATAAATGCTCCTTTGAGATTCTAAAATGTGGGATGGAAATTGCTGTTGCAACTAATTTGAAAACATCAACAGCCATTCCAACAGAAAAAATTTGCCGAGAAATTTTTTGGAATGATTTCAAAGTTTAATGATAAAAGTTAAATTTGAATTCAGAATAATTGAAACTTCAAAAATTTGGAAGTGCCTCTTTTTTCTTCAAATAATTGCTGATGTTTGGATTTGTTAAAACCAGAAATATTCTCATACGTCAACTTTTTTTTTTTGGAAAGAATCTCATACGTTCAATTTGTCAAACAAGAAAATAAATAGATTGTTAAACTAATAAATGAATAAATATTAGTGCTTGTGTTACTAATCATATGAAACAAACATTTCATATGATTAGTAATATATACTTACAAGGTGATGTTGGATATGGTGAATGGTAGTTGGATTTTACCTCCAAGCAAGGTTAATATTTTGAGCAAACGTTTTAAATCTTAAGGATGCAAGTAGGGGTATGCACAATTCGGTTCGGTCTGATTTTGGGCCGAACTATGAACCGAACTGAAGTTATCAATTCACAATAAAAAATCAATTTCGATTCTTGAATTGAATCAACCTGATTCGGTTCAAGTCTGTTTGGTTTGATTTTTAACCAATGGTTCAGTTAAAGCAAGAGCGAGAGAGAGTGAGAGCAAGAGCGTTGGTCACGTTGAAGTTTCGCGCTTATGTTCGGCTTTCTGCAATTTTTTAGGATTAATGAACCAATGACCGAACCGACTAGTTCGATTCTGCTCTTCAATAAACCGGTGGTTCTCTATTCTTCAAAAAACCAGACTGAACCAACCAATTTGGTCCGATTTGGTGGTTTTTTTCGATTTTTGCACACCCCTATGCAAGAGTAAACAAATTTCAGTGTGAAAGTTATTTATTGGTAAGAGATTTATGGAAGAGAATAGAATTAAGTTGTGCTCAAGTTATCTTCTTTTCACATAATGTAAAAGTAAAATGATTTGAATCTATTGATTTGGATGGTTGATGTGTTAACTAGTTATGCTCTATGCAGTTATAGTCCTACGACCATCCTGCGTAACTTTTCCTTTCTATATTTCAATTGCAAAAGTTTTAGGGAAAAATTCCCGTCTTCTTGTTTATAAATATATCAACTTTGACGACTAACTCCATCGAGGTATTTAGTATCTTTGCAATATACTCCAACACAATTATGAAACAGATTGAGCAAAAGGAAAATCATCTTTTTCTGCTCCCATGGACATTGAGCTTTTGCAAATACATAGTAAAACTTTTCAACTTGTTGTCAGTTGTTATTGCCTTTCTTCAAGTATGAGCTTTAACCTTTTTACTTGTGTAGAACAGAACAAGCTTCGGTGATTCTAATAGGTATGAATGTTCCAAGAATCTGCAGGAGTCAGAAACAAGAACTACAGACAAGTAAAACGTACAGAAGCATCGTTTGTGTATGTTATTCGATTGAAGAATTACTGGGTGTGTTCTTACTTCTTATCATGTTGAACAAAACGCAAAACCTTTTAAAAGTTGAAGGACTAAAACAAACATTTTTAAAAGTGTAAGGACTAGAATAAAACAATATTCAAAATTAGGGACTAAAATAGACGTTTTAAAAGTTTAGAGACCAAAATAGAACATCATTCAAAGTTCAGGACCAGAAAAAGATTAGAATAGGATTTAAACGTAAGAAAAATCACTAACATATAAATATATAAGTTATTGACCAAATGAAAATCACCTGGAATGGGAGGAAAAGACGCCTTCAGACATCAGATATTTGCTCTTCTCGCAAGCAGTGAAGATCAGTCAAAGCTTACCTTTCCGCAACCCCGGGGCACTGCTACGTCAAAGTAGAGGCTATAAGAACTTTGCAGGCTTTAGATTCTGCTTTTCTACTCTTGGCAACTTGAATTTGATCTGCCAGGGATACCTCTTTCCTCATTTGACCTTTCTTTATAAGATCCAGATCCAGTTTTTCCCAGGATGTGTTCTGGGGTGCCACTGATGCTATGCTTCCTTGAGCAGTGACTGTACCATTTATCGAGATCTTTTTGCGAATCTAGATTCAAAGACAAGTGAAAGAGGACACCAAGATCATTAGAAGGCATAAAAACATGATAAGAACCTTGATATCATAAAGTTCTGTTTGTATTGATAGTTCATTTTACATTTCAGAGTGCTGACAAATTAAAATGAGGAAAGCTGGCCGGAAAATTTACACTTCCAATTTGTTATGATAGGTGGGCTTTTGTTATAGATCAGTTCATTGCATGCTTATTGCCCATCATTTTGATTCATCTAGTGGAAATGAGGAGTCACAAATTTTACATTTCTACTTGAGCAACAACAATTTCATTCAAACTATTATGTAAATCTACAGGATCTCCCTCATCTATACCTTTTTCAATCTCTGCTTAAGCTTTGATCTTTCAATGGTAGTCAGTTTCTTCATCTTTCTCAGGAAATCTTCACCCTCTTTTGCCTTTCTTTTCCCCACATTTCTTCGTCCGGAACACATTTTCAACTTATTTGTTTTGGCATTGTCATTCCTTTTTTCTTTCTTACGAACCCTCCCTTGGACTTTTCTCTTTCTCACACTCTCTGCTCTCATTACTTTTAACTTTTCCTTCTCTACAACCCGTTGAAGCTCTTGGCGAAGCATTTCTTGTTTTATCTTGACATAGCTGTCCCAGTCGAGTTCCTGTTCTTCCTTTCCTCCTTTCTTTGCAGCAACAGCTATGCTTTCCATCCACGACAGCAAGAATGTCTCATTTAATCTCTTCTTCATTAGTCTCTTTCCCCAAACACGTTTGAGTGAAGAGCTAATTTTAACCTTGACCTGGTCACTGCAAATAGAATAATAGACGGCTCAACTGCCTAGCATGTCAATACCAAAGACAAGATTTGACTCATCAAGCCAAACAATTCCACTTGATGACGAGGGAACTTTCTTAAACTAATAAGTTTTTGTCACCAAGAACTTGCTTCCAAGACTGAAGTACACAACAAAGTTCGGGAAAATATTGAACATGAGAGAGACTTTTAATTGCACATGGTCAAGTGCAAAATCTCAAGATTTTGGAGTCAATGACATCAATTCTAGGACTAGAAGAGTTTATCATTGTTTTCCCACAGCCTTATTTGAACTATAGCCCAGGGTGGTTACAACTTGATCGAAGATCCTAAGCCAGGATTATTAATTTTCTTTTCCTGTTTTATAATCGAATACGAGATCTTGAATGTAGATTGTAATGTTTACAATTTAGACTTATATTAGACTTCTTATTAACTCTATAAAAAGGAGTTATTGGTTTTGTTTAAATGAAAAATGCTACAATTTAGACTTAGTTCTTCAGTTATGCAAGAAGAAAACAGCAATCTTCAACGTATAAGCACCTACTATGTCAGATCAATTTATATTTTTTATCTAAACTTCCAAACGTTATGTTTGAATCCTTGAACTTCCATAAAAACTCTACTTAGTTCTTTCTATTAATTTTCTATGAATTATTATTGCCCAGGAAGTACTTGTCCTCATGATTCCATCCACCTTTTCCTAGGGCTCGCCTCTAACATACTAAAACACATCAACAACCACCTGATGTGTATATATCCTAATAACCTGTATCCGGCTACTGTACCCTCCCTCGTACACAGTCCCATCATTACACTGAAAATATGGTCATAAAATATGAGTATGACCGACTATTTGGCATCTTCTAAGTTCATGGTAAAACAGAGGATTCTTCAAGTTCATTTTGGTGTTAAGAAATACAAGTGTGAAAGGTTAAGAGTGAAACCTGTGAATGCGGGGATATTTGGACATCTTCCTCCTCACCTGCAATATTCAAGGAAAAATGTAAAAGTTGAGAACTTTAAATTAGGGAATATGATTGGTGAATGGATCTAGAAATTAAATGTCCCATTGCTTTCCAATGCTTATTTTCCTTTTAATATGTACTAGATGGAAAAAAGACTAGCAGTGAGAAGAAAACAACATATAGCAACAAGTAGTACGATGTTTGGAGCAAAACAGGAATAGATAATGTGCAGAAAGCCTACACTCAATTCAACAGCATCAAGAAAGTACAGATAAACATAAGTCGGCAGAACCTCACCTCGGGGTCTCTCAAGGCTTCAATTGTTCTCTGCTTGATTCGCTTACGAGTTTCTGCAGATAATTATAGGTTAAAATCCCATCTCCACCAAGTATAACCTGTAGCCACTTAAAATTCACCACTCCTTCCCACTAAATGTTCTTACCCAGGTTATGTTTCTTGCCCTTGTTCCATGGCACTCTCCCTTTATTTGCCAGTCCTATTTTTTTCCGTCTTTGCCATTCCTTATCATTTTCAGTCTCAAGATTTTCTGGAGAATCATCGTCTTCGCTCAATACCTGCTTCTCAATTGAACCTGAGGAACACTTATATGTGTAGCACTCACCAGAGTTGGAGTTTTTACCTTCATCAACCATGAACAGAAAGGCTTGTGAAGAACTTATTCTGTTGAAGATATTGAAAGGAGAAAAGACTGAATCACTCCTTATTATAGACATCTGCTTATTAATTGGGGCAGCATTTGATAGAAGATTGATATTGGCTACTGGGGAATCAGAAATCTTCCAGTGGGCAAAATTTGGAGCAAGATTAACTGATAATGTTCTACCTGATAATCTCCTGTAATACGTTCAGAAATTCAATGAAATAAATATGTCATGTAAAAGAGAGTTGAAACATCTTACGTTTTCTCTTTTGACCCTTAAAAGAAGAACACTGT
>QLSR01000441.1:0-10551 GCA_031780015.1 Citrullus colocynthis | reverse complement strand
TCATAAATCAGGCCAGGAAGATTACAATAGATTGAGACCTTTGAGCTACCGTGGAGCAGATGTATTTCTGTTAGCATTCTCTCTCATAAGCAGGGCTAGCTACGAAAATGTCGCCAAAAAAGTAAGCTTGTGCTTTATCTTTGTCGGTTGAACTTATATTGCATTCTTTTTTATGTCTCTGGTTCCTGTTTTACCTAATATACTTCTTTCTCATCACAGTGGATTCCTGAGCTAAGGCATTATGCTCCTGGTGTACCAGTTATTCTCGTCGGGACTAAGCTTGGTTATATTCTTCACCACCTTTCTAGTTTTTAAGCGTAGCATTTGAAACTACCCGTCTTTTCCCATTTGTTTGCTAGTGATTGTTCCTAAATTGAATTAACTCACCATGATGAATCTGTTTCTTTAAGAACAAGAAAAAACCTCACCATGATGAACAGGATGGAACAGAATGATAATTAGATAAACGACCTTCCAGGATCTGTTCTATAAGTTGTACAAATGTGTCTTTGAGTTCTAAGATTGGGTGGTAGTTGATATGGTTTATTCTACCTAAGCAACAGACCAGACTACTTGTTATGTAATGAAAATACGGTTATTATTCTGGATTTGGCTTATTGAGTATCATAGTCGACTAGCTTGTGCTATACTAGACAGTACACCTGGACGAAATCCAAGCACCATCTTTAATTGACCTGACCCTCTCGGAAAAGTAGTCTATTTTTATTATTATTTTAATAGAAGTATTGTATTATTATGAGCTCTCGTTGTGGGATTATCAGTAATCGTGAGCGTTAACTTGCTTTGTGTAGATCTTCGAGAAGATAAACAGTTCCTAAACGAACACCCAGGGATCGTCCCAATTACCACAGCTCAGGTATCCTGCAATATACCTATATTTACGAGTTCCATACTACAAAATTATTGCGGCGTCATAGTTTTCTTCGTCTTTTATAGTCTGATTTAGTTATGTTCTCATCTTTCTATAGTTTAAGATTTCAACTCTCCTTGCAGGGGGAGGAACTGAGAAAACTCATTGGAGCCCCAGTTTACATTGAATGCAGTTCGAAAACACAGCAAGTATGAAGAATCCACTTTCTTCTTTCTATACTTTCTCAAGTCCCTCACTCCTTAACAAGTTCTTTTCGTTTATCATCCGAATGCAGAATGTGAAAGCAGTCTTCGACGCAGCAATCAAAGTGGTTCTCCAGCCTCCAAAGCGTAAGAAGCGAAAGAAGAGAAAGGCACAGAAGGCTTGTTCTATATTGTGATGCAAAATTAGTTGTATCATGACCGGTTAGAATTCGAGAACCTAATAGTAAGCTATTCATCATTTAGCCCCTAACTATCACTATATGAGTTATATTTTCCACATTGTCCTTAACACAACCCCATGATCAAGCAGCAGATCTCATCCTCTGCTTGCCTGCTTTCTGGGCTGTGCTATGATTTGTAAAAAATGGTTTAAAGTCATCTATTTGTAATATGCATAATGATAGTATATGTTCGAGTTTCAATATATTTTACGTAACTGATTCTCGAGTTAGTATCAATGTAACTATGTATGTCGTCCTGCTTCAATATATTGTAATGTTCTTGGATGCTTTTTGTCTACCAGTTGGTTAGAATCATCTTTCCATAGAGTTGGGTGACTGTAGAACAGTCTATGGATTTGGAGTAATGTTGACTCAACAATATATATAGGCTTGTAATGTGAATTGATTTTCTACCATTAGTTTGTATGTAATATTGGGACTTCATATATGTATGATATTATCTGATTTAGACTTCATTTTGCATGAATTTATTTTTCTTTGCTAAGATTAATTATATCTTAATCCAAATGATCTGTTCAACTTTGATTGCACATCTACTGCCATTCTTCACTTCTCTATGAAGGGTGGTTTAGATATATTTTTTTTTTCAATAAATAAATAGATAGATTAATGAATAAATAGATAAATGAGCTCTTCTCAAATATAGAAAAGTGAATTAAAATATTTACAAATATAATAAAATTTTATTGTGATAAATTACTATACGTGTCGTGATAGACACAGATAGCGATCTATCGTGGTCTACCACATATAGATTATGATATTTTGCTATTATTTGTAAATATTTTCAATAGTTTTGTCATTTAAAGTAATTTTCCTAGATAAATAGGGTCATTCTTTTAAATGACAATTGTTTTATCTAGGGTAATTCTTTTAAATGACAAAACTGTTAGAAATATTTTCAAGTATAACAAAATGTCACTATCAATCAGCGATAAGTGATTGAGACATTTTGCTATATTGTAAATATTTTCTTTTTGCTCATTTTGTTATATTTGAAAACAACCACACATACAAGAATATATATATATATATATATATATATAAACTACTAAATCTTCCATATGAGTGGAGTCAGGTTGTACACATTTCAACTATTCTCAAAATGAGCCTTGCATATTGGTAATTGAAGGTAAGAAAACTTATTTGTAGCATATTAAATTTTATAAACTGAAATTTTTATAAACTGAAATATCATTGTTATAAACTGAAATTTTTATAAACTGAAATATCATTTCCATTGACATTTTCATTCAATAAAATTATTGTTTTGGACTTTTTATATCTTGGCATTATGGTGATATTGTGCTTCTTCCCCTTTTAATGAATGAATGTTATAACTATTCCAATGCAGGGGTTCTATACTTACATCACTCTTGTGGGACTTACAAATTAATAATTAAGAGTGGTTGGCATTACTCATGTAGGTATCTACCTCCCTCCAATATATATATATATATATATTTTTTCAAATTTCCTTTGTCTAGGAAGAAGGATTTATTTGAAAATATGTAGGTCATATAATTGACCTATCACAAATTTGCTTCCCTCACAAAGATTTTGTGAAGATACTTGTGAGGGAATATAACTTATTTTCCACAACTCAATTTGAATCTTGCTAAAGCATAAAGCCATCAATTTGAAGATATTTTCAATAAAAGAAAAATCTTGAGGGGGTAGTTTGGGGTCTAGAGTTATTTATTTGTACGTGAGCTTGATAGTTTGTATTTGTGGTACATTCTATTTTAGTATGAGTTTAGAGTTGTTTACAACTTTTTTTTTTTTTTTTTGGTATTGTATTATACAAGTACTAGTATCTTAAATATCATATTTTGTACATAGAAACAAATAGATTTGTTTCACCAACTTTTTAAAATGTGTTAAATTCTAAGTTACGTTATTATTCATCCATTTCGTCATTTTCGGTTGTATCGATACTGATATTGTTGAACATGCAAAAAATACGTGAGATTAGACTAAAAATCCATATCATTGTTTAAGTAAGAAAATTTCATATTGGATTGGAGATAGTACAAAAGCAACAAATTTTCTAATTCTATAATATTGCACAATGTATATCTAGGAGTGATAGTTGCCAAGTATAGGCCACCGTGACGATGACACACAAAAAATATTGTCAACTTAGATTTGTCATTAAAAAAAAATAATAATAAAGATGGTAGATGCCTTTCACTTACCATATGGAGAGAAACCACAAAGATCATAAGTAAGACAATACTTCGAGACAGTTGAAAACAACGAGCGCCCACGGTTTCGCAAGACAATCTATCAGACACCAACTGCAAACAATTCAAATTCAAAAGGAACTTTGCAACTAAACTACAATTAAACTTCCTCACACCTTCAACAATCTCAATCGAGACAATTTTAACATTGTTTAACCGCTTGGGCTTCCACAATTGATGGGCCAAGTGACATCATATCGACCCACTGGATTAATTGCTATGCTTCATAACACTTGTCTAAGGCCGCTTTCAAGGCCTCAAAATGAACAACATATAATGTCTTTGTAAAAATGTCTGTAATTTTATTTTTTGTGCTGATATATTCCAACATGATTTGTTTACTCACATTAGGTCATGAATAATATGATGTCTTGAGATGATGAGTTTAGGATGGATGTGATGAGTAAGATTTTTTGATATATCGATTGCACTCATGTTGTCACAAAAGAGAGTCATGACATCTTGTGACACATCATATTCTTATAGCATCTACTTCATCCATATCAACTGAGTACAACTGCTCTCTGCAACGATATATTTAGCCTCGACTGTAGACAAGGACACATAGTTTTGTTTCTTACTAAACCAAGAAATCAAATTATTGCCAAGGAAAAGGCACCCCAAAAGTACTTTTCCTATTTTCTGAGCTTTCTGCCCAATCAGCATAACAGTAGCCAACCAAAGAGCTACTCGTGCCATTGATATATTTGATTATTCTCTTGGCACTCAGCAAATGACTGTTATCTTGCACAAATGCCTACAACAAAAGCAATGTCAAGTCTACTAGCAGTTATATACAACAAACTTCCAATAATACTTCTATACATATTCTCATTGACCGGAGTGCCTCCACTGTCTTTGGAGAGTTTTGCATGCATGGGGGCTAGAGTTCGGTTAATGCTAGCCTTTTCAAGTCCAAACTTATTAACATTGGACTTAGAGATGAAGACATCCTCATCTAATTGTTTGATCTGAAATCTCAAAAAGTACGACAATTCTCCTACCAAGCTCATCTCAAATTCTTCCTGCATTTGTTTCACAAAGAGTTCTACCATCACTTGAGACATCCCTCCAAAAACAATATCCTCAACGTAAATTTGGACAATCACGAATTTTTCCTTGGATTTTTCACAAACAAAGTTCTGTCAACTCCTCCTTGACTGTATCCATTCAGGAAAGCACTCTTTACATCCATATGGTAAAGTTTAAATTTCAATAGACAAGATATACTGAGACAAGGTCTGATTGCCTCAAGTCTATCCACAGGAGCGAAGGTCTCATAAAAAACCACACCTTTCGCTTGAGTGTACCCTTGAGCCACTATGTTGGCTTTATTTCTAGTGACATTATCATTTTCATCAAACTTGTTCTTGTATATCCTTTTTTTGCCAATCATATTAACAGATTCTAGGCTATGAACAAAAGTCCATACATCATTTCTCACAAATTGCCCAAGCTCTTCTTGCATAGTATTGACCCAACATTCATCTTCAAGAGCTTCTTTGGCATTCTTTGGTTCAACAGGGGAGGTGACACAAATATTACCGATCATTTCCAGATAATTAACTTTATCTTTCCTTCTGGTTGTCACTCCTTCTTGAAGCTTACCAATTATGTTACTAGAGTGATGATTTTTACGCACCTTGTTGGATGGTTTCTTGTTACTAGTTTTAGCCTCTTCAGAAGCAACCATGTTGTTTTCCCTAGGAATTTCAAACTACATGTCAATGACATGTCAAGGGGAATGTCAGGAACACTTGTATTGACATGAGGAATCACATAGGAATCTTCCTCTTCCTCAACACTAGAACCATTTAATTCATTAGCATCATCAATCACACTATTGATTGATTCCATGACACGAGTCTGTTTATTATGCACACAGTATGCACGACTATTTGTGGAATATCCAAGGAATATACCTTGATCAGATTTGGAATCCTATTTACGTCTGGCTTCTCTATCAACCACGTTGTAGCAAGTACTACAAAATATATGGAAGTAACTGACATTAGGTTTTCTCCCTCTCCATATTTCATAAATAATTCTCGAGGAACTTGATTGACAGTCACCAAAAATAATTTTCTGTTGAGGAAGGGAGAGAAGGAGGACTAGATATGGCACCTTTGGCTAGAGCCTTCTATATAGTGTTCATGCTTATGTGTCTGGACATTTGTGCCATGCACCAACTTCATCTTGTTGGGAGTGATGAAAAACTTGCGACACATTGTCAGGATTCCACAAGTAACAATTATTAGATGAACTCGTACCTTTCATAACAAGAGCTTTAGCATTATCTATGACAACACACTGGTCTTTAGTAAAATTCACGTTCAGACCCTGATCACAAAGATGATTGATGCTAATAAGATTGCAGTGAGACCTTCTACCAGCATCACATCATTCAAGATTGGAAGACTTGGGAAATTGAGTTTGCCTTTCCCAACGATCTTACCAGAAATACCAAAAGTGACTTTTCCCAAGCTGACAATTTTGAGGTCAGACAAATAATTCTCCTCACCAGTCATATGACAAGAGCTTCCACTATCAAAGTACCAATCACCTTTCACAAATGATTGAAGAGAAGTTAAGATTGCATAACTTCGAGCATTCACATTCTTTACCCTGCGTTTTTGTCTCATTGTAGGTTTCCTTTGAATCTTATTCCTGGAAATATATAACGTCCTTGTTGAACTTCTAGATCTGTTGACAGACCCAAGAAATTGAAAATAGAAGGGTCGCTTGTGTCCCCATTTTCCATAGTGATGACATATCCATCTTGACTTGACAAGATGATGGACTTTCCTTGGAGATTTACTAGAAGAGCATTAACTCTGTAATACGAATCTAAATTTTGCGCTTTGACAAATTCTATCTTCTGTTTCCCTTTGTTTTGACTTTGAACTACTTGAGTATCTTTACTTCTGGAAAAATCAAGACCTGGGTGGTCCTTAGTAGATTTCCCTTGAGTTAAGATTTCCTCAAGGACTTTAGTACTTGAATTCAATATTCTAACTGATTTACACATTGATTTTTTTTTCAACTCTTGCTTGGTTTAGTTCACATTTTAGATCAGCAATAGTGGACATGAGTCGGTGGTTATCTTCCATTAGAGACTCAATTCTTTCTTTTTTAACATAAAAAACTTTTAGATCATCCTATCATTTATTAAAAAGAACTCTATAAGAGGGATCACTCGATATGTTGGAGTCATCACATTAATTAATTCCTAAACAAATGTCAAGATTCAGATTCCCATACGAAGAAGTGTCAGATGTGATGTTACTGACAAAGGCTTTGACATCTTCCTCAAACTCACTCTATTCATCAGACTCATCATCTGACGTTGTTAACACATAATTTTTATTTTTTTGCTTCAAAAAAGTTGGACATTCAGTCTTGTAAATGACTACAACCTTCACATTCTCTACATTTAAAAGATTTTTTCTTTTTGACCCTCTAAAGGTCCAAATTTATCAACACTTTTCTTGCCTATCTTAAACTGTTTCATGGAAAAAGAGCCACCGGTAGTCTTAGTATTCTCAAAACTGAAGTTGCCTGTTCTCTTTCCAAATCGTTGAAGAACTCAATTGAACTATCTTGACAATAATAAGATAGAATTTGCGAAAGATTCTTCAAACTCTTCATCAAGATCATTATGTTCTTCAATCAGGTAGGATTGCAAGACAATGTTCTTATTCTTTTTCTCGAGTTTGCCATCCAAAGACATCTCAAAAGTGAGTAAGGAGCCAAATAATTCATCGACTTTCAACTTGGATATATCTTGCTCTATTGCAATAACTTTCATCTCAAATTTCTTAGGTAAAGACCTAAGCACCTTTCGAACAAGTGTTTATTCTGAGATTTTCTATCCTAGAGAAAACGATTCATTTGCAATGTCCAACAGTCGAACATTGAATTCAACTATTGATTCTTCATCATGCATTTTAAGATTCTCAAACTTTGAAGTCAATAACTGCAGTCTTGACAATTTAACTTTTGAGGTTCCTTCATGCGCAATAGATAAAATATCCCAAGCATCCTTTACTGAAACACATGTATTAATTAGCTAGAATATGATGCGATCAACACCATTAAAGATAGGATTCAATGCACGAGAATTTCCAAAGAAGCTTCATCTTCTGCTTCCGTCCAATGAATTTCAGGCTTTAAGATCTCCTTTTCATATGCTCCTTTCATAGTTGGATGAGTCAATCCAGTCACAATTGCCTTCCAGGTTTTGTTGTCAATGGACTTCAAGAAAGCTGTCATTTTGGCTTTCCAATAAGAGTAGTTTGTTCCATCTAGAATTGGAGGACGAGTCGTAGAGTCACCTTCTCTAATCTCGTTCATGATCGACACACCTGAGATAAAAGTGTCTTGTTCTGATACTAATTGAAAGCTATAAGATGACTAGTCACTCTACTATAGATGTTAAATAGAAAGCACTGTAACAACCAACAAAACTAACAGGAAGCAAAAGAGAGTTTGCACACAAGAGTTGGTAACTCAGTTTAGCGATAAGCCACCTACGTCTAAGGGCAGTGTGCCCAGGAAAGATAATCCACTAATATTGAATAGTTAAACGTTTACAACAAAGTACTTATCTGTAATGTTTTGACTTCTATAGTGACTCTTGCTTAACTTGTAAATCACCTAAGCTCCCCTTAGATGTGAGACTCCCTCTCAATTGTACATAGGCTCCCCCTAAGTTAGATAATATTAGTGATGAACGCTTTGGCTTTCAACTTTGCGTGAGACTCCTCTCAACTTGATTATCTTCTTTGCGTCTCTATGAACTGAAGGGAATTGATTGCGTTCTTTGATTTCTTGAAAGAATTAAAAATACAAAAAGTTAAGAAAAGGTTAAACAATGTACCTTTGTTGATCCATAATTTTAGCAAAATCTCTCCTCGAACTGGTAGTCTTCTCCTTGTAGTCTTCTTTGTCCAAGAGATCTTCCTTGCTGTGACTCTAGAAAGGAGGGAACTGCTTCTTGAAAGAATAGAAGGAATGAGAAGGAGAATTTTCTTAGAACTTTTTAAAGAAAATTGGGAAAATTTCTAGAGGAAGAGCTTTAGAATAATCGCAGAGATTATTTTGGTAGAAAGTATGTGTTTTATGAAGGCTCCCAAGGGCCCTATTTATAGAACTCTATGGGTTATTCCTAATCCTATTAGGATAACCTATCTGCAGAGATTTTAAATTAAATATTTAATAATATCCAATATTAATAAATATTTATTCAAATAATATATCATATTAAATGGTTTAAAATATCTAAATCTTATTTAAATATTTATTTTCGCTAGAATCTTTAATTTGAATCTCATCTAAATTAAATAATTAATTATTTGAATCCAATGCAAATTAATTAATTAATTCTCTCTCTATTTATTTATATGGATTTTCATCCAAATAAACAATTAATTATTTGAATCATATTCAAATAAATTAATTCTCCATATTATAAAGTTATTGTTTGAATCTTATTCAAATAAACTTTATAATAAATCATGTAATTAATTGTATCCAACACAACTAATATTTTCCCTCATAATTTTGAACATCTCAAATTTCTTTTTCAACATAGTTGATCCTTATTGGTCCGTGATGAGCTAGCAAGGGGACCTTATGGACCTATAGATTATAGGCTCCAATGATCCAAGATTAATTAATTAAGCTCTTTAATTAAATCAATCTTCATTCATTAACTATAAGGCAAAGCATTATAGACCTGTAGTTGAACTCTTATGCACTATAGGACAAGTTGTATCATGGATATAATCAGTATAAGCTAGTCGATCCTTCACAAGTTGTTCATAATTACAGGTAGGTTAAATGTCCGTTCTACCTCTATAATTACCTCTTATCCTTAAGTATCACTGATTTCTCTAATGAACAATTTGTTTATGATCCAACCATAAACTAAGTCCCTCTCGGGCCATTGAGAGGGTAGGACTCCTTGTTCAAGACCCAAAATCAGCACTTAAGGGGACTACTCATCTACTTACCCTATTTGGGAATGAGTGAATTTCATATTATGAAGTTATGTTCCCAGCTTCCCATTTAGTCAAAATCCCCAAAATGGTAGGCTTATTAAGTTGGCAACTCGAGTCACTCTCACCCATGCAAATCAAAGGACCGACCTCATAGACAGAAGTTCATAAGTCACTCAGGATTAAGATCGAGTTGCACATGATCATCCTATGAAATATTAATCTCATCAATTAACGGATTTACAAAGAGAGATTAAATATTTCGCGGTCTGGTCTTATACAAACTCTTTGTATAGGATACCCCCACTCACATGTCTCTACATGAACGGTTTGGATCAAACCATTTGTAACTATTACAAAGTGGGTCATATCCATAGTATCACCAAGATAAGGTACCCAACCTTATCCATATACTATAGACCTTTAGGTTATTTCTTGAACATGATCCACCTGTATGTTTACTAAATACATGTTTAAGACTTCATTCAATAAACTTGGATTTTTCCATTAATGGATAAATCAATATTGTATAATTAATAATTAAATTAATTAACTAATCAATTACGAGGCTTTAGGGCACAAATCACAACATGTGAACTCCCTTCACATAGGAACCTTCTCAATTTGTAACACCTTAGACTCCCCCTAAGACTTGAGAAATTCTTCTTGATGAGTGAAGTCTTAGGCTCCCCCTAAGACCAAGAATCCCTTCTGTTCAATTATGCCTTAGGCTCCCCCTAAGACAGAAATAATCTTCACGTTCTTGAATGATTCAAATAGCGGCTACACAAATCGGTCACACAAAACAAAAACTCTTTCTCACCAAGAACAAAAAGTGGTCTGACCCTAGAACAACGATTCTTCAAAAATATTCAATCATTACGGTCAACCCTAGCAAGGGCCCACAACCTACAATAAATAATTTCTCTAGAAAAAGAAAACATTCTCAAAAAAGAATTATGCAGGCCA
>QLSR01000440.1:691-34926 GCA_031780015.1 Citrullus colocynthis | reverse complement strand
GGGTAAGAATTTCTTTTAAAAAAAGATTAGCTTAAGAATTTTTTTTTCAAAAAATAATATTAGTTTTGTTTTAAAAAAAATTATTAGTTTTAGAATTTTTTTAAAAAATAATATTAGTTTTTTTTTTAAAAAAAAAAATTAGTATTAGATTGTTTGAGTATCAGAGTTTGTAGGGTTTATATTTAGTATTACAGTAAATTTTTTAGTACTAATTTATATTTTTTTTGCATTTTAAATATTACTAAATTTTTTTAATGTTAGAGTTTTTAGTCAAATATTTAGTGATGTATATTGTTTTTTATTTTTTTAGAAAATGGTAGACAAGTGTTTGTGATTTATGTTGTTTACAAATGGTCATATGATTGATGGTGTTGATGGGGTTGAATATGACCAACCAGCACATAGGGGTTTTAGCATAAATGTAAACAGTGGACTTGTTTTTAAACAATTTGTTGAAATGATTGGGATGTCACTTGGTGTAGATATGAGATTAAATCAGTTAAAAATAATATACAGACATCCCAATCTAACACCATTACCATTTCCTATTCATAATGAACAAGCGATGAATCTGATGTTTTCTATTGCAATGCCGCTCCCGAACTTAGTGCATTTATATGTTAATGTGAGTAGGGTAGGCTTGGATATAAACTTGAATGCACAATCGTTTAGTTAGTTTGAAGACCCGAATCAATGTATTGATCCTGATCCCGAATCAGTTGCACCAGCCTATGACGATGAAGATATGGTGGCTGGTAAATATCGATATAGGGATTTTCGAACAGAAACAGATGATGAGTTTGAGGAGTTGGATTTTAATGGTCGTCAACATGATATGTTGTCAGATACATTCGCTGATCTTGACATGAATATAATAGATAGCGTTAGAGAACATTACCTAGTTGTAGCTCCTGTGGTCGTTGATAATACCCAATTGTATAAGGGTATGATTTTCCAAGACAAAGAAATGCTACAACATTTGGTAAATTGTTTTGCTATCAAATGTCACGCACCATACAAGGTCGTGGAATCAACAACGAATATTTGGGAAATTTGGTGTAAGAAATGGGAGGATGGTTGCAGATGGCGCCTCCGTGCAGCGAAGAAAAAATCTCATAATTTGTTTGAGATTACTAAGTATGTTGATCAACATGCATGTTTTCACTTAGAGCTTAGTCAAAGTCATGTGCAAATACATTCTTCAATGATTGCACTGGAGTTTTGTGAAACTGTGAGGGAAAAACCGTCCATCAATGTGGCACAACTACAGTCCGACATCAAAACAAAATTCGGATACCATATTCCTTACCATAGAGTGTGGGAGGGTAAACGAAAGGTGTTGGCCAAAGTATTTGGTGATTGGGATGAATCATACAAACTGTTGCCCAGGTGGTTGTATATGGTCAAGCATACAAATTCCGGCATGCGAGTGGAGTGGAGAATAGAGGGTACACATACTGAAGGACATGTCATCCTTACTTCTGTATTTTGGGCATTTGGTCCTTGTATAGAAGTATTTAATAGATGTCGACCCATTATTCAAATAGACGGTACTCATTTATATGGAAAATATCGAGGAAAATATCGAGGAAAGTTATTCATCACTGCACTTGTTGAAAGATGGAGGCCAGAGACCCATACATTTCATATGCCTACTGGAGAAGTCACTATCACACTCCAAGACATAGAAGTATTGTTTGGGTTACCTGTCAATGGCGAGCCTATTACCAGGGT
The DNA here is from genome assembly GCA_031780015.1 of Citrullus colocynthis. Lineage (NCBI taxonomy): Eukaryota > Viridiplantae > Streptophyta > Magnoliopsida > Cucurbitales > Cucurbitaceae > Citrullus > Citrullus colocynthis. Next base: position 33,192 of record QLSR01000440.1, on the reverse strand, counting down.
AATACATAACGATTGGCTGCATATTTGTCAGATCTACTCGGTGTGACCCCACCTGCAAATAAAATTAGGGGATTAAGATTGAGTCATGGCTAGGGACACAATTTCCAGGACTTAATGATGGTGCAGACGAGGAATCCGTCACGAGATACACGAGAGCATACATACTGTAGATTATGGGCGGAAGTATGTTTTCTGATAAATCAAGTCACTTCGTGCACCTAATGTTCCTTCCACTATTAGCAATCTCCATGAGGCGGGACTGTATTCTTGGGATGGAGCGTGTTTGGCATGGCTGTATAAACAGCTATGTAAAGCAACAAAACCTAGTGTTCGTGAAATCACTGGGCCTCTAATACTGCTACAAATATGTGCTTGGGAACGATTTCCAACAATAGCTCCACAACTCCGACATGTCAACGATCATCAATTAGTAGAACGAGCTTACGGTTCTCGGTATGTCATTTTAATTTAATTTAGCTAATATTTTTTGTGACTAATATAGTTAATTTTAAACCTAAAATATTAATTTAATAATATAGGTGGAGAGACCAATTTTGTGTAACTAGGTCAGCTACAAATGTAATGAGTCAATATAGATATATGCTTGATCTTCTTCAACCTGACCAGGTATGTGAATACTAAACCCAAATGAATTTTTTATACATATATTTTTATATACTTGTATTTAATATTTTTAATATAATATGTTATGTTTCAGATTATTTGGGAGCTTTATAAAGCAGTTATGGACACTTTGCCCAATTTTTATCCTAGCGGTCAAGACATATGGCGGACGAGCCCACTTATATGTTTTTACATTGGTGAGTGGCATCTTTCTGACAGAGTAATCCAACAGTTTGGTTTCAAATAGGATGTCCCATCAGAGTGCGATACTGAACCCATACTACATGACATTGACCTGAGAACTGCAGATTGGTCTGAAAAAGTTGCACATTTGGTAGTGCGATGACACTATCATAGAAGGTTTATTGCAATGGGCATTCCAATTGGGCAATTCGATAGGGATGCAACTCAAGATTACATCCTTTGGTATAATAATATTACGAGACGCTACATTACTCGTCCGGGAGCGGCTTTGGGTCATTTGGTATATAATCAAATATTGTTTAATTATTTTTAATTTAAATTTATTTGAAATATTATCTAATTGTTTTGTAATTTACAAAGATCGAACAATAGTAGTCTTCGTGATGCTACAAATGATCCAGATCAGGTAATTACTATATGCAGTAATAACATGAGTTACATGGAGGAATTACACTACATGTACGATATACCTATTGCACCTCCACCAGTTCCTAGGCATAGGGGACGTGCTCGAGTAGAAGAAGATGATTTTGATGCAGTTGACCATAATGTGGAAGAATTGCCTCTTATGATGCAGACGCAGAAGCAGACACAGAGCCAGGCTGGTTATGCTAGTCCGATAATGATGCAACCAGCCTTCGGTTCAGGATATTATGATTCAGAGGCCGGGCCATCGTCTTCATACATGCATACACATGGGCTTGGTTGTGAACATAATAAATATCTATACTATGAAGCGCCTGCAGAGGTACCAGAGCAACCAAATCACCAGATCACCAGATCAACCAGAGCAACCTAGAGTTCAAAGTCGACGACGCCAACCAACTCGAAATCGGCAACATCCGCCTTGTGGGACACATTGAATTTTTTTATTATTATTAATTTTAGTGAAAGAAAAACAATAAATTATTGTATTAATATTGACACCTTAATTTTATATTGGCTGGTTAGTGATAAAATATATCTTTTTTTGTTATTAAAAACTATAATGGTTTTTTTTAAAAAAAGTTAGTTAAAATAATATTATTAAAGTATAATTATTATTTATTAAATATATATATATACATATATCGAAGTGAAAAGGGAAAAAAACAATTAAAAAAAAAAATTGTTGGTCGAGGACTCAACCCTCGAACAAGGAAAAGAGAGGAAAAAAAAAAAAAAAGAAAGAAAGAAAGAAAGAAAGAAAGAGACCCTCGACCAAATAACTGACTTCAAACTATTTAGCTTTAACCATGTTAATAGTCCCACATTATTGGTTGATAGAGAGTCAAAGTTTATTTACCAATAAATCACGAAATGCTATGGTTCTTCAATATGATTTCTTCATTTTGTCAGAAGTCATTTGCGGGATCATGCACCTTTTCGTAGTTATAACTAGAAAAGTACAGTTGGTTGTATCCAACTTATTCTCGCTTCCCCATAAAATTTACAATATTTTCTTAAATATTTTAAAAAATACAATATTTTCCTAAATATTTTATAAAATAATTATATATTTTTTTAATTTTTCCAATTTTAATCATTCAAAAAGGTTATTCTTGCTTAATTATTATTATTATTAGATTCTCTAAAGAACAAGCTTTGAGTTTCTTGGACATATAATAAAAACTGATTATCTTACCTATGGATATATCATCTATGTGTATTTTCCTATATCATAGGGTAAGGTTTATTTTTTATTTTTTTTATTTTTTATTTTTTTATTTAATTTTTCCTTCTTTTGTAAGCTTTTACCCTATCAATAGAAGAATATATTCCAAAGATATTTAATTTGACATCTTACCTTTTAATTCGCTAATATAATTTGACCGTGTAATAAATAGATAATATATTAAAATGTTTGTTGAAATTTTTTCCTCTAACATTTTGGAGTTCGTTCACAATTACAAACATTACTTTAAGTTCTCAATTTTGATAGTCCTTTGTATGCTTTTTTCGCTTTTAATTTTAAAAAGTTTATGTTTGTATAATTTTAAATTATACAAATTGTTATTACAACCTATAGGTTATTGTATGTTAATTACCGTTGAATAATACTTACCTTAGAATAATTTATTATATCATGAGTTTGTATTACGTCAAATATCATAAACAAGAAAAATTTCAGTGAATAGGCAATTATACAATTAGGAACATCTAAATGTCACGTTGGATATAAGTAGTCAACTGATTTATGATCATTATTAATTTAAATTATGTGGTTGCTGCATTTCGGTAATTTAAAAATGTATATATAAAAATATATAGCTTTCTTAGATAAAAGCAAACAACGATTTGAAAATATTGTAGTTTTATAATTTAATTAAAGTTGTATTATATTTGTAAGTCATAGGTAAATTTGAATTAATTGTGAGGTCTGTTGTCTTAATTCTAAAATATATGAGTACGTACTTACCTTTATATATATATATATATAGTTACAAATAGAACTTGTTTTCTTATTAATAATATTATTTCAGACAACAAGTTTATTAATTACTGAGATTTTGAGAACAAGAATGCGTTTAGTATTTATTGAATAATATATTTAGTGATTAATTAGTTTAGAATAACACCACAACAAATTTCGCTATAGTTTTAGAGTATTATTATAAAGATCGTTTTCAAGTATTGCAAAATGAACAAAATTATTTATAAATATAGAAAAATTTTACTATTTATCAACAGGTAGATCGCGATAGCCTTCTATTGTATGTCTATTGTGATATATCCGCTAATAGATAGTAAAAATTTTTTATTTTTATATATAATTTGATATTTTTTCCATTAATAATAATTTTATGTATTTTTGAAAATGAATTAACATGATAAAAATTCATCCTGAACAAAGGTTTTCCTCTCTTCCAGAAGGACTAATGGGTTTGCGACAACAACCTATCAAAATTGTATGTATTTATTTTATGAGCCATATTTGAATATATTCTTGTTACGTTCATCGTTTGTCAGTCTACTATAACTACACAATTAAATAAAAATAAAATATCTTTTGTTTTAAAAGATAAGAGTTTGCTATAAGATAAATGGCAGTTTGACACAATTGTGTGAGTTACAAAAAGATAAACGCATCTAGAATGTACCTAAATCTAGAATGCACCTAAGTATTTTTTTTTTTAGGAGTATTGGAGTTTTATGTGTTGACTTTCTATTTGTTTAAGGCAGTTGGTGTATAGTTACGAATATCACAAATATAGTCTTAACATGTAGTTATGATATTAAAAATTGCTGCAAAATATTTTATTTCCTTATTTATATATTTGCTGCTGGTATATTCTGCTCAATACGTTTTCCTATTGGAATTGAGATCTTTTATTTTCAATTACGTCAATATTTTTCATTATTTACATTGTATTATAAAAAGTGATTAATGATGATTTTTAGGTGACCCAAATTGCCTGATTAAATAACTAGAAGTGAAAAATAAATAAATAAATAAAATAAAATAAAAATAACCATCACTTCCATGACCTTTTTGTCCTTCTATCATTACAATCTACCGTCAAAATTAAAATAACCAGAAAATTAACCAAAAAGTAGATGTCTATGTTTAGAACACTACCACCTGAAGTGTCCATCCTTCTTCCATCTTTACAATCGGTCGCCAAAGTCGAAACAACCATGAAATTGACAAAAACAAAGAGGCGACTCGCAAAATGAGCCAAATAAAATATATTAATTAGGTCTCTAGCGTTAATTTATTATTTTTGCAAAAAAGGCAAAAAATAAACTCAGCCCATGTGATACAACTGACACACTTTTTATATATTTGATACAACTGTTACACATGTGTGATACACCTAATACACTTGATACACTCGATACACACTTGATACCCCTTGATACACTACTGTCTGAAATCTGATATATCGTTGATAAACTCATGTCTTAGGTTTGATACACTCATGTATTACTTCAAGAATCTATTGATTGATATTTGATACATTCAGGTCTTTTCATTGTTCAATTTCCTAAAATTTTTTATTTTATTCATGTTTTATTACTTTTTCTCTCCTCCATTAATTTGAAAAAAAAATCCAACCAATTTATTTGAAGTAAGTACAATAATTTTGAACTAATTAATTTTTTTAAAAAAAGTACTTTAATTGAAATATAATACTGATATATTGTTAATATACTATCAATAAACTTTATTGAAATTATGTTGATATACTTTAAAATGATACACTCATTTATACTATTAATACATGTAACTAATATACTGTTAATATTTTATATAATGATACTGCTAATAAACTTTATTGATATACCGTGGATATACTTTATAATGATACACTCGTTTATATTAGTATTACACTTAACTAAAATACCATAGATATACTTATAATGATACACATGTTTATATTGTTGATACACTTGATTGATATATATTGCTGATATAGTTTATAATAATATACACGTTTTTACTTTTGAAGCATTTGATTAATATATTGTTGGTGCACTTTATAATGTTACACTCGTTTATACTACTAATATACTTGACTAACATACTATCGATATACTAATGATATAATGTTTATACTGTTGGTACACTTTGACCGATATATTGTTGATATGTTTTATAACGATACACACATTGATTGATAATAGGTACTTATTTATTGTTATCTGATTTACTATTTACCTTATGGGCACTTGTCGGGCTTAAACCCAAACTTTTAGGCTACCCAAAAAGATGATGTCCATAGTAGAAGTCAAATCACCCATCCATCCATACGACACGATAGCTTCAGCAAAGAGTAGAGAGAACTAAGCTGTTGACAGAATTAGTGACCACCAATAATCATCTGAAAAAGATGATGTCTCTAGCAAGAGTTAGATCACTATTGCAAATTATAGTTGATGATAAAGTCGGAGCACAAGCTACTCGTAGTTCAACTCTTGTAAAAAAAAAATTGAAGCAAGTTGTTTAGAAAAAGTATGAAAAATGGTGATGCAACAAAGAAAGAAAGAAATAGGGAGAGAGAAAATATTTATAAAAAAAAAAAGAAAAATAAGAAGTTTAAGAACTTGTCGCAAGAAAAAAAAAATGAAAAGATAAGAAGAAAGAATTAAAATAAAATAAAAGAAGCTAAAATTCAAGTTTTGTTCTTTGGATATTTTTTTTTAAAAAAAAAGTTAAAAAGAAAAGAAAAGAAAAGAAAAACTAGAAGAAAACAAAGTATGAGAAAAAAAGTAAAAAAAAAAATGGGACAATTCAAGTTTTTAAAGGAGAAAGTATGTAAAACTTGTTAAATTGTAATTCTAAAAATAATTCTTAAATAGTAAATATTTAGAAGAAGGAAAAAAAAGAAGGTTGAAATTATTACTAGACTATTTTAAAAAATAAATAAACAAAATATCAAAATTAAAAATTTTATAATATATACAAAATTTAAAAGGTTGAACATGGTTGCAAAATTATATTAGTAAATTGTTATCTATTACAAATTTCTAAAAGAAAATGCAGGTTGAAGATGAATCCTTACCCAACTAGACTTCTCTTTTGTTTTACCCAATGTAAAATGGTGTTGATGTTCACTTCTTGTTCCATAATTTTGTGTTTAGCTTTAGTCAAATCGAGAAACAATAAAATCTACCCTTTGAAAAAAGAAAATCCAAATATTTGTCTCAAATCTAGAATAAATGTACAAAGATTTGGAAGATAAACATAATAATATTTCGTTTAAGAAAAAGAAAAAGGAAAGTCTAAATATTGTTTTAAAAAGTAAAATACATAATCATCTTTAAAGATTTGAAAGATAAGCATAAAAATTTATAATTCTTTTCGCAAAATCTTCTTTTAATAAAGATTAATCTTTACTGATTTTAAAGATATCAAAGAACATTTTTGAAAAAACGAAGGCGTATATAAAGTCACTCCTTCTAATTTTCATTTATTTATTAAGTCGGTGGAGTCAACATAACACTATTTATTTCTTTATTTTATAGAGAGCAACATTTCCAAATTAGCTATAAATATAGCTACCCCATCAACAACAAACCATACATCCCACTTAACTTCCAACAAATACACAGATATAAGAATTTCAAGATGTCTTACCATCGTAAGTTTATCTTCTTGTAATATTTTGGTTGAGTTCATCTTCCTTTTTAAATATACTTTTAATCTTAACTATTTAACAAATTTTTTTTTCTTTTTTTTTTTTTCTTTTTTGTCTTTTCTGCATATGTTGGAGAACAGTGAAATCGTGGCCTGCACTGGTCTTTATGGATGCAAACACGGTTGCAAATATCATCAAGAAAGAACATCCTGACTTTCAGATAATCAAAATGATGGCAGGATCTCCAGTAACAATGGATCTTAAACATGGTCGAGTTCGATTATTTACAAATGTAGAGGAAATTGTTGTTGAAGTTCCTCACGAGGGCTAAAATGTAAACATATATGTTTCAAATGCTAATTAAATAAAGTAGAATCTAGTTCTACTACTTAACATTATCAATACTTTGCGCTTTTTCTTTTCTGTTCTTGGCTTTTTGTTTAGTATAACAATGGTGGTAATAAAGATTTGAACGGAGGATACACATCAATTACTTTTAAGCTATCTCAATCCAAAAATATAAAATTAAAAATAAATTAAAAAAAAGCAGCACAAATCACAATATGTTACATAGTAGAAATATGCGTGAATTATCTTTAATCTTTATCCTTGAAGGATGTTACATGTTCATTTCCTTTGACCTATTTCACTTCGAAATTTAATGCTTGAGCTTTGTTCATATCTAGATAGTTCGTGCCATTATATCACATGTTTGCAAGTTTTATTTATTGAATTCTAAAATTCAAATAATAAAACATATTAAGATAAACAAATTGATTTATCATGTCATTATTGATATCAAGATTTCACTTTTGCAAATACATTAATAGGTATATTGATGACAATAGATATCGTCAGTGTATAGATTTATAAAATTTATTTTAATTAATAATTGAATTGTTTTTACTTTCAACATCAACTTTTTTATTCTTATGAAGATTAATTTTTAGGATTCCATAGGTAACAGTTGTTTGAGGACCATGTCTTTGTCATGCCAAGAGCCTTAGCATCGTTTGTAACAATGCACTATTCTTTAGTAACACGAACATTCATGCCTTGGTCACATAGTTGGTTGATGCTGATAAGGTTGACAGTAAGATTTTCAACCAGCATGACATCATCTAGAGCAAGAATACCTTGAAAATTTAGCTTCCCTTTTCCAATAATCTTACCCACTGCACTGTCTCCCAACATGACTTTTTTAGCACTTACAGGTTTGAGGTTAGATAAATAATTTTGTTCTCCAATCATGTGGCATGAACTTCGTCAAAGTACCAATCTCTTCTGGTAGATGATCTAAGAGAGATCAGAACTACATTGCATTTAATTTGATCATCCTTATTCTCCAAACATACTTAAAGTTTCATGTTTTTGGACTACGATAATGTGAGTAATGAGGTGCCTTTCCAACATTTGAGGACTTGTGGAGCAAATTTAGGAATTTATAGTAGAAAGGTCGCATGTGACCAGCTTTACCACAAAAGTGACAAATCCATTGAGGTCTGAGACATCTGATAGATTCCCTACGAGGCCTCCCAAAGGCTGTTTCAGCATGCCATAGGTTTCAACATTTTGAGCTTTGACAAATTCTTCTGCTTGCCTTTGGATTGCAAGTGAGAATTGTACTATCTTCCAGATTTTAAGAAACCAAGACCAGTCACCTATAGCCTTTCCTTTGGATAGAATTTTTTCAAGAGAGTTTATACCAGTTTTGAGCATTCTTATATTTTTGCTCAAGGAGTCTTTCTCAGTTGTTCTGATATAGTTCACGTTCCAGATATGCTATAATAGACATGAGTTTGTGGTTGTCAGCTAGTAGAGTCTCTATTCTTTCTTTTTGCACATTCAGAACTTTTAAGTCATCTTGCCATTTGTTGAACAAGGCTTGTTAAGTGGGATCATCCAAAACTGATTGAGGAATGTTGTCTACATGATCAATATAAACGTCATATTCAGAGATCTTAGCGGACGAGGTATTACAGAAGATGTTGCTGACAGGCGCTTTGATTTTCTTCTAACTCACTACTATCTTCAGAATCATTGTCAGACAAAGTTAGAACATAACTTTTATTTTGCTTTTTTAGAGAATTTAGACATTCTGCTTGAAAATGACCATATCCTTTACACTCTCTACATTGGACAGATCTTTCTTTATGAAAGGTGGAATTCATATGTTTTTCTCCGTCTTTCTTATTGCCAGAAGCTTTGAACTATTTTGCCGTAGAATTACCTGCAGTCTTGCTTCCAAATCTCTTACCAAATCGTTTGAGAACACGGTTAAATTGCTTGGAGAGTAAAGTGATAGATTCAGTGAGAGACTCCTTGGATTCTATCATACACGTCAACTTGCTGCTCAATTAGAGATTGCAAGGTAATGCTCTTATTCCTCTCTGATTTCCTTTATAGAGACATGTCAAAAGTCAGTAGAGAGCTAAATAGCTCATCCACTTTCAAGGATGATATATCTTGAGCTTCTTCAATAGCAGTGACTTTCATATTGAATTTCTATGGTAGAGATCTAAGAACCTTGCAAACCAGTCTTTCCTTTAAGATCTTTTCCTCAAGGGCAAATGATTTATTGGCAATATCAAGAAACCAAATATTGAATTCAGCTATGGACTTCTCATCTTTCATTTTCAAATTCTCAAACTTTCATATCAGCAGTTGAAGTCTCAACATGTTAACTTTAGAGATTCCTTCGTTGGCAACGGATAAAGGAATTAGAAGGCCAAATTTGAAGGTAAGTAAGTTAAGAGGTTGATTTGAAGGTTTATGGAACAAATTAGAACTTAAAATGGTTAGAAGTCTTGATTTTTATGGCTAAAAGAGTAGGTTGAGCTGTTGAAGCTATCGAGTGGATGTCGGCTAGTGGTTGATGACAGCGGGCATGGAGAGGCTATTGGTGGCAAGGACAATCGGGAGACGTTTAGAGGCTATTTTGATCGTTTGCACACCTATGCGGGCAGGTTAAGACGCGCAGGTGACAAGCAGTTTAAAGCAGGCATACGTGGGGCAGTGGCATGTGTGTGGCTGAAGAGGGCTAACGTTGGACCCCCAATCTGTGCATAAAGTTGACACACAGTGAGTTGTGGGACTTCCACACCAGGTGTGTGTGAGTGGTTAACGCCCAGTGTGTGTGCCTGTGAGACCGTGTGGCTGTGCAGGTGTGCAGGAGTTGTAGCACTGTGTTGGTGTCTGTGTGTGGCTGTACGAGTGTGCAGGAGTTGTCGCACAAGGTAGTGTCCTTACTGTGTAATGGGAGTGAGTGACTAAGTCTGTAGGCGAGTGAGTGACTAAGTCTGTAGGTGAGTGTTGGTGTCGTGTCTAGCCAAGTTGCACGCCTAGTTTCAAATTGCATCATTTAAGGTATTGGTCATTCTGATTGGTGCTGGTGAGTTATTTCAAATGTAAATATGATCTAAGGATGTCAATGGCTTAAGATGAGACTTGAAGGATTTAAAAGCAGTTTAACTAAAAGGATAAACTTATTTTCAAGTCAAGAGGAACTGTGGAAGGTTTACAATCTATTTGGGACCCAATTAAAGGAGTGAGTGACAATGTTTTCAAAGAATAAAAGTTGATGTTTACTTAATGTGTTCTTAAATAAATGTTTATCTTGGAAAAGCATGTTTTATATGTGATTTATAGGTTTTACTATGCATGTTGTTTAGCTTGAAGTTCAATGTTTACTAAGAGGGTTTTCTATGTTTGATGAACTATTTACTGAGCGAGTTTCATTTAAAAAGCATGAATTTACCCTAAAAATGTTAAATGTGGGACCCAGAACTGAAGGACAAGGAGAAGGTATTTGGGCAGCTCGGTATATAAGGTTTTTGGGACCTACTTTGGCACACATGTAGGCTTTGGGTCCTATGTTAAGGTGCTAGCCCTTTGGGGGTATTTCTATATGCACATAGGAGAGTGGTGACGCTGATTGTATTGAGACTACTCTACATCAGCTAAAGATTGTTTTCGACGTTGAGAGTATCGAGCTTGCTCTAGCTCAATTAAGGTTTAAACGGTACAATTGTTCAATGTTAAATGATGTTAAGCATATCACGTTTAATGGATTTTCTAGCTATGTTTTTCATATGGTCAATGTTTAACACTTATGGTTTTCTATGAACAAAGTTATTTGTTTATATTAATTTAAATAGTCTGTCACACACTGGACAACCCAGCTCACGGTTTTCTTCTGTTTTCTGTCTTCCAGGTAGCAAACAAGTTCACGATGCTTAGCCTACCCAACTTTGTCTGCTTCTGCTACAAATCCCTTGGTTATTTAGTTATCTTGTATGACTTGGAACTTAAGTGAACTGTGTACGTATAGACTAAGACTTAGGATGACTATGTGTTTGTAATTATGGTCTATATGTAAACAAGTGTGGATTTATTATTTGTAAATAAGTTTCAGGACTTTATCTGCTTGTCTTTGAATGTTATGTTATCAGTATAAATTGTTTATCAGGTGGAATAAAAGAACTAGAAAAGGAAATAGGTTAGACAGTATATGTCGTAAAAAGGTCGATGCTTGTTGTCCTCAGACACTAGTAATGATCAATGTTTAGAAGAACACACCCAACTTATACAAAACTCAACTAAAATGAGAATAAGCTAATTACTAGTGAGCTATTTAGGCTCTCCCTAAATATTAAGCTCCTTATGAAGAGTTAGAATTGAGGCTCCCCCTCAATCTGCCGCCACAGTGCAAAAACTCTCTCACTCTTTTTTCATCACAAAGTTAAATTACCATTCAACTTAGAAAACCCTTCTCACGAGGATCTTGATGTTAGTGACACAGTTCAAACATCAAAGACAAAGGCCAAGAGCATTGCCAAGAACAACCAAGCAACAATAATTTATACTCTGCCAATTTGGAAACAAATCCAATAAACGGCTTCTACACGATAATCTCCAATAAACGACTTACCCTAAAAACCACCAAACAAGAATAATATATAATCTACCAATTTGGAAACAAATCCAAACCAAATAAGGAAAGACACAACACCCACAAACCAATCATCGCACAACCATAGAAGGAAAGAATATCCACGAAAAAGGCGCGCAAGAACTCAATGACAGACGGAGAGACAAACGAGATAAAAAAAAATATATTAATTGCCAAACCACAACTATAACATATACACAATTCCTTTTTTTTTTTTCTTTAAGCGTATTGGATTAAAAATTATATAATTTAATTATTTCCGTAGATTTGTTTTTTAATTAGACTGATGAATTAGTGAGATGTTTTTCTCTTATTAAGGCCTTTTTTCTAGGTGGGTTAAAATTTCAGGGTCAACAAGAGTACTTTCATCCATATTGATTTAAAATATTTATTTAGAAAATGAGTTTAGCTATCTATCCAAAGAATAATTAGGTTGGCTATTTTTCAAGTTGTGCTAGTTAATTTTAGCTATTCTTCTTGTTGCCTTAAACTTTTGTATTTAGTTGTGATAACGCTTTGTGATATTTTCCTTAGCTTAACTCCAGATCATTGTGCTATTCAACAAGTTTATTTAGTGATTTTATAGATCTCGGGCATCTAGGAGGTAGAATGAGGTGTTAAGGTCAAAATGGAGCTAAAACGGATAAATTCAAAACTCAAAATGCATCATTCGGGAAAGTAGAGGAGAAATTACAGATATCCTTGGAGGAGATGGCATCGCAACACCTGCTTGACATGTTCCAGTAGCTTCCATTTGAAAAAGTGTCGTGATGCTATGCATTTTGATGGAAGTCAAAGTTTCTGCAAGTGGACCCTAGTGCCACAATGCTACCCCAGTATTGCGACACGATGCCATTTCTCGAGAGATCTAAACCGCGAAGGGCGCTGCTACCTTCTAGTGCCTCCGTGCTAGCTTAACTATATATATATATGCTTTGAGTTTATGTCATAAATCTCGTGGTTTGTAAATTTGTCTAAACGAGTTATTTATTTAATTAACTAAGTAGTATTTTGTTTTACAATTAAACTGCTTAACTCAATCCAATAAAGTAAGATTCAAGGTTATTTTATGTAACTTGAACAATATCTGTTAGACATACAAATGGATCTTGTTCAAGTAATTGTTAGGATTAGTGCCCTAAATCTTGTTGTCTCATAGTTTGTAATTGTAAATACGAATGATTTATTTAATAAAATAAGAAGTATTTTGTTCGACATTTAGATTGCATTAATTCAATCCAATAAACTAGGATCCAATATAACTTTTGTAACTTGAACTTTATGTGGTAGACATACAAATGAATCGTGTTCAAGTAATAACCTAAAAGGTTTGTAGTATATGGATAAGGTTGTGTGTCTTATCCTAGTGATACTATGGATACGACTTACTTTGTAAATATTAAGAGAGTTGTAAGTGTTACAAACAATTTGTTCCAAATTGTTCATGTGGAGACATGTGAGTAGAGTTATCCTATATAAAGAGTTTGTATAAGATTGAACCACGAAATGATTAATCTCTCTTTATAATACCGTTGATTGAAGAGACTAACATTTTATAAGATGACCATAGGTAATTAGATCTCAATCCTGAGTGAGTTATGGACTCCTGTCTATAAGGGCAGTCCCTTAATTTGTACGGGTGAGAGTGGCCCGTAACGCCGACTCAATAAGCCTACCATTTTGGGGACTTATCCAATTAGCTAGGGAGCTGGAAACATAACTATAAAAGATGAAGTTCACTCCTTCTCGCCTTCAGGGAAAGTGGATAAATTCCAACCTTAAGTGCTGACTCCCAATCTTGAACAATGGAGTGCTTCCCTCTCATTGGCCTGAAAGAGATTTGTTTATGGCAGGACCATAAAGAGGTGGTTCATTAAAGGATCAGTAGGACTTAAGGAGTAAGAGATAATTACAGGGGTAAAACGATAATTTGATCTAGCTGTAAATACGAGATATTCATGAAGGATTGACTTACTGGTAAATTATTACATCCATGGACAAAGAAATATTCTACAGTGCGAAGATGGCAGTTGTGGGTCTTTAGTGGAGTGACCCATAGTTAATGAATGTTGATTAATTAATTAAGATTAATTTAATTAAAGAGCTTAATTAATTAATCTCGAATCATTTGAGCTTCTAATCTGTAGGTTCATTAGGTCCCTGATAAGCACTTGAAAAGTGCTTTCTATTCTCCCAAATTAAGGGAGTTTATATTAGATTTCACTTGTTTCCTAGTGGTTTTCAGGTTAAAATGAGGAAAATTAGAAGAAAAGACTAAAAGATCAAAACCGAGCAAGAATACCGCGAAAAAGAGCTGAAAAACCCAAAATGGCAGAAATTGGGGCAGCGCCGCGGCGCTAAAACCCGAGAGCTAGCTTTTCTGATCGCAGCCTTAGCGCCGCGGCGCTCTCCAACAGTGTCGCTGCGCTGCCCCAGAATTTTCAATAGCGTTGCGGCGCCAGTTTTCCTTAAATGAAAAATTGTTATTTTTGGTAAATTTTGGGGCGGCCAAACTCTATAAATTTGAGGGTTTCCAGCAACCCTAGGCATCAAAATCAAATCAAGGAAGTGCAGACCTAAAGAGGCACAAAAAGGAGAGAATTGAGTGAGAGTTCAAAGAGTGAGTTAGTTGGAAGGAAGAGGAAAAGAGTTCGAGATAGTCGTGGTGCCCTTCGAATTCCGACGTGAGAGCCAAGGAGATCGTGACGGTGCTACCTCAATCAAGAGCCTCTTTTCAGTAGAGTTTGCCTTTCTTTATACTCTTTCTTTGTTTATTTTGCTCAAACATGTTGCTTCAAGCTATGAGTGGCTAAACTCTTTAGTTTTAGGGTTTTGATGATTTGTTTATGAAATTATGTTGATCTTGTAGACTTTCATGGTTTTGTTGGAATGATTATGCTTTTCATTGTTATTGTGTTTAATTCTTGTGGATTGGCCATCTTCACATGTTAGGTTAGATGTATGATTGAGAGATTGTATGTTTAACTTGATCCATAACAATGAATTGTTGTTAATTTATCACGAGAGTAGTTAGGTTGACAATAAAAGTTGTTAAAGACTATTTTTAATGCCATGTAATTTTGTATTGGTTTTAAGAGATTAATAATCAATCGAGTTGCATGAGAAAGGGTTGTTTTTTAGAGAAAATAACTTGGAATTAAGTTTCTAGACTTAGGCATATGAATGACAATAAAATCCATGAAATCTATAATATTGCATGATGAAATAAACAAGGATTCATTACCCTAGAACTCTCTTTGACTCTTGTGTTTCTCACTTTAATACTTTTCTTATTTGATTTATATTTTCCATAACTCATAATTTTCAAATTCAATCCTCAAATAAAATTGATTCAACTCTAGAATAGCTAAGTAACTTAAACCTTCACAATTGGATCTCCAGTGGAACGATATTCGGACTTAACCGTCTTATATTATAACTTGACCCGTACACTTGCGGTTAACACTCAAAGTGCGCATCAAGTTTTTGGCGCCACTAGCTCACTAAAATTAAAACAAGGTGTGACGACCCAACTCCTTAGGACTTGAACTAGGTCGTCACTACGGGCATGCATACATCTTAAACTACTCTTTTTCATAATTTTACTAAAAATCAAAAGAAATTTATTAAAATAAATATTTTCAGCAAAATCCAAATAACTGAAAAATCTTTGATTGGGGTACCCTTGTACAATTTAACAAAATAAGAAACTTACATTAAAACATCTGATTGTGAGAAATTTTAAAGGAAAAATAAGTTATGAATTCAAATGAGAGAACCAAAATTCTTAAAGATGAAAACATGAAATCTTGCGTGGAAGCATCTGAGTAGTTCCAATGGCATGGTCAAGGTTTTCTTTCATCATTCGTCGAGGTGCCCTTTCCTTTACTTAAAAAATATAACATGAAAAGAGTACAAAATACTCAGTTAGTAACCCCACTACCGGGGTCAAGGTAAACACTTATGGTTACCCGAAGGCACACAAACGTAGTAGGGCACCCGTTGGCACCCAGTAGCATAGTAGGAAAGCCATAGCTTTTGGTATCATAGTAGGAAATTCGTCGGTTTTCAATATCATAGTAGGAAACCCGTTGGCTTCTGGTATCATAGTAAGCATTAGGAGGGTAAATCGCCACTTTTCTCTAAAGATGCTTATATCCAATTCACATCATAAATCATAACAAACAGTGCGCAAATATCATCATACTTATAAAATGATTCTAGCCAAAATTTGTCTATAAATGCCTAGGCGATTCCAGTAGTAAGATGGATAAGTAGCTAACCACGCAGCCAATTCTCGCAAAATCCTCGAATTAAAACCTGGGGTAAATCCCAACTTAAATTAAACTTCTAGGCTTAACTCCAATCCCAAATTAATCAAAATTTACACCAAATAATCTTATGCAAAGAGTGATTTAATTCAGACTTGCTGAAAATGCTTCTAGTTTCTCGGATCAAAACAACGATTTACACATAACCCAAAGAAAAAATTTTAGGAACTCACGCGAGAGAGAAACCTACAAAAACACCAATAATCTTACCCAACCCATGATTCTGGCAAGTGGCAGAGTTGGTAATGGCGTACACACGACCATGGCAAGCAACAGTACACGAGGGCCACCGCTTCAATCATTCGAAGCTTCCTCGAGCAGCGCAACGAATCTGGCGGCGAAGACGAACGGTGGGGTGCAAGTGGCTGTGTGCGGCTGGGCAAAGATAGCTGTGCACGAGGTTCAGTGGTGAAGCGTGCGATTGTCGATGACCATGAGCAACGACGATCGACAGCATACGTGGCGAAACGAGTCTTGGCAGTCAGCGGTGGCGGCGGCAATCCCTAGGCACGAGCGCACGGAGAAGAGGACTCAGTTCTTTTTTTCTTTTTTTTTTTTTTTGTCTGGCACGCAAAATTGAGGAGGCCTATAATAGATAGATAAATAAAACTTATCCCTTTCCTTTATAATAGGGGTGTACACAGGTTGGGTTGGCCCGGGTTAGGGGTTTTTTTGGACCAACCCAAAATTCTGGGTTGGCATACGCTCCAACCCATCGGTTCCATTTTGAAGGGTCAACCCAACCCAACCCAACCCAATATTTTCGAGTTGTGTCGGGTTGGGTCATCGGATTGCTCTCGCTCTCTCGCTCTCTCTTGCTCGTGCTCTATCTCGCCCTCTCTCTCTCTCACTCTCTCTCCCGCTTTCTCTCGCTCTCTCGCTCTCTCTCCCGCTAGCTCTCTCGCTCTCCCATGCTCTCTCTTGCTCTCTCTGTCCCTCTGTCACTCTCCTGCTCTCTCAAAGGTCAACCTTTACTAAAATATATATATATATATATATATATATATATATATATATATATATATATATATATATAACTTATCCTTTTCCTTTATAATAGGGGTGTACACAGGTTGGATTGGGCCGGGTTAGGGGTTTTTTTGGACCAACCAAAAATTCTGGGTTGGCGTACGCTCCAACCCATCTGTTCCATTTTGGAGGGTCAACCCAACCCAACCCAACCCAATATTTTTGGGTTGTGTCGGGTTGGGTCACCGGATTGCTCTCGCTCTCTCTCTCTCTCTTGCTCGTGCTCTATCTCGCCCTCTCTCTCTTAGACTCTCTCTCCCGCTCTCTCTCGCTCTCCCGCTCTCCTGCTCTCTCTCGCTCTCTCGCTCTCTCTTCTGCTAGCTCTCTCGCTCTCCCATGCTCTCTCTTGCTCTCTCTATCCCTCTGTCCCTCTGTTGCTCTCCTTCTCTCTCGAAGGTCAACCTTTACTCAAATATATATATATGTATATATATATACATACATACATATACATATATATGGCAAGGTCGATTCAGGTTAACCCGAGTTAAAAAATCACCAACCTACGACCCGGCCCGAAATTAAAAAATTAAAATTTTTTAACTCAACCGAACCCAACCCCTACGGTTTGGGTTGGGTAGTTCGGGTAGGTTGGGTTACCGAGTTTTTTGAACACCCCTACTTTATAAAACCTTAATTCCTTATTATATACCTATATATTTATAATTACCTTCACTTCTCCCTCTTTAATTTCTTAAAATAAAAATCTACTCCACCTAAAATACACAATTTAATCAAATCTCACAATTTTCTTTCCAATTTTTTCTAAATTGGATTTTCAAACCCAAATCTTGTCACACCCCTTCCCGGATTTTCCTCCCTTAACCTGAGAAGAGATGTGAAGACAGTAACCTTGACTCCTCTGTAAGTTTCACTGTCCATCCATTTCCGCCAAAAACATCCCAGACAAGGTTTCTGTGTAGGCAAAGCATCCCGAATTCGCTTGCTACCTGGAATATAAAATAAAATATGAAAGCGTAAGTTAAAAGCTCCGTGAGTGACTGGTTTTGTAAAAAAACTATCTTTAGTTTGAACAGAGGCTTGCCAAAACAATACATATAAAACAAGGATTTAACACGAGAGTTCAACTAAAACAGTTCTTTCGCAAGACCTTGCCAATCTCATGAATTCGTTCTAAAACATATAAAATCGTTATCAACTCGTACATGATTTTCAACAGATCATAAGAAAACAATTCAGTTGCAATATTTTTCCCTTAGTTGAAGTGGAGCAAAACTCAACACTCCAACGTCGAAAACGAATAAGGATCGATGCAGAGCAAGACTCAACGCACCAGCATATAACCTCTATGTGCACATAGGAATATGGCGAATTGCCCAAGTACCTTCTCATGTCCCTGAGTACTGGGTCCCGGGGAAACTCACATGCCTTATTAGCAATGGGCCTCCTCTAAAACATTTTATAAGCGAGTTAACCAAGTACTGGGTCTCGGGAAAACTCACATGCCTTATTAGCATTGAGCCTCCTCTAAAACATTTTATAAGCTGGTTACCCAAGTACTGGGTCCCTGGGAAACTCACATGCCTTATTAGCATTGAGTCTCCTCTAAAACATTTTATCCATCAATTTACATAAATAGTTCATCTAAATCTTTTGCAGAAAACAGGATGTTCCTTGATAAACAATATTTTGCAACATGCCTTTCGTTATCATAAAGCAATCAAGTAAAACATGTCTTTTGAACAATATATTCAAACATTATGCTTTTCAAAGAAACAGTCATCTCAAAGCCGTCTCAAGTAACAACATTTTTAATAAAATTCATTTTCGAAGAAAGGAAATAGTCACTCACAAATCTCTTAAGGAATTTTTCCCTTTTTCACTCAAATCCCTGTTTTCTCGAGCTTCTTAAATGCAAGGTTTCAGCTTCTAACTCACAAGGTAGCTGCTTCCACCCTCTGGTAGCTCAGTTGAACGCAGTGTTCTAACTTTGGAACGCCAGATTGAGGTTCTTCTGTCAATTTGAGTGGACGCAACCCTGTCTTTAAAATGCAAGGTTGATGAATAACTCAAGGTGCTTCCTAACTCTTTCCTTTTTCCGGATGTGTTGACCTCTCTTGGACGTAAAGCCTAACGTGAACGCATCATCCAATTTTGGACGTGGCGTTCACCTTGAACATAATGTTGTTCTCAACGCAAGGCCGACCCCGAGACAAGACATCTTCCTTATTATCGGATGACTAAGTTTATCAAGAATACCTTCTTCCTTCCCTTTTCTCAAGATTTCTTACTCCAGAGTCATCCGTCCTTACTTTCCCCCTCAGAGTCCTATTTATAGCGGCTCGCCATTCATCTTTCCTTCTCCTTTTACCACTTGGTTGCTACAGGTTGCTCTGCATGTCTAACTAATCATGCATTAGTCCAAGTGTCGCCTTGCATGAAACACTTAACATACCTTATTAACACATCTTTATTTTAAGGTGTCAAGTTTATGAAGCCACCTGGCCTTTATAACTTATCTTATTTGTCCAATATTTCAAATAGACAGTCATTCAATCCATACGACGTCCTCATGCGTTTATTGAGTTTCCTCTAAGGTTTGAGCTTCCCTACTCACTTGTCTAGCTCTTAAACAACTACACTACCGTCTTTGACACGTAGAGATAACTGTCTCAACGCATAGGGACTTCAACGCATTACAACCTTACCAACGCATGATAAACCAAATACGTTTCTTCTCCCGTCGACGCGGCGACTACTTCAGCTCACAACAACCATTCGTGATCACCTTCAACGTATAGCCGCGCTATTACAATCCAGTGCCTACACAATACCGCTAGGTATCAACGACAACAAATCCTTCTCAAGCTCTTCCTCTATGCGTTGGTCCTGTTGCGTTCACTTCCATCCTGTGTCCATGACCATCTTCCTATCCTTAGTCATTCCTTGATTATTTCCAAGGTTATTCTTTTAACATTTGCCTTATATTTAACTATTTCTCTTTAGATGAATTAGCATGTGTCCACCATGGTTGTTATGTCTACTTTACAACCTTCTACTTTCCAACACTTGAAAATATCCTATAATAGAAGTCTATGCGTCTTACTTCTTTCCCTTTAAGTGCTTGAGTAATTCCTATACGTCCACTTTTACTATGCGTTACTTCAGTCTTGACCATGCGTCCAACATGGTCTTTTATTCCTTTCCTTCAGACTTTTCAACGCATTGGTTGCTAAAAGTTGGGTTGTCACAATCCCATCCACCTTAAAAAAAAAATTTCGTCCTCGAAATTTAAACAGCATACGGTTATGGGAAAGAAATACTTTATTACTATTCGTTACACAATCATTGTTATTCAAGGTACAGGAAAGACAAGGCTATAAACATAAATTACATTTCCTTCTATTTCTCTTCTTTTTCTTCATCTGATTTACTTGGGTCTTGCTGATTTTGTGGACAATCTTTACAATAATGCCCCGGTTGCTCACACATATCGCACACATCTTCCCTTCCCTTTTTATGTCTTCGTCCACATTTCTTACAGGAAATCTCCCTTTTTGTTGCCGTAGTTTGGCTGCAAGACTCCTTAAATACATTGCATTGTTTCCGATTGTGTCCTTTCTCTCCACATGCGAAACATCTATCTTTACCAATACATTCTCCCAAATGCCCTTTTTCACATATTGGGCAGCTGTGTGTCAAGCGTTTCCGTTTCCCTTTGCTTATCTTGTCTGTCATGATGAACTATAGACACAAATAAATTAGTTGTGACAATTACAATTAAAGTTACTACAATTCTACAAGTAATTTGTAAGAAACATTTTTCTGGAAACTACTATAATTTTTCAATTGGCTATAGTTTTAGTACCATGCACTTGTCTTTTAAATTTCCTTGAACACATAATCTGCTAACGCATACTTGATTACAAACCTGAGTATATAGTTTCATTATTAATTTAGACACATTGCACTATGTTGTTAAACTATAACGTACTTAAACACATTTTTCCGTCAATACAACCTCCTCACCTACTACCTCGCAAAACTTAAAACTTTTGTTCATGCTCACCTTCGAAAATGCACACCTTCCCGCCACCTTATCCTCTTTTATATTTAGCTCTAATTAACTCTGTTTTACCCAAGCACCTTAGCCTTCACAAACGTGTAGAACTTCATCTACACATTGTTGACTTTCAATTTAGACAATACCATGCGCTTCCTTTAGGTTATAAATTTACCATGCTTCCGCTGCGCTACTCTGATAGTCAACTCTCCAACTTTCCCTTCTTTTCTTGACTGCTTACGGAGTTATAATTCTCCTTTCAACACTCAATTGACTTAACCATCTCTTTGCTTTTATGAATTCTTATGCGTTTCCTTAGCATGCCTATGCACTTTGGTTTCCCTATACCAAGCACGTATCCAATTTCTCTCTCTAATCCTTTAGTGAATTTCCTTTTCCTTAGATCATACTTCCAGATTTAGTACTGTTTCTTTTACCTATAAATCATTTCAGAATTATAGAATTCAAGTCTAAGTCTTTTAATCTTCAACGCATATCTTCTATCAATCTCATCCAATGCATATTTGTTGATTCAACAACCTTATCAACGCATAGCTCTTGAACATTTACACTTACTCAACTTTTGAACACATGCTTCAACAAGCCAACACTTCATCCTTAATGCTTAAATTTGGCTACTCAATTTCTTCCTTATTCCAGTCATTACCCACACTCTATCATGGGCTTCTTGCTTCATTCTTCCAATGCATGGACATTTAAACTCAAGAATTTTGGGCCAACCTTTTTAATTACCTGTCTACTTGCTTGTCATTTTCTAAGCTAAGAGTAAAACTTTCAATCTTACTATTTCCTTATAACAATTTCGTTTCAGAATTTCTATAGATTATTGTTCTTTCGAGAATCATTAAAGACATTATTTAATCATTTGATCCTTGAGTTTGCTTTCCCGAATAGCTTCCTCTTCATCATGATTTTCTCAAATCTTAGGCCAACGAATTCAACTTACTTCTTAATTCTTACTCCTCCTTATTAAGCAAACAGTTGAATCAATTCTCTTATAACTTGATTCTCCTCATAGTTTCATTAATTACACCTTAAGTATATGAGTAGAATCCAAAACATATTTCTCAAACATGAAACATCGTTTTCCATAGACACACTACTAAATTGTGACTTTTTTTTTTTATACGCTTGTGGTAAGTCTTTCAGAATTTAGAACTTATCTCCAAGCATCTGTATCATTCTTTCCAGTATACATACTTCGTCGATAGGCAAGAAATGCTCTATCTTATCAACTTCCACCATTCACTGAATATTTGATCAATATTGGCTGTCATCTCTGGTAATCCAAAGGAGAAAGTCGTTATAACATATCCACTTCTACTTCGGAATAGAAAATGAGTTTAGTACTTTTGCCGTTCAAGCCTTACCTACGGACCAATCCACACTTTATCCCGTACTCTACTATTTCACTTTTCACTCTTGGCTATTAGTAACTATTTCCTTAAGTTCCAATACATCGCTGTACTACCTGGGTGTATAATTTAAACCCCATTTTTATCTTCTTATTAAACTTTATGAATTTCGTAGTTATCCTTCTATGCATCCTTGATGCTTAACAACCTCTTTTGTACATGCTATACTGTACTTAAGGACTTCCTAATCAACACAATAATCTTTTACAGCAACCCTTCAACGCATGGTTGCTGTGCATCGCAAGTCTTATCAATACATTGTTAACCTTCAACCTATCGTATACAACTATTCTACAATTCAAGGCATTCTCATCAACGTATAGTAGGTCAAACACAACCTTTGATCAGAATCCAACTTTACCATGCGTTCATTTCCAACGCATAATAACACCTTTTAACCCCTGACATAACGTTAACTACATTCCATCTTGCTATGGTAACAATTTACTTCCTTCTTTTTACAATAATTCCCATATTAAGCTTGCCCACGCATAGCCTTAATCAACGCTCATATTTCTTGTTCCTTTCACTTCCACGCATTACTTCTCCACAATGCACAACGCATTACTTCTTTTAAATTGCCGTCTCCTGACTCATACTAACTTTTCCAACACATAACACTTCACTTTGTTTAGCTTGCCACCGTTAATCCTAACCTCAGCTTGATAGCTTCTCAACCAAGTGTGAACCACGCGATTATTTCTATCCTGAAAGCATCATTTTCCCTTTTCTAACACTTTATACTAAATCGATTTTCTTTCTACTAGAATATCATGCGTTCATACCCCATCATCCGTGAGGATGTTCCTTGCAAGAATGTTTAATTCTTAATGAAATATCCTTTCCGATACTATGTATTCTTCTAACTCTCCTTATCACATACTTTTGCTTCTAAGTATAACTGTGATACTTGAATTTCCTTATATTCTTACATCATCAATTTGTCATCTAAGATTCCAATCTTCCATCATGATTTCTTACAAATTAACTAATCCATAATTTTCACTGACATAAACATTCATTTCTCCCTTTAAAATACCGTTAATACAAATATGCCCTTCCAGCTGTGGCGGAGCAACTCTCAACGTACACAACTTCATGTACCAATTTTCATTACATTCACATCTAATTACTTCCCCACTACTTCCCTTGACATTGTAATCCCTTAAGTGCCTTCACCTATGATCCCTCAGCATTGGGATCCCTATCATATACACTCTCTAATCCTTTTAGCACAACATAAATACTATCCTTAACTACTCCATAAAACGGATTTCGCATACTCATTATTATTAAAACAAGTTAAGTAAGTTTAAGGAATCAACAAGAAATCCTCCCTTCCTTCATTTCACGCATAAAACTCCTCAAACCTTAATTTCTACTAATCCCTATTCTCTTTCTGGAATCTTTCTCATACCCTTCTTAACATCATTAATTAATCACCGAATTATTCATAATCAATACATTTAGTTGTATGAGCTCATACTTACTTGTGAATCCTCTAAATTTTTCTTTTCACTCCTCGGGTAGCTTGCGAAGTTCTGGTGTTTGCTTGCCTACCTTGTCTGTCTGTTAATCATAATTCACTATATTACAATCTTTCTTTTAGATTCATAGCCTAAACTTCCCTTTTCCCAAAATCTTTAGCTCTGATACCAACTTGTCACACCCCTTCCCGGATTTTCCTCCCTTAACCTGAGAAAAGATGTGAAGACAGTAACCTTAATTCCTCTGTAAGGTTCACTGTCCAACCGTTTCCGCCAAAAACAGCCCATACGAGGTTTCTGTGTAGGCAAAGCATCCCGAATTCGCTTGCTACCTGGAATATAAAATAAAATAGGAAAGCATGAGTTAAAAACTCCGTGAGTGACTGGTTTTGTAAAAAAAACTATCTTTAGTTCGAACAGAGGCTTGCCAAAACAATACATATAAAACAAGGATTTAACACAAGAGTTCAACTAAAACAGTTCTTTCGCAAAACCTTGCCAATCTCGTGAATCCGTTCTAAAACATATAAAATCGTTATCAACTCGTACATGATTTTCAACAGATCATAAGAAAACAGTTCAGTTGCAATATTTTTCCCATAGTTGAAGTGGAGCAAAACTCAACACTCCAACGTCGAAAACGAATAAGGCTCGATGCGGAACAAGATTCAACGCACCAGCATATAACCTCTATGTGCACATAGGAATATGGCGGGTTGCCCAAGTACCTTCTCATGTCCCTGAGTACTGGGTCCCGAAGAAACTCACATGCCTTATTAGCATTAAGCCTCCTCTAAAACATTTTATAAGCGGGTTACCCAAGTACTGGGTCCCGGGGAAACTCACATGCCTTATTAGCATTGAGTCTCCTCTAAAACATTTTATCCATCAATTTACATAAATAGTTCATCTAAATCTTTTTTGCAGAAAACAGGATGTTCCTTGATAAACAATATTTTGCAACATGCCTTTCGTTATCATAAAACAGTCAAGTAAAACATGCCTTTTGAACAATATATTCAAACATTATGCTTTTCACAGAAACAGTCATCTCAAAGTCGTATCACGTAGCAACATTTTTAATAAAATTCATTTTCGAAGAAAGGAAAGAGTCACTCACAAATCTCTTAAGGAATTTTTCCCTTTTTCACTCAAATCCCTGTTTTCCCGAGCTTCTTAAATGCAAGGCTTCAGCTTCTAACTCACAAGGTAGCTACTTCCACCCTCTGGTAGCTCAGTTGAACGCAGTGTTCTAACTTTGGAACGCCAGATTGAGGTTCTTCTATCAATTTGAGTGGACGCAACCCTGTCTTTAAAATGCAAGGTTGATGAATAACTCAAGGTGCTTCCTAACTCTTTCCTTTTTCCGGATGTGTTGACCTCTCTTGGACGTAAAGCCTAACGTGAACGCATCATCCAATTTTGGACGTGGCGTTCACCTTGAACATAATGTTGTTCTCAACGCAAGGCCGACCCCGAGACAAGACATCTTCCTTATTATCGGATGACTAAGTTTATCAAGAATACCTTCTTCCTTCCCTTTTCTCAAGATTTCTTACTCCAGAGTCATCCGTCCTTACTTTCCCCCTCAGAGTCCTATTTATAGCGGCTCGCCATTCATCTTTCCTTCTCCTTTTACCACTTGGTTGCTACAGGTTGCTCTGCATGTCTAACTAATCATGCATTAGTCCAAGTGTCGCCTTGCATGAAACACTTAACATACCTTATTAACACATCTTTATTTTAAGGTGTCAAGTTTATGAAGCCACCTGGCCTTTATAACTTATCTTATTTGTCCAATATTTCAAATAGACAGTCATTCAATCCATACGACGTCCTCATGCGTTTATTGAGTTTCCTCTAAGGTTTGAGCTTCCCTACTCACTTGTCTAGCTCTTAAACAACTACACTACCGTCTTTGACACGTAGAGATAACTGTCTCAACGCATAGGGACTTCAACGCATTACAACCTTACCAACGCATGATAAACCAAATACGTTTCTTCTCCTGTCGACGCGGCGACTACTTCAGCTCACAACAACCATTTGTGATCACCTTCAACGTATAGCCACGCTATTACAATCCAGTGCCTACACAATACCGCTAGGTATCAACGACAACAAATCCTTCTCAAGCTCTTCCTCTATGCGTTGGTCCTATTGCGTTCACTTCCATCCTGTGTCCATGACCATCTTCCTATCCTTAGCCATTCCTTGATTATTTCCAAGGTTATTCTTTTAACAATTGCCTTATATTTAACTATTTCTCTTTAAATAAATTAGCATGCATCCACCATGGTTTTTATGTCTACTTTACAACCTTCTACTTTCCAACACTTGAAAATATCCTATAATAGAAGTCTATGCGTCTTACTTCTTTCCTTTTAAGTGCTTGAGTACTTCCTATACGTCCGCTTTTACTATGCGTTACTTCAGTCTTGACCATGCGTCCAACATGATCTTTTATTCCTTTCCTTTAGACTTTTCAACGCATTGGTTGCTAAAAGTTGGGTTGTCACAAATCTCCTTCCATTCAAATAAAATTCCACCAACCAAATTTTAAAATCTTGAAAAGTTAATTTAAATAATCACCTCCAAGAATTTGGATTGTTACACAAGGAATAAGTAGTTTTTGAATAATTTGAATTATTCAAATTATTTAAGAAAAATAGTTATTTTGAAATATAGGGAAATAAATAAAAATATTTACAAAAATAGCAAAATTTCACTGTCTATCTGCGATAGGCCACAATAGACTACAATCTGTGTCTATCGGTGTCATGATAGATGCATATAGTAGTTTATGTAGTTTATCGTAGTTTATTGAAGTTTATTGTAGATAGACTGTGGTACTTTTCTTTTATTTGTAAATATTTTCAACAATTTTATCATTTAAAGTAATTTTTCTAAGAAAAAACTATATAAATAATATATGATATAATTAATATAAAGTATAATGTATATTAGTACATTTTAGTATAATAGCTCATTTATATGTATATTAATCATGACAAATCATCCATATTATGCTATTCATCTTTTATTATAACTAATACCACTAAACTTTTGCTGACACCATTAGTCTATTTCAATTTTTTTTTGGAAATCCTTTTATCCTATATTCTATCATTTTTTATATTGATATTGTCATTTTTTAATGGAAAATTATTTTGAAAAATATTATTCAATTATTATAGTTTTATCGAGTCCTGTCTTTTGAAGAAACGAAATCCATCTTTTTTAACGATCTACACCTCTTCGGAGACTAAAATCATTACAAAAACATTTTAACAAATAAATATTGCACGTTCAAGAGACGAGGAATACATAAGAATTTTAATATCCACAACTTGGCGTAGTGTTCACATACTTTAGTGGAATTAAGGCAAATGCACACCCATTTGCTTTTTTCTTATTATTTTATTTGTTTTTGTACAATTTCAAATAACATGTCTAGTTTTTTTTAAAGCTAATTGAGTATTCTATTTTTTTAAAAAAAGTTATACTTTAATGTATTTCATTTTTTCTCTATTTGGCATTTAACCATTGTACATTAAGATATATCTCTATTTAATCCCTCAATTTTTAATTTTGAACTTTTAAACCTCTTAGGGTATATGTTTAAAAATTTAATGGAAGCGTTAGATGACCAATCTAATTTAGGAACTAGTTTTTTGTATTTGATTCTATATGCAGACAACCCTAAACAATCAAGGACTAAATGTGTAATTTAATCATAATTAATATTAATTAAATTTAAATTTATTTAGAATGAAATAAATTGGAATATAATATAATATTTAAAAAATATTAAAAATATTCAATCAGCTTAAAAATAGTCAACTCTTATGTTATTTGGAAATATAGAAAACAAAAACAAATAAAGACGAACAAATAACAAATAAAGAAAAAAAAACCAAAAAAATGGGAAGGGCATGCCTTTTGGAACACTTGAACATGTGCCGCTTACTTTTAATAGAGTACTTCAAACCAAAGTTTTTTTTTTTTTTTTTTTTTACTTTTTTTTTACTTTTTTTTCAAAAAAAATTATTGTTCATCATCTTTTGAAGAGACGTGTATCCTTAAAAAAATGAAACTTATCTTTTAGAGGGACGAGAATGTATTTGAGTAATATGTTTCAAAACATCTACACTCTTCTATTGAACTTCAAAAATAATAATGTTAATTTAAAAAACCATTTGAAAAGTAAGACTTTTTTTTTTTCTTTTTTGGTAGGAATGTTCCTAAAAGTAGAAAAATTGTTAAAAATAATTATAAATATAGGAAAAATTTACTTTCTATTTATGATAAACTTTAAGGGGGTGTTTGGGGTGTCGGATTGGAATCAGGATTACGGGAAATCTGATTACGATGGGTTTTGTTGTCTGGAATTGGAATACATTGGAATCTGATTACGGTGTTTGGAGTGCAGGGTTGGATTGGCTGGGTTTCTGATTACAGTATTTGGATTGTAGGCTCGGGTTTGGGTTGGGTTTGGCTGTTTTTTTTTCTTTTAATATTATTATGGCTGTTTTTTTTTTCTACGTCTGTTTTAAGCATCATATAAGGAGAAATTTGTCGGTTCATACTATAGAAAATTAAACTATCATAGTATATTATAATTTCGATTTTTTTGCTTTTAAATATTATTTTGACTCTTTTTATTTTTTTAATATTATTTTCAGTAGCTTTTTTTTCTAGATTTGTTTTAAGCATCATTTATTTTGAACTATATCTGTTCATACCATAGAAAAGGAAACTATCATACTATATTATAATTATGATTTTTTTTCTTTTTAAATAGTATTTCGATCTCTTTTTAAAAAAATATTATTTCCACTGTTTTTTTTTCTACATCTTTTTTAACCATCATGTATTTTGAATTTTATTTGTTCATACTATACAAAATTAAACTACCATACTATAAGATTGATTTTGATTTTTTTTTCTTTTTAAATACTAAAGGTAAAGTAATGTTAGTATATAATAGAAGGACAACGATATAAAATTAAAGTTCGAAAAAAAGTACACATAATTCAAATTACAAACAACATCATGGAAAGATAAGGTTCCTTAATCATAAAATAACTAGGGTCGCAAATTGAAGGGAGGAAAAACATAATCATGGTGCTGGATCCCGTTGTCGCCCGAGGACTTGCATGCAATAGTCATACTTCCACTGTGATGGGAAGTTCACAAAGTGGCTTAATAGCATTGGATCTGCAAGCAATGGCCGTGCAATAGTCAATCCATCCTGTACCGACAGACCAGGAATGGATTGCAGCTCGGCGTATAGTTCTTGACGACGACGCCTTGCCAGGTCCTCGTTGATGACAGGCCACTATGCAATGCCATCAATAGACTTCGTCAGAAGTTGGAACCCCTCATGAACCACCTCGCTGTACTCTCCAATCGATGAACTTCGGGACCTCCTACTCCTTGATGGCAAGCTACTCCTAGACCCTCTACTGCTGGGGGTAGTCGAAAAGTCCTCTGACGGGGGCGAGCTAGAAAAAGGTGGATCAAGAATATAGAAGTTCTCAAAGTCAATGTCCTGGTTGTTTAGGATGTCCTCATTCTCCTCTTCCACAACAAGTTCATATCCGACCTCTACAGTGGTGGTTGCATGACTCCCTGTGGCTCTGTCTTTGCCGAATACGATGGCCAAGTCATCATAGTATGGAAATGACTTATGGCGCAGTCCTTTTGCACTCGGATGACTCTGTTAAAGGTGGCTTGTGTTATGTGATGGTCTATACAAATTTAAACGAATAAGAAATAAATAAAACATGTAATTAAATTACCTTGACCCATGCGTCAAATATCTCTGCCTCACAATCAATACATTTGCGCTCCGCATTCCACCCAAACCCACTACAACCTGGGCCCAACATTTCAGCGATAGCGCTGTACTGTCTCTTCAGGGTCCTGACCCTTGACTCCATATGTGGGCTGACTTGTATGGAACACCCTGGTATCCGCTGCTGCATCATCCATAGTATGTTTGATAGGAATCCAGGTCGAAAAGTCCCGTTATCAGCTCGCCAGTGTCCAGACTGCACACACTGGACCAAACACTCCACGAGGATTCTATCCTCCTCATCCGTCCATATATGTTTTGCGGCTCTTGCGCGTGACCCAGATGCTTCCATCTGAAATTGAATTTGTCAACACATGCAGATATAACATTGTGAAAAGAATATGGGGAATCAATCCATTCATACTATAACATTGAAATATTCACATATGTTATACAAAATATTGCAAAGCGTACACGTCGGGCACGAACAAAATACTCTATACACACAAACAAAAAAATCAATTCCAATCTTCTCCAAACAAAAAAAAAATAAAAATAAATGGAATACATAGAATTTCCCAAGGGCGTCTTTAGTTTGCATTCCATTCAGCCCACATCTGATTTGTGATATTATCCCTCCATGCAGTGAATGCATCAGATATCTCCACAAATTCGATATTCTCATTGTCTGTTGGTATTGGCCCCCCCTGACTTCCCTCTCCTTCGTCGAGTAAGGAATTTGGTCCCATTTCTCGAATTATTAAATTGTGCAGGAGACAACATTCATGTATGGTCTTGCACTGCACATCAACCGGGTAGTACGATTTTCCTCGGAGGATTGCCCATCGACCTTTCAACATCCCGAACGCTCTCTCAATAACATTCCGGGCAAATGAATGTCTCATATTGAAAAGCTCCATAGGGCTTGTTGGCGGGTTCCCTCCACGCCACTCAGCAAATGGTATCTTTGTCCCCGATAAGGAGCCAAAAATCCCTCAGCGTTTGGATAATCAGCGTCGCATAGATAGTAGTATCCTGCGAAATTGGGCCAAGTTATCACTTGTCGTACATTTTTGTTTCCGTATGCAAGGGTATACCGATATCTACAAACTAACCCCTTGGGACTTTCAATCCAGTTGGCCTAGACATTGCATCTCGCAGAACCCTCGAGTCAGCAGCTGATCCTTCCCATCCAGCGAAAATGAATGTGAACTCACACGTTTGATTGCATACAGCGAGAACGTTCGCTGTAATCTCGCCCTTTTTAGTCTTATAGCATGGTCAATTAGCTGCACTGACATTTACCTTCATGTGGGTTCCGTCAAGTGCACCTAAGCAATTCTATGACGAAACGTTGTTTAAATGATAAGTTTAAGGTAATTTCTAAAACCCCAAACAATACCATTAAAACAACAGAATGATTGTACCTGGAACCAGCGCCATCTATCATCTTTACAATTCTCAGTGACTGGCTCTGGTTTCCACAATAGAACGTCGTACAGTCTCAATATTGCATTGAGCACAATATTGAAGTGCCTGGAAACCGTCTCGCCAGACCTTGCAACTTGGCGTCGCATCACTTGATTTTTGACATCGTGTGCGACTATGTGCAGGAAGATAGCCACCATTTCCTCCACATTTACATATTTCGTGGGCCTTATCCTACCCGTCGTCCTAAGTAATTGACACAGAATCGTGAATGTTCGCCTATCCATGCGAGTGTTCTCACGACATGTATGATCATCTTCGTAGATTAGTCGAAAGAAATTCAACTGTCGAATCTGATGTCTAATTAGTGGAGACGGTCGCTCCCGAGTGTCATCCGATTGTATCAAAGTGGTGATAGTATTCACCATTGCTACGGTAGCTGCACATACAACCGTCAGTATTGCAATGAGCTCGTCAGGTTGAATGTCCATGTCATCCATTGATTAACTGACCTAACAATGGACCTGACAAGATAGCGGCCATACTTAAGTATTCCTATTTATTCCAGTTCCTATCTATTCGATCTTCCTATGCAATCAATCCTTTCTTGCACCCCACTCAATTTCTTATTCAGAAAGATATTGATTACAAATGAACAAATGAATAAGTAAACAACTCAACACATAAACAAACAAACGTGTAAGCAAACAAACAAACTTGTCAAGAGACGATTGTGTAAATTAATCATATAGAACCATAATTGATGGGGTCATGTGCTACTTGACTACCATTTCTCAAAAATTATGTTGTCAATACTACTTGATAAAAATTTTCTAAAACTACAACTTGAGAAATTGTTTTATAGAAATAGATATGGAAAATATAGGAAATAGTCTATTTTTTTGTTAGATTACAAAACATTGGTTTTTTTTTTTTTTTACATCATTCACTGTTTTTTTTTTTTTAATAATTTTATTATTAAAAATATTTTAAGTTTTCTCTCATATTGAATTCACATACTTAACACAACAACTTGAGAAATTGTTTTATAGAAATATATATGGAAAATGTAGGAAATAGTCCATTTTTTTTTAGATTACAAAACATTGGTTTTTTTTTTTTTTT
>QLSR01000439.1:0-12473 GCA_031780015.1 Citrullus colocynthis | reverse complement strand
AACCCTAAACCCTAAACCCTAAACCCTAAACCCTAAACCCTAAACCCTAAACCCTAAACCCTAAAACCCCGAACCCCGAACCCCGAACCCGAAACCTCGAAACCACGAAACCCCGAAAACCCGAAAACCCGAAACCCGAAACCCGAAACCCGAAACCCGAAACCCTAAACCCTACACTGATATGGGTCATTGTAGATAGACTCACCAAGTCAGCACATTTTATTCCGGGAAAGTCCACCTTTTCAGTAAGTAAGTGGGCACAAATTTATCTAAGAGAAGTAGTAAGGCTACACGGAGTGCCAGTTTCTATAGTGTCTGACTTCATCCCTCGTTTCACGTCTAACTTTTAGAAGAGTCTCCAGACTGCGTTGAGCACTCAATTGGATTTTAGTACGGCTTTTCACCCTCATACGGATGGACAAACGGAGCGCTTAAATCAAGTACTAGAGGACATGTTGCATGCCTGCACCCTAGACTTTCCAGGAAGTTGGGACTCCCACTTGAACTTGATGGAGTTTGTCTACAATAACAGTTATCAAGCTACCATTGGCATGGCGCCATTCGAAGCCTTATATGGTAAGAGTTGCAGATCTCCAGTTTGCTGGGATGAAGTTGGGGAGCGAAGACTGTTAGGACCAGAGTTAGTACAACTCACTAACGAGGCTATACGGAGGATTAGGGCAAGGATGCAGACAGCTCAGAGTAGACAGAAAAGTTACGCCGATGTAAGACGGTGAGATCTGGAATTTGAGGTAGGTGAGAAGGTGTTCTTGAAAGTGGCACCTATGAAAGGTGTCTTGAGGTTCGGGAAAAAGGGGAACTTAAGCCCCCGGTTCATTGGACCGTTCGAGATATTGGAGCGAGTTGGCCCCGTGGCCTATCGTTTAGCCTTGCCACCGTCGCTCTCCGCAGTTCATAACGTGTTCCATGTCTCCATGCTTCGAAAGTATATGGCGGATCCATCCCACGTGATCGACTTTGAGCCTTTACAGTTGAGCAAAGATTTAAGTTATGAGGAAAGGCCAGTGCAAATTCTTGCAAGGGAAGTAAAGGTTCTGCGCAATCGGGAGATAGCACTGGTGAAAGTCCTTTGGCAGAACCACCAGCGTGAGGAGGCAATGTGGGAACGAGAGGATGAAATGAGGTCAAAGCATCCAGAGTTGTTCCATTAGTAAAATTTTCGGGGACAAAAGTTTCTTAAGGGGGGACGAATGTAACAACCCCAAATCGTTGAGGTAAACCCTCCTAGTAAATTAATTTAAGTTATTATGTATGAAAGGGAAAGTATAGTTATTTATATGTATTAATGCATTTATTTAGGCTAAGATGGAAAGTCTCAAAATTATAGTTAAAGAAAATTTTTGGGATTTGGTCAAGGATAATTTCATTTTGGGGCAAGTAAAATAAAGTGAATAAATTTGGTAGGATTGGAGTAATTGAAGGAGATTTTATTTTATAGGGGATTTTATAGGATTGGAGTAATTGAAGGAGATTTTATTTTATAGGAGATTTTATAGGATTGGAGTAATTGAAGGAGATTTTATTTTATAGGAGATTTTATTTTATTCAGTTGAAGTAATAAATTTGGCAGCCTCCCTCCTCTTCCGTTCTCCCTCTCTGCCGCCATCTCTCTTTCCCTCTCTGCAACCACCTCCCTCGATCTCTATTGCTTGTCTCACGACCAAAGTAACGGTCCCGCACTCCCACTCTCGCAAGCACTCTGCGTCTCACGCACTCCTGCTGCCGCAAGCTCTCTGCATCTCACGCACTCCTGCCGCCGCAAGCTCTCTGCATCTCACGCTCTCCTTCGCCCAGCTTTTTGCTCTAGCTCGGAAACGTGTTCCCGGTTGCGGTTTCTTGCTCGCCCGGCCAGATCAGTACCCTCCTAAGTGAGTATCTCAAACTCGATTGGGGTTAGTTGAATATTTTGATAAATAATCAGGAATTTAGAATTTATTTCGTACATCTTAATAGGTAGCCGCCAATTGTTTTAGTCCGTAGGGTCGGAGGAAGCTACGAGTTGGTCACATTTGGGTAAGGACTCTCTCGAACAAAAAGTTCGCTTATGATAGACTAGGCTTGTGGACTAACTTAAGTTGGAGAATTCTATTCACAGTTGTCCAGGAATTTTTCAAGAACTGCCGGGTGGATAATTTAATGGATCAACCCTCAGGTAAGTGATCTTACTACCTGAACCGCCTTCTAGCCATATGTTTAGTTGACATGATGTAGTAGAATTTCTAAGCCCCATGTAATATAGCATGCTTGTATGAAATTCCCATGTCTAAAGGTTGTATGCGGCTGATGATGCATATGCTTAAACTATGAGATGTTTATGAACAGTACTGTTAATGTATGAATTCATGGAATGGAAGGAGCGAATTTGATTGAGCATGTATGATGGGTAGTGGTAACTCCCCTACGTCGGTTGGATGTTCACTAGAGGTTGTGGTCCTTCGGGGTCACTAGAGGATGTGTTCCTTCGGGTTCACTAGAGGTTTGTGTTCCTTCGGGTTCACCAGAGGTTGTGCTCCTTCGAGTACACTAGAGGTTTGTGTTCCTTCGAGATCACCAGAGGTAAGAGTTCCTTCGGGGCTCCAGAGGTTTGTGGACATCCAAAACCAACTGTAGGGCGAGTATAACCAGCTCCCTATAAAAGTATGTCAGATATGCATGTCTTATGGTTGATGCACTTAAGGGACTTAGGTGCCTAGCCCGGCTCCGGTAGTGGGGTCACTTACTGAGTAATATAATTACTCATCCTTTCATCTTATATTTTTTTCAGGTAAAGGAAAGAACTTGCCGGCGAATGACAAGAGGAATCCTTGATGGTTTCACGGGACCCGTAGTATCTTCCGCTTAGTATTGCATGTTTTAATGAGTTTTGTCCAATTGTCAAATTTTTTTTTGAGGCTGGTCATTTAATTGATATATGGATTTCTGTTCATGAAATTTTATTGATTTTATTAGGGGTACCCTGAACCAAGATTTCCTTTTATATGTTTATGTATTGTTTTTTTTTTCTGGAGTTTATATAAACAGAAATTTCCATGAGAAACATTGTTTCTTTCTTATTATTCAGCATAGTGTCTTTCTTGAAATTTGCATGCATTGAGTAATGGTCCGATTAGATTGTATTAGTCGGGTCGTTACAGTTATACTGTTATACTTATAGTGTGACATCCCAAATTTTCAAGTAATTTGTTTTTTTAAAAAAATTTATTTTCTTGAATTATTTGGTTAGTTGTTTGAATTTTGAAGCTTTAATTGGATTATGTTGAGAAAATTCAATTTAAAGTAATCGTGATAAAAAGATTTGGATTTGATTCAATTAGTGGAAAATTGAATTTATTTGGGAGAGATTTAAAAGTTGGATTTAAATTCAAAATTGGGTGAGATTTAAGAACTTGATTAATTTAAGAAAATATGAGGATAAGTTAGAATTGGATTTAAGTTGCGGAATTGATTTGTTAGAAGATATTTTGGTTAAATAAATTAAAGTGGTGGTTGGAAAAGATTTGATTTGATGGGTTGAGGAATATTATATTAAATAAGTTGTGTTTTGTTTTGGGAAAAGGAAAAGGCAAAGGAAAATGGAAATTTAAATATACATATTTAGGGTTTTGGAAAAGGAAAAGGAAAGAGAATTTAAAGAAGTATATATATATATACTTAAGCCAATCTTGGATGTCAATGGGTTTGCAAGTTGTTGCCCAGCTGCTCTCTCTGGCATTATCCCTTTTCGTGAGTTACGCTAGGATTTCAAGACTTTGTTAGGTCAGGACTGTTTGGGTAAGTATTGTTGATTTTTTCGTAATTTCGTGAATTGATTTTAATTGTTGTTACTCATTGAGGTTGGATTTTAGATTCAGGCTTCCATGGATTTTGGAATCAGAAACAAGCTGTCCAAGCGGGTTTAAGGGTCCATTTTGGTTGGACTCATTGTTTGAAGTATGGAAGAAGATTGTGGCTTAGTTGCACTTTGGGGTTTTAACTCAAGCATTTTGTGAGAATTGGCTGCTTGGTTAGTTATTTGCACCTAGTCTCAATGTAAGTGGTCTTACTACCGGAACTGCCTTCTCGCCATATGTTAGTTGCCATGATGTAGTAGAATATCTAAGCCCCATGTGATATAGCATGCTTGTATGAAATTCCCATGTCTAAAGGATTTATGTGAATGATAAGGCATATGTTTGTACTATGAATTGTTTATGAACAGTACTGTTAATGTATGAATTTATGGAATGGAAGGAGTGCGAATTTGTTTGAGCATGTAAGATGGGTAGTGGTAACTCCCCTACGTCGGTTGGATGTTCACCAGAGGTTGTGGTTCTTCGGGATCACTAGAGGATGTGTTCCTTCGGGTTCACTAGAGGTTGTGGTCCTTCGGGGTCACTAGAGGATGTGTTTCTTCGGGTTCACCAGAGGTTGGTCCTTCGGGGTCACTAGAGGATGTGTTCCTTCGGGTTCACCAGAGGTTGTGGTCCTTCGGGGTCACTAGAGGATGTGTTCCTTCGGGTTCACCAGAGGTTGTGGTCCTTCGGGGTCACTAGAGGATGTGTTCCTTCGGGTTCACCAGAGGTTGTGGTCCTTCGGGGTCACTAGAGGATGTGTTTCTTCGGGTTCACCAGATGTAACAATCCCAAATCTATTAAATAAATTTAAGTTATCATGTATGAAAAGGAAAATATGATTATTTATTCATGCATTTATTTAAGCTAAGATGGAAATTTCAAAATTTGAGTTTAAGGAATTTTTTTTTTGGGATTTAGAAAAGGATGATTTTATCTTGGGGCAAGTAAATTAAGGTGATTAATTTTTGGTAAGATTGGATAATTGAAATAAATCTTAGTGGTAGAAGATTTTATTGGATTTTATTTGATTTGATTTTATTTGGTTGGAAAAGAAAAGGGGAAAAGTGGAAGGATTTGGGAGTTAGGGTTTTGTTTTATTTAAACCCTCGGTTTGCGTGCCATTTAAAACAAAAAAAAAAAGGAAAAAAGAATTTCCTTTCTCTCTCTCTCCTTCTCGCGCCGCACGTCCTCCCCCTCGTCTTCTTCTTTTTTTTTCTTCTTCTTCTTCTTCTTCTTCTTCTCCTCGCCACAGCGCCGCCGCCAGCCCTCTTTTCTTCCTTTCTCTTCCTCTCCGCGGTTTCTCTCTCCCTCGCGTCGACTGGGCCACCGCCGCCGGGCTCTCTGCGGTTTTCTCTCTCCCTCGCGTCGACTGGACCACCGCCGCCGGGCTCTCCACGGTTTTCTCTCTCCCTCGCGTCGACTGGACCACCGCCGCCGGGCTCTCCGCGGTTTTCTCTCTCCCTCGCGTCGACTGGACCGCCGCCGCCGCCGGGCTCTCCGTCGGCAGCTTTCTCTCCCCCTCGCGTCGGCTGAACCGCCGCCGCCGCCTCCCAGCGTTAGCCGCTGCCGCCGCTAGTTCTCTCTCTCTCTCTCGCGCCGCCGGTCCTCCTCCGCAGCCGTTTCAGTCAAACGCTCGCCTGACTGCTCGTCACCGAACCGGTAACGTTTGGGTGAGTAACTTGGACCCAGGGTTAATTTTGTGGCATAATTTGGTAAACTTTTGGTGATACGGACTTATGTGGTTAAAATTCTTTTAGGTGACCGGAAGTGACGTCGGGGTAAAAAGGATTGGTGGCAACGGTGAGTTAAGTCACGTTTGGGTAAGGACAGTTTTAAATTTATTTGGAATTAAATGGTGGTGGGACTGGACTTATGGACTGACTTAAGTTGGGAAATTTATTTATTTGCAATTGTCCAGGGATTTTACAAGCTTTGCAGTGTGGTTACCTTATTTGGATCAATCCTCAAGTAAGTGGACTTACTACCTGAACCGCCTTCCCGCCATATGTTTAGTTGCCATGATGAGTAGGACTTCTAAGTCCCATGTGTATAGCATGCTTGTATGAGTAGAAATTTCTAAGCCCCACGCGTATAGCATGCTTGTATGAGTAGGAATTTCTAAGCCCCATGTGACATAGTATGCTTGTATGAAATTCCCATGCTTAATGGATGTATGTGAATGATGATGCATATGCACATATATTATGAGATGTTTTAAACAGTACTGTTAATGCGTGAATTTATGGAGTGAAAGGAGTGAGATTTTAATTGACCTATAAGGTGGGTAGTGGTAGCTCCCCTACGTCGGTTGGATGTTCACCAGAGGTTGTGTTCCTTCGGGTTCACCAGATATTGTGGTCCTTCGGGGTCACCAGAGGTTGTGTTCCTTCGGGTTCACCAGAGGTTTGTGGTCTTTCGGGATCACCAGAGGTTTGTGTTCCTTCGGGATCACCAGAGGTTGAGTTCCTTCGGGGCTCCAGAGGTTAGTGGACATCCAAAACCAACTGTACGGTGAGTATAACCAGTTCCCTATAAAAGGATGTTAGATACGCATGTCTTATTGTTGTTGCACTTAAAGGACTTGAGTGCTTAGCTCGGCTCCGGTAGTGGGGTCACTTACTGAGTAATAAAATTACTCATTCTTTCATCTTATTTTTCAGGTAAGGGAAAGAACGTGCTGACGAATGACAAGAGGATACCTTGATGACATCACGGGACCCGGTGTAGCTTCCGCATAGCGCTGCATGTTTTTTTTTATATGAGTTTTGTTCAGTTGTCAAATTTTGTTTTGAGGCTTGTCCTTTTGTTTTGTATTTGGATTCCTGTCCGTGAAATATTATTGATTTTATCAGGGGTACCCCGATCCAAAATTCTTTTTATGGTTATTCATTGTTTTCTTTGGTTAAATAAACAGAAATTTGCATGAGTAGCATTGTTTCTTTCTTACTACTCAGCATCGTGTCTTTTCTTGAAATTTGTATGCATTGTGTAATGGTCTGATTAGGATGTATTAGTCGGGTCGTTACACCAGATGTTGTGCTCCTTTGAGTACATTAGAGGTTTGTGTTCCTTCGGGATCACCAGAGGTAAGAGTTCCTTCGGGGGCTCCAGAGGTTTGTGGACATCCAAAACCAATTGTAGGGCGAGTATAACCAGTTCCCTAGAAAAGTATGTTAGATGTGCATGTCCTATGGTTGATGCACTTAAAGGACTTGGGTGCCTAGCCCGGCTCTGGTAGTGGGGTCACTTACTGAGTAATATAATTGCTCATCCTTTCATCTTATTTTTTTCAGGTAAGGGAAAGAACGTGCTGGCGAATGACAAGAGGAATCCTTGATGGCTTCACGGGACTCGCAGTAGCTTCCGCTTAGTACTACATGTTTTAATGAGTTTTGTTAGGTTGTCAAATTTTGTTTTGAGGCTTGTCTTTTATTTTGTATGTGGATTCCTGTTCGTGATATTTTATTGTTTTTTTTTATTAAGGGTACCCCGAACCAAAATTCTCTTTTATATGTTATGCATTGTTTTTCTTGAGTTTAAATAAACAAAAATTTCCATGGGGAGCATTGTTTCTCTCCTACTAACCGCACAATGTCTTTCTTGAAAATTTACATGCATTGAGTAATGGTCCGTTTAGATTGCATTAGTCGGGTCTTTATAGATAAGGAGCAGTATACGTCTTTATACAACTAAATTAGAATTATACTATTATATTATTTGAAGAGAAAAAAAGGAATTACAAAGATAAAAAAAATAAACCTTAGAGAGACTTTCTATTTTTGTGTTTTGAGCCCATCTGCCGTCTTTGATCTGTGTTCTTCTCTCTTGATCTTCACCCTTTCTAATTCGACGTGTTGCGAAATTCGAGCTAATGATTTCAATCAAATCCAATAGTTCCAAACAGGGGATTAAGAAGTTAATGGTAGATAAGGAGCAGTATACAATGGCGAAGCTCTCTGGGTTGCAAAAGCAAGTTCTCAGTCTATACAAAGCATTTTTTTCCTTTCTCTCCTTATGTCTCTTTGATGTGACATTTTTTTTAATTATTTGGTACTTCAGTTTAATTTTGTTTTGTCCGGCAACTATTTGGTACATTTTTTCTTTTTTTAATATCGCACTATATTAGGTAGGTTGAGTTTGTCTTGCAACTCTTTCTCTTCTTAT
The DNA here is from genome assembly GCA_031780015.1 of Citrullus colocynthis. Lineage (NCBI taxonomy): Eukaryota > Viridiplantae > Streptophyta > Magnoliopsida > Cucurbitales > Cucurbitaceae > Citrullus > Citrullus colocynthis. Next base: position 4,455 of record QLSR01000439.1, on the reverse strand, counting down.
GTCTCTTTTATGTGATTTTTTTTTTATATTATTTGGTACTTTAGTTTAATTTTGTTTTGTCCTACAACCATCTGGTCCATTATTATTATTTTTTTAATATTGAAGAATCCATAGTGCAATATTAAAAAAAAAAAAAAAAGAACAACAAAAATAACGAAAAAAACAAAATAAAAAAAAAGAAAAAAAAAAGAAGAAAAAAAAAAAAAAAAGAACAACAAAAATAACGAAAAAAACAAAATAAAAAAAAAGAAAAAAAAAAGAAGAAAAAAAAAAAAAAAAGAACAACAAAAATAACGAAAAAAACAAAATAAAAAAAAAGAAAAAAAAAAGAAGAAAAAAAAAAAAAAAAGAACAACAAAAATAACGAAAAAAACAAAATAAAAAAAAAGAAAAAAAAAAGAAGAAAAAAAAAAAAAAAAGAACAACAAAAATAACGAAAAAAACAAAATAAAAAAAAAGAAAAAAAAAAGAAGAAAAAAAAAAAAAAAAGAACAACAAAAATAACGAAAAAAACAAAATAAAAAAAAAGAAAAAAAAAAGAAGAAAAAAAAAAAAAAAAGAACAACAAAAATAACGAAAAAAACAAAATAAAAAAAAAGAAAAAAAAAAGAAGAAAAAAAAAAAAAAAAGAACAACAAAAATAACGAAAAAAACAAAATAAAAAAAAAGAAAAAAAAAAGAAGAAAAAAAAAAAAAAAAGAACAACAAAAATAACGAAAAAAACAAAATAAAAAAAAAGAAAAAAAAAAGAAGAAAAAAAAAAAAAAAAGAACAACAAAAATAACGAAAAAAACAAAATAAAAAAAAAGAAAAAAAAAAGAAGAAAAAAAAAAAAAAAAGAACAACAAAAATAACGAAAAAAACAAAATAAAAAAAAAGAAAAAAAAAAGAAGAAAAAAAAAAAAAAAAGAACAACAAAAATAACGAAAAAAACAAAATAAAAAAAAAGAAAAAAAAAAGAAGAAAAAAAAAAAAAAAAGAACAACAAAAATAACGAAAAAAACAAAATAAAAAAAAAGAAAAAAAAAAGAAGAAAAAAAAAAAAAAAAGAACAACAAAAATAACGAAAAAAACAAAATAAAAAAAAAGAAAAAAAAAAGAAGAAAAAAAAAAAAAAAAGAACAACAAAAATAACGAAAAAAACAAAATAAAAAAAAAGAAAAAAAAAAGAAGAAAAAAAAAAAAAAAAGAACAACAAAAATAACGAAAAAAACAAAATAAAAAAAAAGAAAAAAAAAAGAAGAAAAAAAAAAAAAAAAGAACAACAAAAATAACGAAAAAAACAAAATAAAAAAAAAGAAAAAAAAAAGAAGAAAAAAAAAAAAAAAAGAACAACAAAAATAACGAAAAAAACAAAATAAAAAAAAAGAAAAAAAAAAGAAGAAAAAAAAAAAAAAAAGAACAACAAAAATAACGAAAAAAACAAAATAAAAAAAAAGAAAAAAAAAAGAAGAAAAAAAAAAAAAAAAGAAAAAAGAAAAAAAGAAAACTAAGCTTCAACACGGTAAAACGCAATGAGTGAGGGAGCGTATTTGACCGGCAACGGCTATATGTGACCGGAAACCTGCAACGGTAAGATTTGAAGGGTTATAAAAGGGAAGGGAGTGCTGTGCATTAGGCTTATTCAACTTGACGCTCTTCATTTTTCAAATTTCACAGTCACAACGGGTAACTTTCTTCTGTTTCTTCTTCTTCTTTTTAACTTTCCGTTTCTTCTTCGTCTTCTTAATTTTCATCTTCTTCTTCTTTGTTAGTACTGTTCTTCTGTAATTATCATTCTCTAATTACTTTTTGTGGTATCTAATTTCAGATTATATAACACACCTAAGTCCATTCACAAGCTTTTCCTCTGAGGTTTGTCTATTCCATTCTTTTTCTTTTTAATTTTAATTTAATATTATTCTGTGATTTAATTTCTGGGTATATTGCTTTTGGGTTTTTTTTTTCTTTTTCAAAAACTTTTTTTCCAAATAATTTTCTCAAACTTTTTTCACTTTAAATTTTGTTTAAAAACTTCCGTCTTTCAAAATATATTTTTCTGTCTTTTTTTCTGGCTCTCTCTGTTTCTTTTTAATATATATATATATATATATACATACAAAGCATTTTCTCAGTTCTTTAAAAAAAAAAAAAAAAAAAACTCGTCCTCAAACTTTCTCTTTCACATTTTCTTATCCAAAAATTCTTACACTTTCAGACCCTTTTTCAAATTATTTTCTCATTTTTATTTCAAAACCTCTCTCTTTCAAAAACTCTATTAAAAACATTTTCTCAAATTTTTATTCACTTCAAATTTTGTTTCAAAACCTCTCTTTCAAAATTCTTTCTCGAACTATTTAATCTCAATTTTCCTTTTCTAAATTTTCTCTCATAAACTTCCCAAAAATTTTCTCAAACTTTTTCCTTCCTTTTGTTTTCTCTTGAACTTTCCAAAATATTTTTTTTTATAAATTTTTTTTCATTTTTCCTAACATTTTTTATTTTTTATTTCATTTTTTAAAACATTTCTCGTTTTGCATTTTCAGAATTCTTTCCAAATTATTTTTTCAAACTTTTTTCTACCTTTTTTTCAAAAACTCCTTCCAAACCTTTTTCTCATTGATTTTGTTTTTGCAAAAAAAAAAATTTCTCTTAAACTTTCCAAAATATCTTCATTTTTCCTAACATTTTCTATTTTTCCTTCATTTTTTTTAAAAATATTGTTCTTTTTGCACTTTCAGAATATTTTTTTCCAAATTATTTTCTCAAACTTCTTTCTTCTTTTTTTTTTCAAAAACTCTTTCCAAAACTTTTTCTCTTCTAATTTTGTTTTTGCAAAAATTGTTTTTCTCTTAAACCTTCCGAAATATTTTTTTCAAACTTTTTAAAACATTTTTTAAAATATCTTCATTTTTCCTAAGATTTTCTATTTTTTTCTTCATTTTTTAAAACATTTTTCATTTTGCATTTTCAGAATCTTTTTCCAAATTATTTTCTCAAATTTTTTCTTCTTTTTTTTTTCAAGTACTCTTTCCAAAACTTTCCTCTTCGATTTTGTTTTTGCAAAAATTCTTTTTCTCTTGAACTTTCTAAAATATTCTGTTTATAAACTTTTTTTTTTTTTCATTTTTCCTAACATTTTTTGTTTTTTCCTTCATTTTTTTAAACATTTTTCTTTGCGCACTTTCAGAATGTTTTTCCAAATTATTTTCTCAAATTTTTTCTTCCTGTTTTTTTTTCCAAAAACTCTTTCCAAAACTTTTCCTCTTCGATTTTGTTTTTGCAAAGATTCTTTTTCTCTTGAACTTTTCAAAATATCTTTTTTTATAAATTTCTTTTTCAATTTTCCTAACATTTTCTATTTTTTATTAATTTTTAAAAAACCTATCTGGTTTTGCATTTTCAGAATTCTTTCCAAATTATTTTTTCAAACTTTTTTCTACTTTTTTTTCATAAACTCCTTCCAAAACTTTTTCTCATCGATTTTGTTTTTGCAAAAAAAAAAATTTCTCTTAAAACTTTTCAAAATATTTTTTTATAGACTTTTTTTCTTCATTTTTCCTAATATTTTCTATTTTTTCCTTATTTTTTTAAAACATTGTTCTTTTTGCACTTTCATAATTTTTTTTCCAAATTATTTTCTCAAACTTCTTTCTTCCTTTTTTTTTAAAAAAACTCTTTCCAAAACTTTTTCTCTTCTAATTTTGTTTTTGCAAAAATTTTCTCTTAAACTTTTCAAAATATTTTTTTCAAACTTTTTGTCGTCATTTTTCCTAATATTTTCTATTTTTTCCTTCATTTTTTAAAACATTTTTCCTTTTACATTTTCAGAATGTTTTTCCAAATTATTTTCTCAAATTTTTTCTTCCTTTTTTTTTCAAATACTCCTTCCAAAACTTTTCCTCTTCGACTTTGTTTTTGCAAAAATTATTTTTCTCTTGAACTTTCCAAAATATTCTGTTGTTCATTTTTCCTAACATTTTTTATTTTTCCTTCATTTTTTTAAACATTTTTCTTTGCGCACTTTCAGAATGTTTTTCTCAAATTTTTTATTCCTTTTTTTTTTCAAAAACTCTTTCCAAAACTTTTCCTCTTCGATTTTGTTTTTGCAAAGATTCTTTTTCTCTTGAACTTTTCAAAATATCTTTTTTTATAAATTTCTTTTTCAATTTTCCTAACATTTTCTATTTTTTATTAATTTTTAAAAACCTTTCTGGTTTTGCATTTTCAGAATTCTTTCCAAATTATTTTTTCAAACTTTTTTCTACCATTTTTTTTTTCAGAAACTCTTTCCAAAACTTTTTCTCATAGATTTTGTTTTTGCAAAAATTCTTTTTCTCTTAGACTTTCCAAAACATTTTTTTTCAAACTTTTTTTCTTCATTTTTCCTAAGATTTTCTATTTTTTTCCTTCATTTTTTAAAAATATTGTTCTTTTTGCACTTTTAGAATTTTTTTCCAAATTATTTTCTCAAAC
>QLSR01000438.1:0-15454 GCA_031780015.1 Citrullus colocynthis | reverse complement strand
AAGAGGAAACTATGCATATCAAATACACATGCTAAATGAGATCACTGTTGGTGTATAATGTACTTGAAGAAAGTGAAAATTGCATGCGAAAGAGAGGTCTCCACCTTCTCCTTCACCATGCAACCAACAAGTGGTGGGATTTCCTCACATTTCAGGAAAGCCCACCAACTCAATTCTCAATTGAGAATTGAGAATTCTATTTTCATTTCATAAGTCAAATTTTCAATTTAATATAATTAATTAACCAATTAATTAATTATATTAAATTAATACTTTTCCATTTTTCTGACAATTTCAAACTCGACGAATCTCTATTCACCGGTATAATATTTAAATCATATTTAATATTATTAAAATCTCAATGTGTCTAATTCACAATTAAATGAATCAAACCGTAAAATGCTAATTTTTTAAAATTTGAACACTTCAAATTGTCTCAATATACTATTCTAAGGTTTAGTCCACGGGCTAATAAGGGGACCTAATGGACCTACAGATCATGAGCTCCAACGATCAGAAATTAACTGGCTAAACTCTTTAACCTAGTAATTAACATTCGTTAACTATCGGGTCACTCCACTAAAGCCCAGTAGTTGTAAGCCCCATACTTGTTATTGAGGGAAGGTAAATAAGAAGAAATTATGGAGCAGGCGAGCAAAGAAAATTGGCCAAGTTGTGGGAGAGTAAAAATGGTTAAGTGTTGGCCATGTGATGAATGACCATGCGTTAAGGGTATGTCTAAGCTTGACAAGAGTTGCCACTGATAGGCATGCGTTGAAGAAGGCAGCTCGGCATGGAAGTTGATATGAAGGAAGAAGGGTGCAATATACGTTAATAGAAGTACGCGTTGAAGGCTACTAAGTGCTAGAAGTTGACATTGCTATGCATTGAAAAGGCCTATGCGTTGAAGGATGGTATGCGTCGGGCATAGAAAAGTGGCCGAGAGGGCCATGTGGTAATCGGCTATTCGGCATTGGGCAATCAGTGGCATAATAAGTCGAGACTATGCGTTGCCGAAGCTATGCACGGAAGGTTGCGTTGGCTAATTCAAGAAGGAAGAGGATGTTAGAGCTGGTAAGTCGGTGGTTTATATTGACATATAAAGGAGTGCTCGAATAATTAAGCCATTTGGACATATTTTCAACTCAGATTAACTTCATTTCGCAGACGAACAACGAGGAGAGGTAGAAGAAGGTGCTTATATTGAATTCAGGAAGAAATCAGATCATTTTCATGATGATTTTGAAGCTGGAACTAGAAGCTTGATTGTTGCTGATAAATTGGACACCAATCGGTATTTGAAGGAGGGTGAACTGAGGATGTTGAAGCTAGAACTGAAATTTTGAGGTTAGTAAGTTGAGTCAATTCTTAGCAACTTCCATGAAGGATGTTTAAGCTAAATTCGAGCAAAAATGTGTTAATCTATAGGAGGAAGTAAGTGGAGTTGAACTGCTAAGCAAATCAAGGCAGCCGAAGTTATTTGGCAATAATTCTCAAACGAAGACGAGTCATGGTCTGAAATTTTGAGGTAAACTAAGAAACTCACTACTTTACAAGATTGTAGAAGAAGAGAAGTTCTGATTTTGGCTATAATATGGTTTTTAGCAGGATAAAGGAAGAATTTGAAGGGAAAGAAGGAAAACGGTGATATTAAGTGTCGCTAGACAGTGGTATCGCTAAGGAGCTGGAGAGTGAGCAGCAGAACGAGTGTCACTGATAAACGCAAAGGAGCTCTACATCTCACAACTCTCATTGAAGTCTCGCTAGGTATCGCTCCTTAAGGTGATATCGCTAGTCTAGTTCACTCCGGTTTCGCTAGTGCAGTACCTAGTAGTGTGAATTTCGCTGGTAGTTTCACTAGTGACATAGAGTATCGCTAGTTATTGATATGCATCCTTAATGATTATGAAAAAGGACTTCAAAGGAAACCTAATATGAGAAATGTGTTTTTACAGGCCAAGAAGAGCTCGGAAAAGCATATAATCCACTCGGGGCCTGAGACAAATTGTGAATGACTATCTAATTTATCCAAGGATTATCTTAAGTATTGTGCAAGTGAAAATGAGGTAATATATGAACTCCTGTATGTGTGTTATCTAAATGCAAGAAGGACCATGTGTGAAGGCCTATGGGGATATGATATATGATACTCAGTGTTGAGGGACATGTGTGAAGGCATTTGAGAAATTGATTGAGATAGTTTCCAATGCCGAAGGACTTCGTGAGAAGGCATATGGAAACCAGTATATGATGGCTCAGTGCTGAGGGACCATGAGTGAAGGCACTTGAGCAGTGAATTAATAATGAAACTCAATGCTGAGGGACAATATGAGAAAGCACTTGAGAATTGAAACGCCGAAGGACGAAATGTGAAGGTGTATGAATATATGAATACTAGTAATTGAATTATGAGGTTATAGCATTGAGCTCTGCTCCGCTGCTTATTAGATAAATATTTATGCTATTCTTGTTAAATGGGCACAGTGACCCAGTAATCTGTACCAATAAGCTCATGCTTTCTTGTTTATTGTTGTTCGTTTCAGGTAGCGAGCGTGTCCGAGACTGCTAGCCTGCAGAAGATCCTCGTCTGGGCTTACTTGGTTTTAGTTCTCTGGGATAGTTATAAATACTTAGTCTAAGTACATATTTTGTTATATATGATCCTTGCGGCATAACGAGTGTGGGTTTTGTACTGTATGCTGAACAAATACACATTTTTGATAAATTATGAGCTGAGAAACCTTATGTAAAACTTATGTTTACCTTATAATGTTTCTCTAGCATAAAGTTTTGTACATTGGATCTGGTATTGAATTGTGTTTCAAGATATAAGATGACGTGTATGTGTGTAGGTTGCACCTACTCCTAGGTTAAGAAGGTAATCTGGGAGGGGGTGTGACATTTTGGTATCAGAGCATAAGATTTTGGGCTGTGAGATCATGCATAGTAGTTAGGAACATGCAATAGTAAATTGATTACATACTATGTTATAGGAACATGCCCAGAGGAACCAGACGAGGTAGGCAGGAAGGCGCCGAGACATCGCGTGCTACCGGAGAGGAGAGGCAAACGTCTGAAGGAGAATCTAGTAATCCTCAGGTGAGTATTAATATGGAAGAACAAATCTTTAGCAAAATAGCACAGAGATTGATAACCAGTATGGAATCAGCTCAGGGAGATCCTGAGAGGAAGTTTGGGATAGAACGGTTTAAAGCCTTGGGTGCCCAAGTGTTTGAAGGCACCACAGATCCTGCAGAAGCTGAAGCATGGTTAAATCAGATAAAGAAATGTTTCAGAGATATGCACTGTCCGGAAGACAGGAAACTTGATTTAGCCACTTTCATGCTCCAGAAAGGGGCTGAAGATTGGTGGCGTTTAACTGAGCATCGGAACTTAAATGTGGGCTCTTTAACATGAGCAGACTTTAAGAAATCTTTTCAGGAAAAGTACTATCCTAAATCTTATTGCGACGAGAAAAGGAAGAAATTTCTAAATCTAGTACAGGGGAATATGTTAGTTGTTAAATATGAGAAGAAATTCATCGAGCTTGCCAAGTATGCCCTAGCATTAGTAGCACAAGAAGCAGACAAGTGCAAGCGATTCGAGGAAGGCTTGCGCAGTGAAATCCGAACCTCAGTGACGGCAATCACAGAATGGACTGATTTTCCAAAATTAGTAGAAGCAGCCATGAGAGTAGAGAAGAGTTTGGCAGGAGATGGAGCTGGCAGAGGTGGAAGTAGGACTGGGCAGAACTATTACTCGTCTCAGGAGCAGACTTACCGAGGCGAGGGACGACGTCTTGCACCAGGAGTCTCTGGTAAAGGAAGGTTTAAAGCACGATCTAGTGGTTCATTCTTTCCAGGGGGACCACAAGGAGGGAATCCGCAGATGGGACGTGGGAGGTTTCCTCAGACATCTGTACCTATGGGACAGTCACAATCCAATCAACCAAATGAATCTGGGGCTAGCTCAGCACAAAAACCATACTGTACTTCTTGTGGTAACAACCATTGTGGGCAGTGTTTTGCAGGGTCTGATGTTTGTTTTAATTGCGGACAATCATGGCATTTCAAAAGAGATTGTCCTCAACCTAAGAAAGGAAGAGAAGCAACACAGAGAACTGTATCCCAAACAATAAACCAGCCTAGACGAGAAATGCAAGCTGGAGAAGGGAATAAAGAAGGTCGACAGAGAGGTCATGCAGGGAGACCAAGACAGCAGGGACAGCTGTTTGCTGTGACACAGCAGGAGGTCGAGACGACACCAGATGTAGTCATGGGTATGCTTACTATTTGCTCTAAAAATGCGCATGTATTGATAGATTCAAGGGTTACCCATTCATTTGTGTCTCGTGAATTTGTTGTGCATATAAATAGAAAACTAGAACCGTTGCCTGAAACATTGCTAGTGCACACCCCTATTGGGGAAACTATTGTGATAGAACATGCTTATTTTGAGTGCGAAATTGTGATTGATGATGTGGTGTGGTTCGCTAATCTGTTAACTCTAGCATTACTAGAGTTTGATGCTATTCTTGGCATGGACTTTTTATTCAAATATCATGCAAAAGTTGATTGCTTCAAGAAAGAAGTGGGGTTAGTGAAAGCCCCTGGGATCGAGGTAGGTTTTAAAGGGAAGAGACGAATTCTTCCTACTTGTGTAATTTCTGCAGTAAAGGCTAGGAAGCTATTGAGTAAAGGTTGTAAAGCATATTTAGCTTATGTAACAGAAGCTAAGTCAGAAAAGCTGAAACTAGAAAATGTACCGGTAGTGCAGGAGTTCTCTGATGTGTTTCTCGAGGAATTGTCAAGATTACCACCTGATAGAGAGGTGGAGTTTGCTATTGATTTAGTTCCTGGAACAACACCTATTTCACAGGCACCATACCATATGGCACCATCGAAATTGAAAGAGTCGAAGGTGCAATTACAGGAGTTAGTTGATAAGGGGTACATTAGACCAAGTGTATCCCCATGTGAATGTACCCCCATGTGGTGCACCGGTGTTGTTCGTGAAGAAAAAGGATGGTACTCTAAGATTGTGCATTGATTATTGTCAATTAAATAAGGTAACTGTGCGCAACAAATATCCTTTGCCTCGTATTGATGATTTGTTCGATCAACTTAGAGGGGCATCAGTGTTCTTAAAGATAGACCTAAGATATGGATATCATCAGTTGAAGGTCAGGGAGACAGATATACCGAAAACAGCTTTTAGAACGAGATACAGATATTATGAATTTCTCGTGATGCCTTTTGGTCTGACGAATGCCCCAGCGGTTTTTATGGACTTAATGAATAGGATTTTCCATCCTTATCTGGACCAGTTTGTAATTGTGTTTATTGATGATATTCTGGTGTACTCTGGAAGCAAAGATGAACATGTGGAGCATCTTAGAACCGTCTTGCAGGTTCTAAGAGAAAAGAAATTATATGCAAAGTTTAGCAAATGCGAGTTCTGGTTGAAACAAGTAATGTTCCTTGGGCATATTGTTTCAGCTGCAGGAGTATGTGTAGATCCTCAGAAGACTGAAGCAATTACCAAGTGGGAGCAGCCAAAGACTGTATCAGAGGTTCGTAGTTTTCTGGGACTCGCAGGGTATTATCGGCGTTTTGTGCAAGGATTTTCTAAGATAGCATTGCCACTGAACCACTTGACTAAGAAGAATACTAAATTTGAGTGGAATGAGGATTGTGAACGAAGCTTCTGAGAGCTAAAAACAAGATTGGTAACGACACCTATTTTGGCACTTCCAGAGACGGGAAAGGAGTTTGAAGTGTATTGTGATGGGTTTCATCAGGGGCTAGGTTGTGTACTAATGCAAGAAGGTAGAGTTATAGCCTATGCCTCTAGGCAGTTGAGGCCACATGAGGTTAACTACCCTACCCACGACCTGGAACTAGCAGCGGTGGTGTTGGCACTAAAATATGGCAGCACTATTTGTTCGAAGAGAAGTGCCATATCTATACAGATCACAAAAGTTTGAAATATATCTTTGATCAGAAAGAACTCAACATGAGACAAAGGAGGTGGTTAGAATTGATCAAAGATTATAACTGTACCACAAATTATCACCCAGGAAGTGCAAATATTGTAGCTGACGCTTTAAGCAAGAAAAGCAGAAGTGTAGCCGGAGGAGTAAATACAATCAGAGCAGTGGTATGACAAGAATTTAAAGATAATGCAGCTAGCTTGAGTGTAACCAGAACAGGAGCTTTACTAGCACATTTTCAGTTGAGACCCAAACTTGTGGATGAGGTGACAAGAAAACAGTCAGAAGATCTCGAAATGAAGAAGTTGATGGAAGAAGTAAGAGCACAGCGGAGATTAGATTATGAGCTCCGGTCTGATGGTGTGCTTTTGAAGCAAGGTAGAACTTGTGTGCCAAAGAATGAAGAAATTAAATAGTTAATCTTGGAATAAGTACATAGTTCGGCATGTGCTATGCATCCTGGTAGTACCAAGATGTATAGAACATTACGAAGATTCTATTGGTGGCCAGGTATGAAAAAGAAGATAGCTGAGTATGTGGCCAAGTGTTTAATCTGCCAACAGGTCAAACCCGAACATCAAAGGCCAGCAAGATTGCTACATCCACTTCTCGTTCCTGAGTGGAAATGGGAACATATTACTATAGACTTTTTATTTGGATTACCGAGAACACGAGCAGGTATGGACGGTGTATGGGTAATAGTAGACCGACTAACTAAGACAGCCCAGTTGCTACCAGTTAAGACAACATTTACCCTGGATAGATTGGCACAACTTTATGTGGATAGAACTGTGAGTCAGTATGGTGTACCAGTAAATGTAGTATCTGATAGAGACCCTAGATTTACTTCTAAGTTCTGGGGAAGTTTGCAGAAGGCGCTAGGGACCAAGTTGCAATTTAGTACTACTTTTCATCCTCAAACTGTGGACAGTCAGAGATGACGATACAGACTTTAGAAGATATGTTACGAGCCTGTGTATTACAGTTTAAGGGTAGTTGGGATGAATATTTGCCTTTGATGGAATTTGCTTATAATAATAGCTAGCAAGTAAGTATTGGAATGGCACCATATGAAGCACTCTATGGTAGACCATGCAAAACCCCGGTGTGCTAGGGAGAAGTGGGTGAAAAGAAGTTGATTGGACTAGAAATTGTGCAATCTACAACAGAAAAAGTGGAGTTGATTAAAGCTAATCTTAAATGCAATTCACATATTCAATACGACTATACTGAATAAACCACAATAACAACTTTGTTGAGAATAAAATCCATAAATTACAAACGAATTTTAGGACATACAATCCAACAATTCCCTCATCGGTCTATTCTGATCGTGCACTAACAGAATTCGGTTCTGCTGGGCATTCGCATTCGCACCATTTTGGACGTTAGGATTATTTTCTTTGTTCTGGTTCTGTTGGTTGGCCATGTTTCTTTGATGTTGTCTCCAACCTCGGTTTTGTCTAGCCCTTCTTCCAAAGGTTCTCTCAATCTGAGGGTCAATATTGAACTCAGCAGCAATTCTGTCGCTCATATACTATTTGCTATTTCCCAGCGAAGCAAAAACTAACAATACTCATTTTATTGAAGTCTACCTACGAAACCAAACACACATACGACAAGAAATCAGTATCAAAATCTCGACAACACCACCAAAACCTTTTTGTATTTCTAGATGTGTGATGTATAAGTGGTATTTTAAAACAAGATTTCCTATCTTTAGCCCAAGTATAAACTAAAAATAAGGATTCTCAGTGAGTCCGAGGTCTAACACGGAGATTTTGATTTAGATTAATTTTTTCGTGAGTATGATTGGTCTATAGTCTATGAAAAATTATAAGAAAATAAAATTTTTTTAACTTGAAATAAACTAAAAATGATGGAAGTAATGAAGTGTAGGGTGCACAATAGTTAACAGCAGAAGTATGATATGAATGGGCAAAGCAAGGTTAGGGGTCGTTATCATCTATAGTGGGAATGTTATTTTAGGTTTTCTTCTATGTTCTCAATCTTATTTGAGTCTCACCTCTTGGTAGACAAGCCACATAAATTGAAAAGCACTCAAAAAGTGATTTTTATGCACTTAATTTAGGGATGTTTTTATACCATTTCACGTGTTTGCTAGTGGTTTTCAGATGATTATGACAAAAACTAGTGCCAAAGGTTAAAAAGACCAAACAGAGCCAAAACTTAGTGAAAAATAGGAGAAAATGCAAGGACAAAAAAACAGGGCAGCGCAACCGAGAGCGACGATACGCTTCCTTGCTATGCTCTAGACTCGAGAGCATAAAAAATTGGGATGTCGTGGAGCATCACGCCACTTCTATGGGCGTCGTTACGCTTGGGCAATGAGCGTCACAACGCTGCGGCATTACGCTTGAGACAAGGCTACAATGACGGACGGTGTCGCTACGCTATCCAAGAGCATCGCTGCACACGGATTTTATGACGGATAGCGTTGTTGCGCTCTACCAGAGTGTAAGACGACAACTTTCCTTATTTGAAAATTCTCTATTTTTGGAAAAGATTTTGGGCAGCCACTTCTATAAATTGAGGGGTTTCCAACAACCCTATACACACAAAAACAGAGCCTCAAAGAGTGAGTTGGCTGCAAGGAAGAGAGAAAAGAGTTTGAGAGAGAGTTTGGTGTCGTTCAAGTTCCCAACGTGAAGATCAAGGAAGTTTTAATGGTTCCTTTTCAATCAAGAGCTTCTTTAGAGTTTTCCTTTCTTTACACTCTTTTTATGCTGAAATTTGTCTTGAACATGTTGTCTAAAACTATGAGTGGCTAGACTCTTTAGTTTTAGGGTATTGATGAATTGTTTATGAAGTTATGCTAAGGTTGTAGACTTTTCATGGATTGTTGTAATGAATATGTTTTTCATTGTTATTGTGCTTAATTCTTGTTGATTGGTCATCCATGCTTGCTAGATTAGATGTATGATTTTAGGAAATGTATGTCTAATTGTATCTATAACAATGAATTGTTATTAATCTTTCATACAAATAGTTAAGTTAATAATTGAAGTTGCTAAAGACTACTCCTAATGCTATGTGACTTTTATTGGTTTCAAGATGTTAGTAATCAATTACGTTATATGAGAAAATGTTGTTTTTTTATAGAAAATAACCCGTATTTATGTTTCTAGACTTAACCATATGGATTGCAATAAATTCCATGAGCCTTAGAATGTTGCATAAATGAATTAAACAAGGATTCAATACCTTAGAACTCTTTTTGACTCTTGTATTCCAAATTTATTTGTTTTCCTTATTTGTTTTCTCAAATCACAACTTGAAGTTGAATCCTCAAATAAAATTGACTCAATTCTAAAATAGCTAAGTGATTTAAACCTTCACAATTGGATCCTCAGTGGAACGATATTCAGAACTTAACTGTCTTATATTATAACTTGAACCGTATACATGCAGTAGCATGAAATTTATGCATCAAGTTTTTAGCATCGTTGTCAGAGATCCAAAGAACGGTTTTTATTGTTTAATATTCATAACAGTTGATAGATCTTACTTTAAGGTGTATATTATTCTTGTTGCTAATTTTGCCGGTTTATGCCTCGGGACAATACTAATCTTCTCCCTCTTGGTCCCGAGATTGATTGGGCGTTTAGAAGGAATCTAAGAGTTCAACACGATCCCACCAAGGAGATGGTGGAGGAGATACCCAAGGCAATTCGAGATTACTTTCAACCGACACTACCAGCAAATCAACCCGGTATTGTGAACATACCCCATCAATGTCAACAACTTTGAGCTAAAATTATGGATGATTCAAATAGCTAGAGAGCTTGCCTTTAGAGGAGGAAAAAATGAAGATCCTCATAAGCACCTACAGTATTTCTTAGGGATATGCGGAATGGTAAAAATGAATGGTGTTTCTAATGATGCTACCAAACTAAGATTGTCCCCTTTCTCTTTACAGGACGGTGCAAAGGATTGGTTGGAAACCATACCTCCGAATAGTATCACTACATGGGAGATCTTGGCTCAAGCTTTCTTGAATAAATATTTTTCATCGGCTTAGAGATAAGCACTTGAAAAGTGCTTTCTATCCTCTCAAATTAAGGAAGTTTATATTAAATTTCACTTATTTGCTAGTGGTTTTTAGGTTAAAATGAGGAAATTTAGAAGAAAAGACCCAAAAGATCAAAACCGAGCAAGAATACGGCAAAAAAGAGATGAAAAACTTAAAATGGCAAAAATTGGGACAGCGCCGCGGCGCCGAGACGGAGCTGCTGTGGCATTAAAACCCGAAAGCAAGATATTGTGCACGCTGCCCTAGCGCCGGGACGCTCTTCAACCATCAATTTACAGACCTAAAGAGGCCCAAAAAGGAGAGAATTGAGTGAGAGTTCATAAAAGAGTTCAAAAAGTGAGTTAGTTGCAAGGAAGAGGAAAAGAGTTCGAGATAGTCGTGGTGCCATTTGAATTCCAATGTGAGAGCCAAGGAGATCACAACGGTGCTACCTCAATCAAGACCCTCTTTTCAGTAGAGTTTCCTTTTCTTTACACTCTTTCTTTATTTATTTTGCTTAAACTTATTGCTTCAAGCTATGAGTGGCTAAACTTTTTAATTTTAGGGTTTTGATGAATTGTTTATGAATTTATGTTGATCTTGTAGACTTTCATGGTTTTGTTCGAATGATTATGCTTTTCATTGTTATTGTGTTTAATTCTTGCGGTTAAGGTAACGACTTCGGGCATGATCAGCTCCCATAGTATGACGGGCAGTGTATACAAGGCCCGTGAACGAATTCACCGCCGTATGGCTGACCGGCGAATACTAGCGATTCCGGCTTCATGCAAGCGAGTTACAGCCTACAATTCGAATTGAGGATGGGTTTTTGGAGTTAGCTCACCCTCGCGGGATCACGACCCTTTGTCCCGGCCATTGTAGCACATGTGTTGCCCAGGGCATAAGGGGCATGATGACTTGACGTCATGCTCACCTTCCTTCAGCTTATCACCGGCAGTCTGCTCAGGGTTCCAACCTCAACAGTTGGCAACTAAACACGAGGGTTGCGCTTGTTGCGGGACTTAACCCAACACCTTACGGCACGAGCTAACGACAGCCATACACCACCTGTGTCCGCGTTCCCAAAGGCAATCTTCACATGTTAGGTTATATGTATGATTGAGAGATTGTATGTTTAACTTGATCTATAACAATGAATTGTTATTAATCTATCACGAGTGTAGTTAGGTTGACAACAAAAGTTGCTAAAGACTATTCTTAATGCCATATAATTTGTATTGGTTTCAAGAGATTAGCAATCAATCGAGTTGCATGAGAAATGGTTGTTTTTGAGAGAAAATAACTTGGAATTAAGTTTCTAGACTTAGGCATATGAATTACAATAAAATCCATGAAATCTATAATATTGCATGATGAAATAAGCAAAGATTCATTACCCTAGAACTCTCTTTGACTCTTATGTTTCTCACTTTATTACTTTCCTTATTTGGTTTATATTTTCCATAATTAACAACTTCCATTCCAATCCTCAAATAAAATTGATTCGATTCTAGAATAGCTGAGTAACATAAACCTTCATAATTGGATCTCCAGTGGAACGATATTCGGACTTCACCATCTTATATTATAACTTGACCCATACATTTGCGGTTAACACTCAAAGTGCACATCACTTAGTCCCAAAGGTTAAGAACGGAGATTGGTACATTCCACCAACTTAAGGATAAGCAATTGTATGAGGCTTAGGAAAAGTATAAGGATCTCTTGAGACGATGTCCTCAACATGGTTATCCAGATTGATTGCAAATTCTACTATTCTACAATGGGTTGTCAAATTCATCAAAATCCATTCTAGATGATACCGCTGGAGGTTCTATTTTCTCTAAAAATGCTCAAAAGGCTTATACCATACTAGAAGACTTGGCTACCACATCTTACAATTGGCCATGTGAAAGGTCTACTACATCCCAAAAGCTACCGGATTGTATGAGGTGGATGAGGTAAATTCTATTAAAGCAAAATGGCTTCCCTTACTAATGCTCTGTCTAAATTGACTACGGGGGCTAAGCTCAAGTAAGTCCACCATCTATAGCATCTCTTACCTCCATGGCTTCGGAGATGTCTACACAAAAAGAGTTGGAATAAGAAGACAATGAAGCGGCCAATTATGTTGATAGAGGACATTATAAAAGCCACCAACAACAATTTCCAACTCATTACCATCCAAATTTGAGGAACCATGAAAACTTTTCTTATATTAGCAATAGGAATGTTTTGCAAGGTCCTCCCAGTTTTTCTAATGTAGGTCCATCCCACACTGAGAAGAAGTCCAACATAGAAGATTTAAGGGTAGAGTTCATCAAAGAATCTAAAGGAAGGACCACCGCATTAGAGAACACGGTGCAAAGTCATGGCAAGGCTATTCAAAATATTGAGGTACAAATTAGTCAAATAGCCACTTCTCTTTAAATAATGCAACAGGGCAAGTTTCCTAGTTGCCCTAAAAAGAATCCAAAGGAGGAGTGCAAGGCCTTGACTTTGCGGAGCGGGAAAAAACTATCCACTCCTTTGATTGATTATGAGAATGAGGAGCAAGAGGTAAATGAGACCATCCATGAGCCTATCATAGAAGATGAACCCAAGGAGGTCATAGAAAATGAGGAAAAGGTAAAGGAGTCGGCATCTTCAAGTAAGTAATCTAACCCTTTACCTTTAATACCTAACACTTTACCTTATCCTCAACGCTTTAGAAAGAAAGAAATAGACTCCCAATTTGCCAAATTCTTACATTAATATCTCATTTACCGAGGCCTTAGGACAAATGCCCAACTGTGCTAAATTCATGAAAGATGTCTTACCTAAGAAAAAGAGGTTTGGGCAATATGAGATGATTGATGATTAGCATGACAAAAAAGTGCAGTGCTATGCTGTAAAAGAAGCTACTACCAAAACTTAAAGATCCATGGAATTTTATTATACCTTGCACTATTGGTTCTTTGAATGTTACTAGAGCTCTTTGTGATTTTAAGGCTTCTATTAATTTAATGCATTTATCTGTCAACAGGAAGCTTGACATTGGAGAAGTGCAACCTACCACGATCACCTTGCAGTTAGTTGATAGATCCTTGGCATATCCTAGAGATATTGTTGAGGATGTGTTAGTTAAAGTTGACAAGTTTATCTTCCCTGTCGATTTTGTAGTCTTAGACATGGAGAACTCTGAGATTCCTATCATTCTTGGCGCCCATTCCTAGCAACTGGGAAAACCATCATTAATGTCTAACAAGGGTAGTTGACTCTCAGGGTAAATGATGAGAATGTTGTTTTTAATATTTACAAATCCTCGAGTCATCATAATGAGGGTAGTATTTACCATGCAATTTATATAATTGTTCAAACTATTTCTGAGCATGTTCAGGTTGTGCTTGCTACTGATCATTTAGAACAAAACATAGTGGATTTTAATTTTGATGATGTTGATACTATATTTGATGAAATTGCTTTGTATGCTAAGTGGTTAGACAACATGTCAGTATGCACTAAAATGTATAAATCAATGCCTCTAGCTCCTTTGCATGTTATAAACAATGTCAATGTTGAGAAGCCTACTTTAGAATTAAAAGTGTTGCCTCCTCATTTGAAATATGCATTCTTCGGTGATTTCTCTTCTTATTTGAATTCTGTGGAAGAGGAAAAGTTGTTGAGAGTGTTAAGGGAACATAAGTCTACTATTGGGTGGTCTATTGAAGATCTTAAAGATATTAGTCCATCAGTCTGTATGCGCATAATTTTGATGGAAGATACCTTTACTCCTTCAGTGGAACATCAAAGGAGACTTAATCCTTCCATGAAGGAGGTAGTTAAAAAAGAAGTGCTTAAGCTTTTGAATGTAGGTAACATTTATGCCATCTTTGACAGTTCATGGTTAAGCCCGATTCAAGTAGTACCTAAGAAAGATGGCATGGCAGTTGTTAAAAATGAGAAAGATAAGTTGATTGCCACTAGAATGGTGACAGGATGGTGTGCGTGTATTGACTATAGGAAGTTGAATAATGCTACTAGAAAAGATCATTTTCCTCTTCCTTTTGTAGATCAAATGCTTGATAGACTTGTAAGTTATTCTCACTATTACTTCTTAGATGGATATTTTGGTTTCAATCAAATTGTCATTGCTCCTGAGGATCAAGAAAAGACCACATTCACTTATCCCTATGGAACATTTTCTTTTAAAAGAATGCCTTTTGGTTTATGCAATGCCCTTACTACGTTTCAACGTTGAATGATGTCTATTTTTCAGGGGCTCTTTCATAGATGATTTTTCTGTTTTTAGGTCTTCATTTGATTCTTGTCTTGCTAATATTGCATGTTTCTTCAGAGGTGCTAAGATGCTAACCTTGTATTGAATTGGGAGAAGTGCCACTTCATGGTTAATGAAGGCATCGTTCTAGGGCACAAAGTCTCAGAGAGGGGATTGGAGGTGGATAGGGCCAAAATCGCTGCCATTAAACAGTTGCCACCTCCCACTAATGTGAAGGGAGTTAGAAGCTTCCTAAGGCATGCAGAGTTTTATAGGAGATTCATTAAAGATTTTTCTAAAATTGCAAAGCGCTTGAGTAACTTGTCAGAAAAGGAAGCTAAATTTGTATTTGATGATGCATGTCTACTAGCTTTCAATACCTTGAAAGAAAGATTGATTTCTGCACCTATCATTGTTGTACCTGAATGGAGTCAGTCTTTTGAGATCATGTGTGATGCTAGTGATTATGCCTTAGGAGATGTCTTAGGTTGACGTCGAGATAACATGTTTAGGGCAATTTACTATGCTAGTAGGACTCTTGATAGTACTCAACAAAAATATACTACTACTGAAAAAGAACTGCTAGTTGTTGTGTTTGCCCTTGATAAATTTAAATTGTACTTGCTTGGCTCTAACATTGTAGTGCATACTGACCATGCTGCCTTGAAGTATTTGTTTGAAAAGAAATGTTTAAAAGCTAGATTGATGAGATGGATTCTATTGTTGTAGGAATTTAACCTTGACATTAAGGATAGAAAGGGATGTGAAAATGTAGTTGCAGACCATCTATTTAGGATTGAGAATGGGGATGGGAACTCATGCCCCCCCATTGTGTAGATTTTCTCTAGTGAACAACTGTATCAGGTGAAAGATAGTGTACCTTGGTTTGCTGACATAGTTACTATCCTGTAGGAGGACATTTGCCACCTGGTATGAACACCCAACAAAGAAAAAGATTTTTGCATAAGGTCAAGTCTTACCATTGGGAGGACCCACTTCTATATAAGGTTTGTGTTGATAGTATGATAAGGAAGTGTGTGCCTCAAGAAGAGGTGGTAAGTGTTCTAAAGTCATGTCATGCCTCCCCCAATGGAGGTCACTTTGGATCCACCAGAACTGCATCTAAGGTACTTCAGTCAGGTTTTTATTGTCCCCCTCTTTTTAAGGATTG
>QLSR01000435.1:214706-229746 GCA_031780015.1 Citrullus colocynthis | reverse complement strand
TGAAATTTTTAGAAACTGAAAACTAAAAATGATATTATTTTCAAATGGGGCATTCAAATGTAAGGAGTCTTACGGAGGGACTCAATGGCAATAAGGTATCAACAACGGTATTATTAAGAGTCAATGGATAGGTGTCAAATAATAATGATTATGTGACTTCAATCGAATCTAGTAAACCCTGAATCAAACTACTGAAGAGGAGAAATTTTTAACATAAGACTTCATTGTTCCCAATATTGTGGATTATTGTGGAAAAGCACAAGAGAAACACACATTTCACAACAAGACAGTGATCAAAGAGTTAGTTTCACATAGTTGCAGATGGACTTGGGGTAAAATAAACCTATATTCATATGATCATTTTTTTCACCACGTCAAGTATAGAGAGAGGAAGTTGCAAGAGAACTGACCAAAGGTTGCATACGTTTTTTGCCAATAGGATACTGGTACGGGTTTGGTGTTTGCATGGAAAACGCAGTGAACCATAGAATGAAACCCGATAAAAGATCAAGAAGTGAATCCAATGTGGATGCAATAATAGCTAGGGAACCACTTCTGATGGATGCATATACTTTAGCTGCAAACAGAACCATATTGGCAACATTTGATATTCTGATTGCAAATGTTTCACTCTTTGCTAATTTTTCACGTTCTTCCTGCAACCACCATAAACAGATTTTGGTTTTGAGCAATGAAGAATGTGTTAATCATCAAGAAAACATACAAGTACAGAACAATATCAACCTTTGACATTCCAGGAACATAACCACGGTCAGTTAAAGCATCCATTTCATTAAATCCCTCAAGCATTTCCACTTGCTGCTGGTAATACTCAGCTACATAATCTTCAGGACCTGAATTCACCAAGAGAAGTGCTGAGAAAAAGATGGATGAAGTTTTCAAGCTTTCTTTGTTTCTTTATTTTCTTTCTTCCTCTACAAATTCAAACCTACTATGCTCTCTATCAACGCACAGTAGCTATACAAAAGATACATGAATACATACACATGCTTTTACAAGGGCACAAGAAACGATAAAATTTTAACAGGACCAAGGACCATAAACTAGCCAACATAAAGTGGAAACCCAAAAATATTGGGCAAGTGCTGCTTAACTTTCTATTCCACAACCAAAAACCTCTGGACTTCAGAACTTAAATATGGAAAAAATACTCAACTGTAAGAATCAATCAACCACAAAACATCCACATCCAATTGCAGCAAAATAAATAAATAAATAATTCTCCAGTTTCTCGTTCAGCCCTTTGAAACTTTGAATTACATGTTCTCCTTTCGAAATTTTAAATTCATCCAAAGAACGGTTAGGTCAATAGGTCATTAAATACACAAAATAAAGCCAACGGAACCCACAAGCCCCCTTTATTCAACGCAAAAAAATAACATAGCGAAGGACAAGGAAAATGGAATGAAAAGAAAATTCCCACTATGTCAGGACAGAAATTAAAGGAAGTAGCAAAGTGCCAGAAGAATAAATACTCTTCACAAACAAAATAAATAAATAAATGAAACGAATGTATGCAGCAGCTATGCTAAAAGCAAATTAGAAAGGAGAGAAAACAACAAGCGAAGACGTAGAAAAGGAATATTTCCAGTAAAGTACAAGGCAGCAAGACCATCGAATACGATATTGACAAAACAAGCCATGGATCGGAAAGAAAAAAGAAGAACAAATATGATTCAGCCAACAGAAGGAGCGGCAAAAGAGAAGGAAGAAGGGGTTGGAAATTACTCAAAACCCCAAGGCAATCATGGAGTGGACGAGAGGGTTTCTTCTCTTTATGCTCTGGAGATAACTGAAAGCCGTCGAAGTTCAAGCGCCATGAGACGTCGCCGGCGGTGGAGTCGAGCAACAGCGAGCTCTCCTCATCGTTCTCGGTGGATACAACGGGCTGTACCATTTTTGCGATAAGTGAAAATGCGAGAAATGTATGAATGAATGAATTTGGGAGGAAGAGGAGGAAGAAGAAGAAGAAGAGGGAGAAATTTTAGTGGTGCAAATGGTAAATTTAACGAGAATTTGTGGGCATTTCGGCAAAATAGAAGTTGGGTTTGTTCACTGTTGCGGTTAGTGTAGTCCGAAACGTTTGAACCCGTAAAGTGACAGTATAAAAAGTAAATTCATTTTTTTTATTAAAAAATCAAGTGCCGCGTGTAGGGCGCCATTGCTTTTGCATCTAAGCTTTTACCTTTTTCTTGTTGGATTAAAAATTTGTTCTAAAATTGATTTTAATTTTTTTTTTTTTAATTTGTTATTATAGATCTACATTAGATTCGCTTGAATATATTTTTTAACTCTATGTAAAACTTAATTTATACTCAACTCTTTCAAATTGTATGACTCAAAATTTAAAGTAATAATTCTATTCATTTCATTTGTAAATATAATATATAAAGAAAATAATTTCATTTCTTCATAATCAATTCTTCTTCCTACAGTACTTTAAGTTGAAAGTTTTATCTCTTATTTAATAAAACAGTTTTGAGTTATGACTAATATTGGGCTAAATATGTCAAATTGGAGTTCGAATCTCCCTGTTACTATTATATTAAAAATATATATTTTAAAAATTCAAGTATTAAAGAATAATTAAATCTTATCGGAATGAACAAGTGTACTGTTTACTCACCCATAAAGATGCATACTCAACAAGAAAGAAGAAAGAAAAAGATACATACTAAAAAGAGATTAAAATTCTATAATATTCGGTGACATTCTTAAAAATTATATTTCAGCAATGAACAAGGAAAAAAAATTCCAAATATCTATCTTCAAATCGAAACAATAAAAAAATTTAAAAAAAAAAAAAAACTTAAAACAAGAGAGTTGTATTGGAGTGTTTGGTAGCATATTTATAATTTAAAAATTGACATATAACTTTATTCTAAAAAATAAAAATTGACTTATAACTCAAAACATATTTAAATTTATTATAATTTATTTATAAAGATATTATATGTTAATATCGAATGACATTAAAAGAAAAAATGGGTAGAAAGAGCCAAAAACGATCTAAATCCCTACATTGTTGCAAAAGTTGGTTGAGACTCGTACAGAATCAAGGAACTATAACAAGATCTGAGCCGCACGATCAATCGGGAATGTTATAACGAAGTGGGCCCACATCTGCCCCTACCTTTTCGGGCGGAAGATCTTTTATAAGGGAAGTTTTTAAGTGCTAGTAAGGTACAGGGAAGCTTCGTGGATCTTCATTTTCTGTGGTTCGTTGGATCGGTGAAACTCAACATGAGTCGTTGGATTGGAGATGTTATTTGGGCCCATGGCCACGCCAGTAATAGATATATAATTATAATTTATTATAAGTTTAACTGAGGGCGGCTAGGCTAATATATATTTGTGGAAGAAAATGTGTTTGGTTACGTGGATAGCAATAGTAACGAAAGTAGATAAGAGTCATATCAAATGTGGTCACGTGGGGTATAATAACCAAATAGTGGCGTCTACATCACATGGGATCCTTTTGATAAGGACTTTTTTGTTTTATGTTTTAAAAGTTAATTTTGTTTTATTTTTAAAAAATATATATATTTTATTATATGTGCTATTCTTNCAGTAATAGATATATAATTATAATTTATTATAAGTTTAACTGAGGGCGGCTAGGCTAATATATATTTGTGGAAGAAAATGTGTTTGGTTACGTGGATAGCAATAGTAACGAAAGTAGATAAGAGTCATATCAAATGTGGTCACGTGGGGTATAATAACCAAATAGTGGCGTCTACATCACATGGGATCCTTTTGATAAGGACTTTTTTGTTTTATGTTTTAAAAGTTAATTTTGTTTTATTTTTAAAAAATATATATATTTTATTATATGTGCTATTCTTTTTTTTAAAAAAATTAAATTACAAAAATAATTCTCAATTTTGTCATTTATTTAAACATTACTAATCTTTCTATACTATTTAAAAGCGTGATTTCTTTTTTTTTTTTTCCTTTTAATTATTGATTATAGGACTATGTTAAGAAATTTCCAGTTTAAACAATTAAATAAAAATTCTTCCTATCTATTACAATTCACACATAAATTAAAAAATATTAATTTCATATTTAAATAAACAATTAAATAAAAAAATCTTCCTATCTATTACAATTCACAAATAAATTAAAAAATATTAATTTCATATTTAAATAATCCATACTATCTAAGAGGAACCATTGGAGAAACATCATTTTCCTTTTTACCCCTTTTAGTGATTGATTATACGATTATTTTAGGAAATTTCACATTTAAACAACTAAATAAAAAAATCTTTTTATTTTTCAATTCACACGTAAATTAAAAAAAATATATTCATTTCATATTTAAATAATTTATATTATGTAAAAGAAACTATCGAGAGAAATATTATTTCCTTTTTTTGCTCCTTGTAGGATTATTTTAAGTAATTCACATTTAAACGGCAGAATAAAAAAAATCTCCCATTTTTTTTTAATTCACATGTAAATTAAAAAAATATTTATTTCATATTTAAATTAAAAAATTAAAAAATTATCCTTATTTTTCGCAACCCACACATTCGATTAAAGAAAAAAACAGAATTTCCTTTTCTTTCTTCTTTTTTTTTTTTTTTCAATCACACGTTAAATAAAAAAAATATACATTTACTCTTTTTTTTTCTTTTTTTTTATTCACACATTAAATAATGGTAAATTTTAATTTATACCAAATATTATTTTATCCTGTAGTTTACCTCCAAACTTATTCTTATCTACTTTTTTAGCAATAGTTTAAAAGATCAAGTACCTCTTCAAAACTTCTTTTATTTTTGAAATTTAGTTAAAAATTCAAATAATTTCCAAAAATAAAAAATAAAAATTACCAAACGGGCTTTCAATTTTTTTTCTAGATTTTTTAAAATCAAATCAAATTTCTTCTATAAATTCACTCAATTGCAATCCAAGCTTTCATAGATTATCTTTCTTTTTCTTTTTTTCCTATTTCTATTTCGTTAAACAACTTTTTGTTTTCTCAACTATTCTATCAAATTTCCTATTTAAATTCACGCATTTACACTCTAATTACTATCTCTCTTTCTCGCCTCCTTTCTTTTGTATATATATATATATATAATTTCTTTTTTTTTTCAGTGTGTTATGTGTAGATTTTTTTTTCTATTTTCTGCAATTTTCTCCAATATTTATTTTGTTTGATATCTTATTAGTCTCATATGTTTCTTTGTTTTTCTTAATTGGGTGGAGGAGAAACCATTACTCTAGAGGTTTAAGAAATTTCTCCAGAGTTAAAGTAATTAGACAATGTGACAAAGAATATAATGATTTTCGTGTAAGTTTTCCTCATTTATAGTGATTTATATAGTGATTTGTCAATTTTGTAAACATTTATGTGATTTATTGTAATTTATTATCTTTTAATATATTACTGTAGGTTTTTTCTTTTCAATTTCTAACTTTTTAAACCCACATGACGGGTTTATGATAATTTATTATTTTTTAAAAATGTTTTAGAGTTAAACGATGGATTTTAGGGTTTAACTACAGGATAAAATAATATTTGGTATAAATTAAGATTTGAATATTTTGCAAATATGGATAAAAATGACTTTTTGCGATTTTGTATGCATAAAAAAATAATATTTTGGTATGAATTAAAATTTAAAAATATTTTAAATTGAAAAGGTAATCAAATCATCTCGATAAAATTGAAACACAAATCAATAGAATTATATATCATTCAAAAATCTTAATAATTACTCAAATCAAAAGAATTGTATATCATACCTAAACAATTTGAAATCTTTTGGTTTATCTAATTTTGAAAGTTAAGATTTTTGTAATTATAATAAAAAATTATTATTATTTTAGTTACCTATCATTATTACATTTTTTTGTAACAGAAAAAATAATAATATTTTTGCAAGCAGTGATATATCTGTTACAAAATTTTAGAAATTAAACAATTAATATGAAGGTTTTCAAAAAATTTAAAATATTTTGATTAATAATTAAATTATCGAAATCAAAGTTTAACATATACTAGGTTGGTTTAAATTGATGTTATCGAATGATATAAAATGATATAAAATTTTAAAATTAAATAGGTAATCAAAATAAAAATTAATAATTTGAAATTTAGGTGGGTCATTTTTTCTAAGTTTTATTTATATTATTTTAATAATATAACATATTTTAGTTATTAATGATTTATTTAAAATGACGATTAGTTAATTATTTGCCTATAAACTGAATTTTAATTCAGAATCATTCTCTTCAATTAGTTTAATTTAAACTTTTACATAAATTGTACATTTAAACTTACATTTTCAACTTTATTACTAGCTACAAACTGGTATTAATTCAAAGTTGCAATATATTACCTAGATGTTACAAGACTACTATTGGAATGAGTATGACGTTGACTTGGAATGATCTGATAATGAATTGACTCGAACATTACCACATTATTCTCCTTCTCAATTTTCGTTACATACTATAATTAATTTCTATTCTGATTATAGTTTTTAAATATCTGTAAAAGACATATGAGACTAACCTTTTTCTTTTTAAGTCAACAATTGTGGGAATTGAGAATCGAACTTTTGATTATCAACACTCAATTGTGAGATTGGTAGGCCAAATATTGTTTAAAAGTAAAATTTTCTTTTCCTTTGTAAAAGTTGAAATGTGGTATTGCAATTTTAAAATAAATATGAATGTTTTTAAAACAAATGACAAAATCTAAAAGTATTTTTAAAACAGATGACAAAATCTAAAAGTATCTTTTTATTATTTAGCTTTAAAAAATATCTAAAAAGTATATTGGAAGTGTTAAATCATAAGTTTAGTTTCTGATTTTTTATATTTGCCTCGACAGGTGTCCCAATTTGTTTTTAATTTTTTTTTAAAAGAGAGAGAGAGCTTTAAATGGAGGAAATAGACTAATAAAGAGAGTTTGTTTGGTCAGTTCTCTGTCACGCTAGTTGTGGAATTTAATTAAGGAGAGATGAGGGATTATAGAAAATAATTAAGGAGGGAGACGAGGAATTTTGGAAATAGTTGGATTGAGAGATTTTTTTTCCCCCCCAAAAGTATGTTGGGTTAGAGTTTACAAAATTAACTTTTTTGGTGAAACGAACTATTTCTTTTAAGTACTATTGACACAATTAGTAAATTAAAATATTGAGGACTAAGTGCATCTATTCCTAAAACAGAATTTAAGGTACTTTTTTTTTTTAATCATGTTTATGTTAGCTATTTCATTGACGTATTAAATAAAATCACTTCTCAATATACTAATATACGTAAAATCAACCTAATGATGAGTCTACCCAAACCTTCAAGCCTGTAAATATATGTATGTGATTGACATATAAGGTTGGAACATGTATGGGTGAGAGTGGCCAATAAGTCCGAGAGCAATCTTTTAATTTGTATGGTTGAGAGTGGCCACCTTGATCTGTCGTCGATTCAAGTGGCCAAATCGTCGATTCAAGTGGCCAAATCGTCGATTCGATAAGCCCCAGGGCAATCCTTTGATCTAATATCATTGGTCCTTCTAACTATAGGACTATAGGTTCATAAGGTTCAGATTAATAAGGAAATTAATTGTATGTGATACAATTAACATAATGTATATGGATACATTATAATATAAAGTTTATTTCGAATGAAATTCAAAATTTATACTTTATATTATAAGAGGGATTAATATTTTAATGAGATTTAAATATTAATTATATGAATGAGATTCATATAAAAACTATAGCTTAAAATTAATATGAATGATATTCATATTAAAACTATGGGTCATGTGAGAGAAGATTATTTGAATGTGATTCAAACTTAAATTTAATATGAGATAATTAATTAATTATATTTATTAAATATAATTTAATAAATTATAATTACAATGTAACTCGCATGTAATGGGGAGTTATTTTTTTGTTTTCTCTCCCCATATATGAAAGGGAAAGAGGAGTTACATAAATTTTCTGTATCATAAAAAAATTCTTTATTACTCCAAAAACTCTCTCGTGATCTCGTTAAGATTTTTCTTGCCCAAAGAAAAGGTGAGCCACACACCTCATCTATTGACTCTTTAAAATAATAAAATTGCCATTGTGGTGGTGTTTCAAGAGTCGTTGCTGATTTGTTGGAGAATTTTTTTTGGTTCATGACTTGGAAAAGGAGAATTCATGCATCGAAGACGAACTTCAAAAGGTAGGAAAACTTCTTCCTCTTAATCATTCACTTTTGTTGGGAATTCGATTCCTTCCCATGCATCTATAAAATCTTAAACCAAACAACTCATAAGTAGGTCCAATGATGATTTGGCCACCACGTCATCTCTTCGGATATTTTTTTTTGATAAGTTTGTTTTGGCTATAATTTTTTTATTTGAACTTCAATTTGATTGACTCAAATTGTGTTGGAATCGTTGTTCTGAGCTACAATAAATTATTCAAAACAATAAAATTGTTAGTAAATTATTTAATTGTTTGACTTGAATAGTTGTAACTATTTGAAGAGAAAAGAGAAAGTACAAAGTTATGAGATTTTAAAAGGCACAAGACATGACATTAGTTCAAACATATCTCCATTGTTAGATTTTGTTTTTTCATATCCATGATTTTTCCTCAAGAAATGATGTGACCATCCGTTTAAAACACGTATCTACCCTTTATTGTTTAGATCACACTCATACACAAAATTATATACCAATTCGAATGTAACCACATCAATTTGAATAATCGTGACAAATGACAAAATATGAGTTATGAAAAATTGTAAGAGCAAAATGGAGAGGTAAAAATTCTCTCGTTATAACCCCTTTTGTGTAATATATATATAATATCAAGTTATTAACCATGAATGTCATCAAAGTGTTTGAGATTTGGACAATTACAATTTAAATAATCGTATCTATTATGATGAGATGATCTCAAAACACAAAGACATAGAAAGGGATGTGTGACAATGTGCCAAAACTATATCTCTCAACTAGTTCACTATATTGTTTTAGATTTTAACAAACCTAATTTTTGTTAACGTCTTAACAAGTTGAACTATATTTTAGTTATCAAATTTAGAACATAATTTACAATTCTGAAAAATTATAGATATTATAATAGATTAAAAGATAATATGAATGTGGCTTTGATACAACAAAGCAAAAGATAGTATGCACGTGGATTAGGATTAAATTGAAAAGTTGAACTATATTTTAGTTATCAAATTTAGAATTTAATTTACAATTCTGAAAAATTATAGATATTATAATAGATTAAAAGATAATATGAATGTGGCTTTGATACAACAAAGCAAAAGATAGTATGCATGTAGATTAGGATTAAATTGAATAGACAAACCTTGTTGCTCATTTGAAGTAGATAGACTTCAATTGGGATGAGAGGACCACTTTCATTCAACATCAACTTTTGATCCATTTGAATATAAACATTCTTTGGAATTAAATTTACGAATTTTGGGCTTTATTTATTCAAAATAATCTGTTGTTGCTATTTTATTTTATTTTCATTTTAGTTTGAGACAATATTTGGAGGTGGAAAATTGAGAAGGGGATTGTTATGGTTGTCCCACATCGATGAGGCGTGAAGGAGGAAATGAGGTGTGAGGGTATATAAGAGCAGGCGAAGAAGGAAGAACTCACTTACCTGGATGGGATTACTGGGCGATCAATAAGGCCCATACTCTAGGCCCATGACCTCCATTGCACGAGGGGGGGAATGTTGGGCTTAAGGCCTGCCCAAGTGGTGGCGCCTACATCATAATTTGTGCTAGCGGGACCTGCGTACGCGCGGTCCCTACCAATTTACTACTCCCAAGTGCCTTTTTAAATAGTTAACCATTAAAATATATTTTAAATAGTTAGCTTGTAAAATATATTAATATTGTACTAATTCTTATTTTACCATTTTATATTTGAAAAAAGTCTTAATAATTGATAGCGAAAAGAGTTGTTTTAAATGAAAAACTAGTGTATTATTTTATTTTATATTTTTTTAGTTTTCATACAAAATTTAATTGATAGCAAAAAAAGAAAAAAAAAAGTTTTAAAACTAACCATGACATAGAACATAATTTCATAGTTATTTTAATCCTATAATAATAACTATTTTAATCCTATAATAATGTATCATATCTTCAGGGGTTAAATTAAAAACTATAAATAAAATGAAGGAAATTATTATAAGTAAAAAAATATTAAACTAATTATAAATATAAAAAAAAATCTATTATTGCAATAATAGACAGTAAAACTTCCACTGGTCCAATCATAGACAGTAAAACTTCTTTGACGTACCTTAATAGACAGTAAAACTTCCACTGGTCCAATCATAGACAGTAAAACTTCTTTGACGTACCTTACAAGATACAACACAATCATAAATATTTTGTCAAGTGAGTCAATAAAAAATTAAATATTAAATATGGGAAGGAAACAAACACCAAAACATCACAGGCAAGGACTAATGATTGGCATCTCTTAATTATTTTATTTAAAAATGACAAGCTGATTGTATATATTTGAATGTTCTTCCTATTTTGGTTCTCATTCTCTAAATCAATCTCCATCTCTTTTTTACAAATATCAATTTATTTTTCATGGTTTCAATTAAAAATATGTACTAATAATTGTATTAATTTAAGCTTTAAACTTTTATACGTGTATCAATTTACTCTTTTTACAAATTTCATTATACTAAATTTTCATAAGCTATTCAATTTAGACCATTCAATATTATTGCCTTTGAAGATCAGTTATACATTAATTCTCAAACATATGTAGACCTCTTCAAATATCAGTTTTACAAACAATGAGAGTAAATGAATGGATGATTCCTAAAGGAAATTCCGACTAAGAGTCTAACTTGATACCTTTACGAATATTTAGGGATTTAATTGATATAATTAAATTTCAGATAAAGTTTTCCCAAACAAAATATAATAGAGGGTGTACATTGATAAACTTACAAAAATTTAGTGTTTAAATTGATATAATTATTATTTTAGAATTTAAATTGATACAACTTTTAGAGTCCAAAAGTATAAAATTGATATTTTCTCAAAATTCATGTTGAAGAAAAGAATAAATATTATTGGTTTTTCCCCTGAACAAAGGTTAGAATAGAGTTGTGGGAGGGATTTTATATTCAATTAGATTTATAATTATATTGAGAAATTTATGGATAATTTATTTTTCTTTTAGTATCATAGGATACACTCTGGTGATTTTAAAGATACATAGAGGTTTAAATAATTTTTATGCAATTTTATGAAATAAAATGCAGATGTTAGATTTTAATTTCATTGTCTCTTAGGTGAATATTGAGAAAGCTAAATATTAGATAGAAGCATGTTAGATTTCAAATATTGTTGTTGGTTCAAAAAGAAAACGATAATTTCTATTTTGGTTGTAATGGTTAATCGGAATATAATTAGATAAAAGCACCAATTACCTTTTCAAAGATTAATTGTTTGATTAGAATCTCATAATTGTCGAAATAAAAAAAAATATTATATTAGTTGTAATGCTCCCAGTGCTAAGATTCAGAACACTATTTGAAAGATGAAGTTGACAACTCACTCTAACATTCGCTTGCTTGCAACTTAAATGTACCGCATACTTATTTAAGTTATTTTATAGAAGGAATATTATCTATACAAACTAATACCATCCTTTCATTTTGTTGTCACTCACATGCTCTATTATTGATTGACAGTAGGGGTGAGCATGATAGACCGAAAAATCAAGTTGACCGACCAAAAGGCGATCGAACTGAAAGCGGTCAGAAAAGAGGGGGACTTGGTTGGTGTCGGTTTGAGAAAATTTCAAACTGACATTGTTTTTTAAAAAAATTAAAGAAGAAAACCGACCTAAACGGACCGATTGAAGGTTGGTTTTAACTCCTTGACGGTCGAGATCGGTTTGAATATTTATTAAGCTGACCATAGTCGGTTTGGTAAAAAATCCGACTCCGACCGGTCATTACATGCCCCTCATAGACAGTGACATTTTGGTGTATTTAAAAATATTTTAAACAAATATATATATATATATATATATATATATATATTTTTTTTTTTTAAGTCAAAGCACTTACCGGAATCTTCAACCCCTTGAAATAGAAAAGATATGTTTTTTTTTATGGCACTTTGGTGAAAATGGGAGAAATGCGACACTTGCAAGTCCAATCATTTGGGTTCGTTAGCTCACTAAGTCGCACCATTTGACTGCCCGTTCATCGCAATCCTCAATTTCTTACCAACAAAAAAAAAAAAAAAAACAAAAAAAATGTTCAAATCCCAAGTTTTCTTCCTCTTTCTCATCTTCCCACTTGCCCTTTCGATCCCTTCGGCTCTCGGGTTTCTTTCACAATCTGGGTTCGATGATTCCCTCCCATATCTATGGCCAATGCCGTCGGATTTCACTTTCGGAAACGCCACGCTCTCTGTTGACCCTCACCTCTCGCTCGCCACTGCTGGCGATGGCGGCAACTCCGATATTCTTAAAGCGGCGTTTGATCGATACAGGGGAATCATATTCAAGCACGCTTCTGGGGTTTCTATGTTTGACAAGTTTTGGGGAAGGCGGAGAACATTTGTTTATGATATCAGTGAATTGAAAATTGTTGTTCAATCAGATTCTGAGGAAGTAAGCTGGATGGGGAAATTTTCTTTCTTCAATTTAGTGGTCTTTCGAGCTGATGATTATCATTTTTCTTTTTCTAGCTTCAACTTGAGGTGGATGAGAGCTATACATTGTTTGTATCGAAGAAGGATGCTCAGTCGATTATTGGGGAAGCCACAATCGAGGTAGAGTTCTAGATATCTGCAAAAATCGAGCTCTTATTATGTTAGAATGAATTAAAAATGGTCACGAACATTTTGATCACTGGAGATTATAGTGAGTTACCAGTGAAACTGCGATATGCTTTAGAAGAAAAATTGGCAGATTTGCGAGTTGCTAATAAATGCTTAACTATTGTCCAAATCCAATCTAATTGTATATGGGTTCCCCTGATTCTCATCCACGAATATTCTGATATTTCTGTTTTAATTCCAAGTTTCAAATTCTTATCACATGAAATGAGTCATCTGCCAAAACAAAGATTAGAGTTTGAATCCTCAAGGAAAAAGAAAAAGCCATAGTCATCTTAAGCTTCTATTTGTCTCCATGGGATTACTTTGTGAATTATATAGCTTTAATGGTAAAGCCATCTTTACACTTGTTCACTGCTTCTAGTAATAAGTTCCTCATATCCAACCATTGCGACACTTTGATAAAAAAAAAAAGTAGTAATATTTCACTTTGTCGTTTATACTTCATATTTTAGTATCCAATCATCCTTTGGCTTGATATTGAGCTTCTGGTCGTGCAGGCAGCTACTGTTTATGGTGCATTGAGAGGTTTGGAGGTACCGAGTATTTCCCTTTCACTATTCTGCTGGTTCATATGCCAAAACAAATCTTAACAGCTAGATATGTTTCAAAAGTTTTTGCTGGATTATTACATGAACTGTCGCCCTTTGTTTGCATTATCACTTCCATTATCTTCCCTTGTGCTCTTTAATTATTCTATTTTCAAGCACATATGCATGCTACTTATAGCCCATTTTGTTTTAGGTCCTATAGTTCAGGATCGTGCAAGGTCTTTCATTGCATTTCTATTGCCTCATATTTCTACAAATGTCTCTCCTATAATTACCCTTTTTGAGCATTAAGATACCTTGTGATTTGTGAAGGAATTTATAACTGTTGTAGGCATTATTTGAATCATCTTAGATCCTCTTTCTTCTTGTGCTACATGTTGGAGTAGACATTCAGTCAACTTTGTACTTTCAACTACGAGACTAAGGATGTGCAAATATATCAAGCTCCATGGTACATCAAAGACAGTCCAAGATTTGCGTTTCGTGGGCTTCTCATAGGTAAGCCTTTCTACATAGCTAACATAACAAACAATTTGCAATTTATTTATCATTCTTGGCCCCAATGCATACCTTGCAGATACTTCAAGGCACTTTCTACCAGTAGATGTAATAAAGAATATCATCGAATCAATGTCTTATGCTAAACTCGTGAGTAAATGGATACATTCTCTCTTATTATGAACTCTTGCCAACTTTTTAACTGACTTTATCATTTTTGTTTCTTCCTTAGGTTTTGATTGTTTTATACTGATACTGAGAATTTTGTTCAGTAGAATGTCCTTCATTGGCACATAGTAGACGAGGAATCATTTCCTCTAGAAGTACCTTCATATCCAAATCTGTGGAGAGGATCATATACAAAACATGAGCGTTATACCATTGAGGATGCTTATGAAATTGTCACGTAAGAGTTCCACAGCTGTTTGAACTCTCATAATTTAACACCAATTTAGTGCTTTTATGTCTTTCTTTTAACTTCTATTCTACTAGATCATTGATCATAGAGCATATTGCAGTTTTAATTGTTGCCAATCCTACATTTTTTTGGGACCAAACCTCTCAGATTTTAGCAAAGAAGCAATATGATTGTATAACTGCGTCCCTTGGCCTGTTGATCCCCTATAAGTTTTCTAATAGTTTTTTAAATCATGAAGGCTAGAATGATTCCAACAGTTTTTACTTTTACTTCAGAGGAAAGGGGAAGAATGAAAAATATATTTTGTATACATACTACTTGATCAGGAAATGAGTGTAAAATTAGCACACTTCCATTATCTGACTTCCTATGAATCAAGATTTACAGCTTATATTACTTATCTGCCAATAACTAACATTTTGTTTTTTGCTTCATGGTTTTTATTTTATTGTGAAGCTTCGCCAAAATGCGGGGTAAGCTCCATCTTCTTAAAGCTCATGTAGAATACTTGTCTTCTTAATGCTATTTCTAGAACTTAAGATCTCATTTAGCCGAGTGATATCTAAGGAATTGTCCAGCAAGTCGATTGACATCTTGCTGATTATCACCCAGTGTGTTGGGTTAATTTAATTTTCTTTTGATATTTTTTTTTTTTTTTTTTTTTTTT
>QLSR01000435.1:184197-203842 GCA_031780015.1 Citrullus colocynthis | reverse complement strand
GGGGGGGGAAGGGAAAGGGGAATCGTGGACCCGATCCACAATTATTCTAAATCGTGGATTGGGTCCACGATTTTATAAGAATAAGAGTTATTTTGGTATCAGTATTTAGTCAAAAGTATCTTGATTCACTGAAGGAATGGTCGACTGCCTTTCGATAGGGGCCATTCTGACTCATTGAAGTATAGTTGCAAAATAGATAATGAAATATGGGTACATTATTACTTGCTAAATAAATTGGATTAAAATTTAGAGTACATTCACTGATTAAACTTATTCAATTTTTTCAGCAATGAGTACATCTATAGTTCAACTATTAGCTTCCGAAAAACTTAACGGCGATAACTATGGAACTTGGAAATTTAATTTAAATACTATACTAGTTATCGACGATTTGAGGTTTGTTTTAATGGAGGAATGTCCTCCAGTCCCTGCTCAGAACACGAACCGAACTGTTCGGGACGCTCATGACAAATGGGTTATGCATATCCCCCATAAAGCACCTATCTTTGGTTTGTGGTTGAGCATAAGGTATATGGATCGATGTGTCGATGTTGGGTAGCTGCAATTGCATGTGAGCAAGGAATTTCATAATAATCAAATTCTTTGCATATACACATCCTCACTTCTAAATCTACAACTCCACCCAAGTGACCACCGGTTACTTCATATTTATAACAATCGATCAGCTTTATTCCATTTCTTCTTGATTTTAATTCCACCTTAGTGATTATTTCCTCTCCATATGTAGAAAGTATAGTCTGTCGACCCCCAGCATCCTCTCGGCGCAGATGAAACCAATCTTGCAACAAACCTCGTGTGTGATCAAGTAACTTTGTAATTGGCAGGTTCCGAGTATGGCGTTGAGGCTTTCAATTGCATTTGTCGTCATCTGATCAAATCGTTTGCCACACTGAAATGCCCTCACCCACCTCTTGAAGCTGATCTCCTCTAAGTACTGCGCAGGTCCTCTAATCGGACAAATCTTGGCCTAATGTACTCGAAAATTGGTATCACGGAATGCTTTCGCTGCTAGAAAGAAAGTAGGGAGCACAACTTCTTTCTTGAAATGCTTGTTCAAATTGGGCTTAGGTGATGAATGCAAAAGCAATGGAAAGCAGATGGAAATACCCTGTTGATTGACTTACCAATGCTCGGTTTCTGGTCTGATACAATGACAAGCTCTGTAATGGCTCCGACTGCCTGCTTCACCCTTTAAAAAAATCATGTCCATGCAGCATTCGTCTCACTGTCCACCACGGCAAACGCAATGGGGTATATCTGTCTGTTCCTATCAATTGAGTTCGCATTAAGCATGACACCCTTAAACTTCCCGCGTAAGTGTGTCCCATCGACTACCAAAACATGTCGCATACAGTTTAAAAAACCCCTAATACAAGGACCTAGTGCCATAAACACATACCTGAAGTATTTTCCATCATCAAGCTTCAAAGCATATAAGGTCCTGGGGTTCATTATCTTCAGAGGTTCACCATATGCATGTAAGTGGCCGAAGGACTCCTCGGGCCTATCGCAAACCATTATTAAGGCCTTTTCCTTTGACCGCCATGCTTTTTTATAATTAATGTTGACGCCATACTCTTCACGAATGTCTTGAATTATATCTTTCGGTCTATACACCCTACTGACATCCATGTACCTAAACTTAATCAGATGTCCTATTACCTTGCTCCTTGCCTGTTGGTGGTTATGGTTCATCAGTTGGTGAGAACATGTATGGACATTCTAATACCTACTTATATTAAAGAATGTAGAGTCTTTAAGCTTACGAGCCCTAATCCTCCATCCATACGTCTCATGTTTACTATTAACAACCAACAGGGACTTCGTGGATTTGTGGACCAAAGTATCAAAATTCTATCGCATGACAAATAGTGACAATAAATATGCGAGCTCTTCCTTTGAAAGATATATCTGTCCAAGCTTGAGGTTGACGTCGTCCTTATCAAACATCTGGTCAATCATAACAATTACAAGCAAACACATTCCCAAATGTGTAGAACTAGTGTTGACCAACAGTGCTTCATCACCAACGAATCCCTGATGAACATCCTCCTCTAGTTCAACATCACATTCTTCAATATCGTCACCATCGCCATCCTCAGGTGATACGTAATGTTCTTCAAATTCATAGTTTTTATCGTCATCATTTTCACCTACATTTCCTTCCCCACAATCCTCTTCATCGAACCGCCCTTGTACACCAATATTTCTCTGCCCTAAACCATATCTTGAAGACGACAGACCCTCTTGTTCAAAATTGTATGGGTCAATGCAAAAACTATCGTCACCTAGGTCAACCGAGATTACATTATTCGTTAAAGGGGTTAGTGAAGATACATGGCCGTATAAATCATCGTGTGATGGAAAATATTCTTCAACTGGTGCAACGGAAGGTGGTTTAGGGTAAGCGGATAGGTATTGTTGCCCTAAGTTATACGGAAAGCTTGGATGGTATGAGCAGTTAGGGCTTTTCATCTCATGTCCCAATCCACCACTATGCTTCACGCTCGTTGATAAATATATAGGAGGCCTACATGTGTCATCCCTATTTAAAAAGAAACGTAGTTCCTGGTCATTTCTTATCAAGTATGTAGAAACTCTCAATCCAAAATTGTATAGACATCTTAGAATAAGGTCATGATGGTTCGGGTCAATCCCACTAAGTTTATACAACTCAAATAAAAATTTCTCATAACCGGTATCACCTCTTACTTCTAAACCCCCAAGATTACCCCCTATGTAATCTCGTTCATCCTCCCTCCATTTACCATTGTAGCAAACAAATATGCAAGGCATTCTGCAAGTACATTTAATAACCGTTAATAGAAAATCTAAAGAGAAGGAAACTAAGAAGCATAGAATCCAAAAAAAAAAAAAAAAAAAGAAAAATCACAAGTTTTTTTTTTAAAGAAAAATAACAACCATTTTCTTTCTTCCCCAGATGGTTGGAAACTTTGATAATTTCAAGAACAAAAACGTCTGCCTCCCACAACAAAATTATCTTCTTTTAAAAATATAACAAAAAAAGATATAAAACAAACTACCACGTGCCTACTACCCCACGTACTTGGCTGGTGTATCAAATGGACCCCAAAAAGGAAGGAAACCAAATCCTCTGAAACTGGACCCTCAAAAGTATAGTCTTTTTCGTGAAAGTGAGAGTGAAACAAAAATGGAAAACTTTTAAGGTTAAACTGAAGTTGTAGGTCTGAAAACATTGTCAGGTAAGTTAGGTAAATGCATAACTTAAAGCGAATTGAATGCAAATTGAAAACAGTAAGATGAGATATAAATTGGGGGTATTACTGACATTTCACCATGTGGGAAAAGTCAAAACTTATGCCGAAAAGAAAAACTAATCACTTTACTAGCGAGAGTGAAAGCGAGACCCACGAGAGCTAGAGCGAGATAGCGTGAGAGCAACGATGCCGTAGAGACGAAACAATAGTGGAGAGAGCGAGATTAGCGTGAGAGCGACGATGCCATAGACAAAGAGAGTGAGACGATATTCACCGAAAAGCCAAAATGCACGTGCACTTTTAGGAAATTTAGGCATTCTGTGACTTTTCCCGTAAGATCATGTTAGAAACCTTACGGGAAAAGTGACAGAATGCCCAAATTTTTTGAAAATGACTCGCTTATCGGGCGATAGCAGAGAGAGCGAGACTAGCAAGAGCGAGACGATATTCATCGAAAAGCCAAAATACACGTGAACTTTCAAGAAATTTGGGTATTATGTGACTTTTCTCGTAAGGTTTCCTGTAAGACCATGTTAGAAACCTTATGGGAAAAGTGACAAAATGCCTAAATTTTCCGAAAGTTGGCGTGTATTTGGGCATTCTGTCATTTTTCCCGTCAACTACATCAACTTACGGGAAAAATGACAGCGATAAAAAAAAGCATTTCGAATTTTTTTCTTGGTGATTTCAAACATTCCTACACATATTAGACCTCCTTTAGAAGAAAATTTTGGATTTATTTTTCCGCTTTTTACCGCGATGTAATCAAAAACCCAAAATTTCCAGAAATCAGCATTTCAAAGAAGTTTTTGAGTATTGAAAAAAAATGGACTCTTGTGAAGAAGATGAAGATGTGGTTTGAGGGTTGAGGAACAAGATATTTGGGGTATTTACGTCATTTCACCATGTGAGACCCATTTCTGAAATAATGAAAAGTTGAAAAATGAGTTAGAAAAAGAACTTTTTAAAAAAGAGGTTAGTTTTGTTCCATAAAAAACTTTTTGGGTTAGAAATAACAATTTCCTAACCAACGAACAACAAATAAAAATGATTTCAAATCAATTCTAAACGAAAATCAAACAATAATACAAGAAATTTCGATTTAAGAATTATTGAGTGTTCTGTGTTTGTTGCAGAGCACAAGACAATGGTAGATTAGACCAAGACAAGACTGGTGAAGTGTCAAACATCCACATTGCAGGCGACTAATTCCTAAAAAGAACCAAACAAACAAGAGATGCCAAACAAGAACTTCCATTAGTCACTTTCCTTCTTACAAAATCAAAGCAAAACTCCTTTGTTTATGTAGGAGTTGTTTGTTAAGTCTTGAATTGTTAATCTTGAGTTCGTCTTCCGTTCGACAAGACACATTCCCTCATTCTTAGAACAAGAGATTCCTCCATTCACAACATAGCAATTCAATCAATTACAAGATGAGCTCTGTTCAAAACAAGATTTGAAAGAGAAGATACATATTGATAATTCATACTATTAAAAGCAATTGTCTTCATTGTAAGTTCTACTCAACTGTGCCTCCAACATCTTTGCTAATCACATTTACTGAATAAAGAAAACATGATTGAGAGAGCTACAACAGTCATTCATACTAAGTTTGGAATGTTTGCATTTACAGAACATGAAAACACAAAGAAGCCCTCTACAAATAGTCATATTTGAAGAAGAGCCCGCAATTACAGAAAATATTCTACACAAGCTAAGAATGGCTCATTGTGTAAATGGGTAAAACAGTTTGAAATCTATAATTGCTATAAAGGGACTGTTTCCATTCAAGAATATAGAGCTTCGACAGCTTTTATCAGTATAATACAACACTGAATGATACAAAAGGGTTGAACCAAAAGACTAAAAACTACAGAGAAGAGCATATGAATGGCAGACCCCGGAATCCAGAAATTCATGAAGTAATTTGTATCAAGCTCAAATTCAGATGCTCCAAGATTCAATTTCAATGCAAGTTTAGCATAGAGACAGAATCAATTTTGCCTATAAGCAATGTAATTAGCTAAAGCAATCAATGGAGCAGCTTTATCAGGATCAAACCCGGAGAGCTGATCTTGAGCATCTCTGTTCAATTTTTGAGCAAATTCTCTTGATTTTTCAATGCCCATGAGTTTAGGATAAGTAACTTTATCAGCAACCAAATCCTTCCCAGCAGTTTTCCCCAATTCGTTTGAAGATTTTGTTACATCGAGAATATCATCCACAACCTGAAATAGCAATCCGATGTACCTGGCGAAGTTTCTCAGTTTCTCAACATCCTCGTTCGATCCGCCGCCGAGAATGGCTCCAAGAACCACCGCTGCTTCCAGAAGTGCGGCGGTTTTATGCAAATGGATGAACTCAAGCTGCTCAAGGCCAGCATCGGTTGCCCCTTCGGAATTAATGTCAACAACTTGGCCGGCGACGAGCCCCTCAGCCCCAATCGACTTCGCAAGTTCTCCAATCGCCCGAACTATCCGCGACGGCGCTACGCCGATGGTCGACACAGCGATATGCTCAAAAGCGAAAGCTAAAAGCGCATCTCCAGCGAGAACAGCAACGTCCTCGCCGAATACCTTGTGATTTGTAGGTTTTCCTCGGCGTAAATCGTCGTTATCCATACAAGGAAGATCGTCATGGATCAAGGACATTGTGTGTATCATCTCGACGGCGCAAGCCGCCGGCATCGCCATGGATTCATTGCCGCCAACGAGCTCACAGGCTGCAATACAAAGAACTGGACGAACACGCTTCCCACCCGCCATTAAAGAGTACCGCATCGCTTCGTGAATTTTCAATGGTTCTCGAAGAAAAACCGCAGCATCCAAAGCATGATTAACCGAATTCCCTTTCTGAATCATATACTCCTTGAAATTGAAAGTAGGTTTTCCTTCTTCCTCCGTCAGAGTCTCCTCCTTGGCTAGCACTGCACAAATTGAGAGAGACGAAATTGACGAACTGGGTAACCTCGGTTTGGGAATCACAAAGGATTTGAACCCCCTTTTCAATGGAAAACTACTAGATCTACAAGCTTGAGTGAAAATGGAGCAGGATTGGAAGGAGGTTCCTAAACTCATCGCACTCATCGTCGTTTCCAAAAATTCGTGGATTATGGAACAAAAATGGAGACCCAGTATCAGAAATCAAGAGAAGGGTGTGAACAGAGAGAAGAAAGAGTCAAAGGAGGGTGTTGGAGTCCACTTTTTGCAGTGGAAGACTAGTATGAAGAAAATGGAGATGGGTTATGTTGGTGGTTAAAGTTAAAGCAATAGAGAGAGAGAGAGAGCAACCAAAGGAAGAAGATGGATTGAAGGAAGGGATTATAGTTTTAGGGGAAACCAAGTGTGGAGAATGGATGGATTTGGGATTTTAGAAACGAGGACTGGATGGATGACGTTGCCAATGCCCATTGGGTTCTCAGTACATTCCCCACTCTCCTTTATTGTGGCCTAAAATGGGGAGACATCTACACATCCCATATCATTATCATTCCACCAAACAAAATATTTATATTTCCATCTCATCCTAAATAATCACCAAATTCCTCACTCTATGCCTAATGCTCTTGGCATTTCTCGTTATTTCTTCCTATCTCGCAACTTTTCTCTTCACTCACATATTTATTACAAAATTTTGTTTCGCCGTCCAAAAGACAAGTACACCTTGTTGATATAAATAGTACTTAACACACCATTTCTTAATCATGCTCTCAAATCCTCAGCTTACTTTGCATTCAAATGTGATCTCGGTTTATTCATGTAATCCTCCTACACTCGGACATTACATTAATGAAATTGTTGAAAGTTTGAGACTATTTTGAAACAAAGTACTAACGATTTCTATTCAAAACTAAAAGTTATGGTATTTTTTAGCTTTTTTTTTTTTTAAATTTAGGAATATTAATTTTTTAAAGATTAGAAGTATTGTTTTAATAAAGTTCAAAATTTCGAGTATCTTTTATAATTTAGTCTAAAAAAGATATCAATATGAATATAGCCCAATAGTCAAAACACC
Source organism: Citrullus colocynthis (assembly GCA_031780015.1). Classification (NCBI taxonomy): domain Eukaryota; kingdom Viridiplantae; phylum Streptophyta; class Magnoliopsida; order Cucurbitales; family Cucurbitaceae; genus Citrullus; species Citrullus colocynthis. The sequence goes on along the minus strand of QLSR01000435.1, from coordinate 196,568 downwards.
AAAGTTCTTATTTTGAGCTTGAGTTCCAAATATTAGACACACTATTTATCGAATTAAAGAAGAAAGAGAAAAGTACCCAGAAAGGTATTAACTAATTTGTTAAGGTGAACCCATGACGCTTTTGCCCTTTTTTTTTTATGTTCTCACTACCACTAGGCTAATCTATGATGGTTACACAAATATTCATAATTTGAAGTTCTAGTTATACTTATAATTGTAGTTTGTTGAGGAGTAAACAAGCTATTTAGGTTGTAGGGGTAATATCTTAATTTGATGTATGCCTGGGTTAATTATGTCAAAATGGACAAATGTATCAAATTGTGCAAAATACGGGGTCGTGGATTTGATTTAGTAGTTTTAACTTCTTCTTAAGGTTGTTTTTTTTATTTTAAAAAATATTTTTTTTTCATATAGTATTCTCTTTCTTATTTGTGAAGATGAAATTTGGGGTAGTGGATTTGATTTATTAGTTGTTATTCGCTAAGTTTAAAAAATAAAAAATTGAATAAATGGATGATTATTTGAGTAAATGTTTGGTGGCCTTTTATTTGTTTATATACAATTTGCATATAAAACAAATAAATGAGCACCAAACGTTTATGGAAACAGGCTGATAATTCCGACGCCTAATGAGAAATAAAGAAAGATGGATTTCCAATATAGAAAGGGATATATTGTTGAAGCAACCAATGAAATAAAATAATTTTTCATCTAGTCGTTTTTAAATATAGAAAAATGAATCAAAATATTTATAAATATAGAAAATATTTAATTTGCGATAGACTGCGATATGTTGTTGTCTGTGTTTAATCACGGTCTATCATGACACTGATAGACACATATAGTAGTTTATCACTATCTATTGCGATCTATCGTAAATAGACTGTGATATTTTGCTATTATTTGTTAATATGTTCAACAGTTTTGCTATTTGAAATAATTTTTCTTTTTTCATTTGGTAGAAGACGTCTATCAAATTGACAAAAGATTAAAAAAAGAAAAAACATTTGGGGTATTATTAAAAGGAGAGTTGATAGATCATTGTAGTCATTTGATATAATCATTTCGGCCTCATTTGGTAACCATTTCGTTTTTTGTTTTTGTTTTTGAAAATTAAGTTTATTTTCTCACATGGCTTACATTGATTTGGATCTCTCTTAATTATAGTATTTGAATTCTACGCCAAATTCTAAAAACAAAAGAAGTTTTTAAAAGGCTTTTTTTTTTTAAAAAAAAAAATTTGGCTTCACTTTTTAAACCATTGGTAAAAAGTAGATAAAAAATAAATAAATTTGAAGGGGGAAGTAATGTCTATAGACTTAATTTTAAAAAACGAAATGGTTACAAAACGAAGCCTTCGTTTTTAATTTTTTTTTTCTCCTCTTACTTTCCTTATCATAGTTTTACCTCGCTTAAAGAAACATTTGAGATTTTAATCCAATTACAAAAAAAAGATAAATTGTTTTAATTATTTTTTTAACTTTTAATACTTGATTTTAGTTTTTGAAACATTTGGTAGAAAGTGATCATCAATAACAAAATAAAGAAACTTATACGTAAGAGTCAGCTTTCTAAGCTAATTTTCATACTCTAGAAATTGGAAAAAAAAAAAGCAAAAATCAAATGTTTATCTAATAACACCTATGGGTACAAAACAGTGGTCATGACCAACTATCTCACCACTATTTTAACATGTAGTTGTGTGGGTATTGTTTGGAAATTAATAGGACTATACTTGGATAAAAGAGTAAGTTCCTGATGCGGGTAGAGTGAACAAATAGATAACTATTTAAGGAGAAATGGTTCAAATGGTTATTTTATTTTAGAAATAGAATTTCAAAGTCATTAACTAAATACAAAGCCTAGGACTTTAGGTAACATTTTATAAAAAAAAATAGTGATAATGGTATAGGTTAATTGGCTCAAAAGAGTTCTATGCGAGTTAATTTTAAAGACAAACAATTCAGTTGAAGAATTGTTGGAAATTGAGCCAGCTACATGCAAGTATCCATGCAATTAAATAATATCTAGAAGTATTCTAGTGTATTGATCTAAGTCTAGTATAATTCAAAATAATTTTTATCGAATAACTATTTCAAATATAGCCGAATGATGGCCAAAAGTATGTTGGAATATGTTGATTGAAAATTGATTAGCGAACAAGTGTGTAAAAGGATGCAAAATAACAATGGTAACATTGAAAATTAATTATGTGTATGACCTTAGAAATGAATACTACCTATATGTACGTGCATGGCAACCATATTGTACTTTGTGTAGTGTATTGAATTGTCCGTGCATGACAATCATATTGTACTTTGTGTAGTGTATTGAATTGTACTCTATTCAGTGTTTAATTTAAAGTAGCTTTAAAAGTCTTAAGTGATTGATTTTTTTTTTTTTTTTTTGAAATTGAGTACAATTAAATTGAACCTATACGTTGTTTATGGTCAATTAGAAGTTAGATGATAAATTACACAATCCTTTTGGTCTTATAGAGGCAATGCCCTATGTTTAGGGTCATACAACAAACACCATTGTCCCAAAAGTAAGCATAAGTAAGTGTAAACATTGGAACTTAGAGACTTAAGAAAAACTAAACTCAAAACTTAAAAGTGTAAAAATACGACATTTTTGAAACTTAGAGACCAAATATAAAATAAGCTCAAATCTTAAAGGTAAAAGTATAATATTTTAAAATTTAAGAATTAATTGGAAGCTAGATCCAAAACCTAGGTAGGGACTATAAATGTACTTTTCCTACAATGTTCCATCCCTCGTCCCCACAAATGTTGTACTATTTATGAAAAAAAAAAGAAAAAACCTATTTATAGAGGAAATTTGACTACTTCTTATTAATGGCTATTAATCATAATAAAGACTAATAAATTTTAAAAAATAAAAAATTTGCCACCTTAAAAAATAGTTGTTTTCAAATATTGAAAATTGAACCAAAATATTTATAAATATAGCAAAATTTTATTGTCTGTTTGCAATAGAATGTGATAGACTACTATATGTGTCTATATGTGTCATAATAGATATAGATAATAGTTTATCGTAATTTACCGCAGTGATATTTTGCTATTATTTATAAATATTTTGTCATTTAAAATAATTTTTCATAAAAACATGCCTTTTTTTCTTTTATTAGATTAAAAAAATATTTATAAATTAATTAATTTCTATTTAATGATTGTTAATCACAATCAAAAACAATCATAAATGGATTATTCTGAAAAAACTGTCATAAATTTTGAAATTGAAGCCTTTCATCTTTTTCTGCCCAAAAAAAAAAAAAAAAAGAAAAAGTCTCTTTTATTTTCTTAAATAAAATAAATCATTACGAATTAATTGTTGTTTAAGAATGGTAATAAATTTATGAAAATTTAAAAATCTCCGTTTCTTTCTCTAAAATCATGCATTTTTCCTCTTGTGTCTTGAAAATCCAATTGTGTTGTACTGAAATACTTGATTGAAATGAAAGTCGTAGTTACAATGTAACAACAAATGGTAAAAGCGAAAGATAAAAACAAACACTACCAACGATAGTCTCAACCACTCTCCTAATTCTGCCTTTGTCAGAGGAGAATCTAACTCTCCTATAGGTTTGTTAAAATGAGTGTTTGTTTAAAGGATTAGATTGGATTGAATTGGATGAGCTACCAATCCTTAGCTCATTTATTGTACATGAGCAAGGATGTAAAGAAAAACTTCTAATCCTATAATATTTTTTTTATTTATATAATTTTTAACATGGCTCATTAATCACTTTAAACAACCATTTTTTTTTTTTTCCAACTAACAACTTTCTCTCTCCATCTTTAATTTATATTATTTTTTTATATGCCTAATTTTGATTTATTTCATTTTCTATTTTCTATAATGGATTCCTCACTCTTCACATTCTTTTTTTCTTTTTCTTTTTATTTTCTCACTCTCTCATTTTTATCTTCTTTACTAATTTCTTCATTATTTTCATATCATTTCAAAGGTTGGAGCTTCATCTTCACTTGCACCATTTCAATCTTTTGTATGGTTTGGGAGTAGAATTTCAATTTGCTTATTGTCTTCTCTTGTTGTGGATTTATTATTGAGCAGTTGCAAATATAATAATCAGGTCTAAAGTATTTACAGATATATCACAATACAAAAGAATTTACAAATATAGCAAAATTTATATTATGGTTTTGAAGTCTATAAATGATAGACCATATCAATATTATGGGGTCTATTAGTGATAGATCATATGAGTATATAATTGATAAATTTTGCTATATTTGTAATTTTTTTTTTAAATGTTGCTCTACACTTAATTATTATCTCTAAAAGTGTTACCCAACACAATTACTCTTTATCATTTGCACATTAAAGTCTCTTTTTAATGAATTGTTGATTTAATTTGTGAAAAAAAATTATATAATTATCCAAATATAAAGTTACAAATAAAAAATATCATAATGAATAACCATAGTTATAAATATAACATAAATATAATAATTAAACTGAAACAAATCATTATGCTTGCTTATTTTATTTTTAGAAATAGAAAACGAAGTGATAGGAATTAGTTTGAAAATGTAAGTTTAAAAGAAGAAAAAGAATATATAGATTGTTAGAGATGAATATCCCATATATTTATGTATTCAAAGAATAAATTATAAAATCTTCTCTTCTTTTCTTTTCTCACATTCAAATGAAAATGATGAAGAAATTGGTAAAGAAAATAAATATAAGAGAGTGAAAAAGAAGAAGAAGAATGTGTTGAAAATTGATAGGAAAAAGAGTTGAGAAGATGAAGATGAGAGTGTGAAATGATGAGGTGAGTGTGAAATTGTTGAAATGAAATGAAAATAATGAATTTTTTTTTAAAGAAGATAAAAATGAGGGAGTGAGAAAAGAAAAAGAAAAAGAAAAAAGAATGTGAAGAGTTAGAAATCCATTGTAGGAAAGAGAAAATGAAATAAATCAAAATTAGGCATATAAAAATAATATAAATGAAAGATGGAGAGAGACAGTTGTTATTTGAGAAAAAAAAATAGTTAAAAATCCCTACTGTTCCCTAAACTTTACTAAAAGTAACAATTTGGTCCTTTAATTTTCAAAAGTAACGATTTAGTCCTTGAACTTATTAATTGGTACCAATTTGGTTCTTAAAAATTTTATTAGTTTGCAAGCAGAATTATGAGATGATGCCTTTTGTCATCCTACTCCTAAAAAATAAAAGCCACGTGTATTAGAACAAAATATAAGATGACGTCACCCTCCTTTTCCTTTTTCTACTCCTCTCTCTCTCTCTTTTTTTTTTCCTTTTATTCTTCTTCTATTGTATCTTCTTCTTCTCCGACTTCTTCTCTAGCTTCTTCTTCTTTCTCGACACACAAAAAGGAATCAAAACTCCAAACGACCAACTCCGGTGAGTGAGAGCGAGAGAGGCGAGAGTAAGAGTGAGAGGGAGCGAGAGAGATAGAGTGATTGTGAGTGAGGAAAAGAAGCGAGAGCGAGAGCGAGAGCACACATATCATTTTATCATACAACATCCTTTGTTTTGTATTACATCAATGTTTCACATACAATGTATAAATTACACCAAGGGAATAGACTTGTGAATTGACGGTCTAAGTTTTTATTTTGTCATTTGACCTTATTTTGTGTTAATTAATCATAGTCATACAACATCCTCTCGCCTTTGCTCTCATTCTCACTCTCGCTTCCTTTCCTCACTCACAATCAATTTATCTCTCTCGTTCACCGGAGTTGGTCCCATTAAAGTTTTGACTATTTGTGTTGGAGAAGAAAAAGAAGTTAAAGAATAAGTCGAAGAAGAAAAAGAAACTAGAGAAGAGAAAAAAAGGAAAAAGAGGAAGGGTGACCATTTTCAAGCGATATAGAATCTTATTGTTTTGGTAGTGGTAAAATACTTAATTAGTTTAAATCTATTTTATGAGCTCATTTTCATATTTATAACTTTTCTAAAAATATTTATCTAGATCAACAAGTTTTCAATATTTACATTTACATTGATACATTTCAATAAAGATATGATTTCCCAATTTCATGGCCATCAACGAATCTAACCCGGGTGGAGAATCAAAATCTTCTTATTCTTTTTAGTCTTATTACATCAACCAAACATGTCAATTTAAAAATTATAATTTCATCAGTTTTTCATTTAAATTTTTTTTTTTCATAATTTTCCGCATATTAAATGTGCCACAAAAAACAAAGCATATATATTGTGGGGACTGGAGATTATGTTGCGGCTCCACGTCCACCATATAATGTGTAATTTTCTTTTTCTTTTCCTTTTAAATGGATGAAAATTGAATATTAGACATGCATCCAATAACTTAAAAAATTATTATAAAAAAGAAAAATTATCCTTAAATGACAAAACTACTAAAAATATTTATAATTAATAGTAAAATACATAGCCTATCTGTGATAGATCGCGATACTATTTGTATCTATCGTGATACAAATATTAGTTTATCACGATCTATCGCAGTCAACTATAGATAAACAATAAAATTTTGCTATATTTATAAATATTTTAGTTTTTTTTGCTACGTGAAAAGAATCTTTAAAAAATTTAATAATTTAGACCGTTTATAAGAAAAAGAATTATATAAGAAGAGATATTTCCAATTTTGGAATGTAAACCACGTGGGACAAGTGTGCAACTCACAACCCTATTATATTGTTTAAAACGATTTTGGTCAATAAAGAGAAATATGAAGAATATTCAAAGTCACGTTTCAAACGTTGGACATGAATTATTGAATACAAAGTGACATTCGTTTAGTTTAAGTTTATTTATTTATTATTTTCTAAGTTGAACACATAAAGATGAAATTGAAAACTTAATCTCTGATCACTTGATCAAGTGTATATGCATAATGGATCCACAGTTTGAAGAAAATATACCAATGTTTTTGTTGGATTTAAAGAGATACCATTAGTCCTTTCTTAAGAGCCCCCTTCTTATTTTTATTTTTTGATAAATTGGTTCGAGTTTGTTCTAGGGATCAAAACACAAAATTTTAAACCCATAATCTCTTAATAAAAAATTGTAGCACCCAAAAAGAAACAAAAAAAACCCCACAACGGGTAAATGAAAGGACGTTAAGAAAAAAATGTGAGCTAAGACCATTGTTTTTCAATTTTAGCGTGGGGAATGTTTAAGTTTGACGAGAATAAATTCATGTTTCCTTAAAAAGTAAAGTTTTTTTTTTTTTTTAAAAAAAGGTAATTGTGTTAAATGACAAACTTGTTGAAAATATTTTTAAATATAGCAAAATGTCTTTATCTACTACTGGTATTTTGCTGTATTTATAAATAAGTTGACTCATTTTACTATATTTGAAAACAACTCAATAATTAAGATCAACAGTCGAGAGTCTCTAATCCTTCATATTTCTCACAAAAATGCCCGATTTAACCTGAAATGCTAAATTATGTTCATATGTAGAAAATTGTAAGAGGGAAAAAGAATGGGCTTCAACAAAAAATACATTGGGGAGTGGAATTACATTACATTCCTACACAGTTCCTTAAAGGTTATCAATAGGTTTAGTAGCTTTTGAACCCTGCATTCGAGCATTTTCGCGGTCGAGCCTGAAATATTTATACAATGGGGTGTAGCATAAACAACAAACGCCGAAAGGAACTGTCATCATTGTAAGCAGCCCCTTTGACAGTGCAAGAGCCTTGGGTAATGAAGCTCTAGCTGTGTCGTCGTACCCGAACATTTTCTCTGAGAGAATACCAACCAGAGGAGCAGCAAATGATGAAAATGAACCTTCAAATGCACGGTCAAACGCGTATATCATGGTTCGGTGTTTGGTTGGGACAACCTCAGCAAATATGGGGGCATTGACAGCAGTGCCATTCCAGCTGATGGTTAACCCCATCAAAAAGAGAGTAACACCGAAGACGAGAAGGCTATCGACAGACTGCGGCGTGACTCGGAGGAGGAACAATGAGAATGGTATGCCCATACTAGCACTGAATTGAGCACACATGATTCGTCCAGAATGAGGATAGATCTTTGATAGCCTATCTGCAATTATACCACCTAGGAGAGACCCCAATGCACACCCCACAGCGAAAAGACTAAGTAGAACTGCAGTACCGTTATGACTGAAACCTGAAATAACAGCATCGGAGATATCGAAAACATGATTAACTTTGAAGCATAGAAAGCTTGTGAAGAAAGGTGTTCTATTTACTGTCATATACTCGTACTTATACCGACATATCGTGAGCGTACTAACTAACTTCTTGTCCACAAGATGATATTATACTGTTCATTGGGCGGGGCAAATCGAAGCAATACTCACCGATTAGTTCGAACCACATAGTGAAGAACACCATGGCTGTCCAAGGCAGTGATCCAACTATGCCCTGCAGAACAATGATTTGAAATGTATGCACTTTCATAACAGATTTCATAGCAATCCAGGATTCGAACCATATCGATGATGAATTAGGCAAGGTCCGGTCTATCAAATTATCCCTGTAACCAGATACCAAACAAGTTAAAAAAACAGAACATAGAAGTTGTGATAAAAGATAACATGAACAACTAACAAACCTCTGCCGGTACCTATCTGAACTCTCCTGAATGTTGCTAATTGTTTTTCTAGGATCAACTACAAACATGTAAACAAGGATACCGATTATTGCACTCGTTGTAGCCATCAAAATGAAGGCACAACGCCATCCTTGTATGCCAAAATACTGTTGACCAGCCATAACCGTTGCAAGGACTCCACCTCCGATGCCGCCCAAGGAACCGATGAGGCTTAACATGCCAAATCCCATACCCCGAACACCATCCATGTAGCTATCAGCAATGAAAGATTGGAGTGCTGGAATTACAATAGCCAAGCCAAAGCCGTTCAGGGTTCTCCAGAATGCAACTTGCTTAAACTCAAGACTGATACCGACTGCAGCTGTCGAAAGGGCCCAACAAAAGGTCCCCATTGCAAGAACTTTAGGACGGTCGTAACTTAGAACTAGAATACCAGCCAAGGGTGAACATAATCCCTGCACAAAGTTCCTTATGAATGTAAGGTATCCTAGATCAGACGGGCTGGCATTGAAAGTTTCACTAACTTCCTTGTAAACCGACGGAAGGAGATTCTCATCGGCACGTTCCATTATAGCCGCCAAGTTGATAAGAATCAAAGAGATAGAGACCCCATATATTTTTTTGTTCCTGTTCATTTGTAGATGGTGTAAGGAATTGAATAACAATGTTGATGAATAGTAGAAAATAGGAATCTCCAAATTCAGTAACCAAATATGGTGTTGTTATCACAGCACCATTATGAGTCGGATGGAAATTTTGGCAGCCTAACAGTAAAGCATTCAATCAAAAACAGTGTTGCCTAAGATAATATTTGCTTAAACATCATTTTGATAACAATTTTATATTATATTTTCTGTTTCTGATAATTAGGCTCGCATATTTCTACATTTTCTTTGCTTAGAGTAATAAATCATAGCCACATCTAGGAACAAATAAATGAATACATTAGAAAATAAAGAAAAAGAATAGTAAATGGGCACAATTTAACAAATCAGAGAACATTATGAAACTAGAAATCGTTAGGTAAAGATTTTTTTTTAGTTCTCTGTCTTTGAAATTTATATTTGCTTTTCNCATAGCCACATCTAGGAACAAATAAATGAATACATTAGAAAATAAAGAAAAAGAATAGTAAATGGGCACAATTTAACAAATCAGAGAACATTATGAAACTAGAAATCGTTAGGTAAAGATTTTTTTTTTAGTTCTCTGTCTTTGAAATTTATATTTGCTTTTTCCTAAATTCCATACAATGATTTTCACATTTCTTGAGGAAGCACTTGAATTTTTAGTTAAATTTTAAAAGACAAAAACTACTTTTTGAAAACATTCTTTTTTAAATTTCAAAATTTAGCTTGATTTTTTAAAACAATTGTGGGGAGTGGATAAGAAGTCAAAGAAATAAAAAAACATGTGTATAAGCTTAATTTTCAAAACTCAAAAAGCAAAACCCAAATGGTTAATAAACCGATCCTTCCTAATAATTGAACTAATTAGGACAGAACAGGTTTTCTTGCACTTCATTCGTCTTTCTGCATAGATAAGAGATTCTTTCAACAAATTTTGGAACAAAAATAAACAAATGAAAATAGAACATCAATCAAAAGAAGCTAGATCCAACCCACCACATGACACGAAAAGAATGAGATAAAACAGTACAAAACAAATCCAGTTCTGAAGCATGAACAATCCAATAGTTAGAACACATTAGAAAATAGAAAAAATACAAATACAAAAAAGCAGGAACCACAAAGGAGATAAAAGAGCAAGAAAATGTGTTACTAACTTCATATCTTCCAGGAAAGTTGGAAGCAAAGTTGAAGCGTCCAATCGAAGGACAGAGAATGAAAGTAAGAAGCTGAGGAATCACGTCAAGACCCACAAATCCAATCGAATGGACGGCAGATCTGGGGTACCAAATTTCAGCTTGAGAAACACCAGAAGAAGCTTGGGACTCATCGTTAACAATATTCAAATCGGTATTCTGACATTTCCATTATAATATTGGGGAAGAAAAGTTTTCTTCCAATATGAGATATACAAGCAGACGATTCTGGGTTTTCAGATTTAGGGATAGCGATATTTGTTTTTTGTTTGCCAATGGAAATGGATTACCTGGCCTTCGAATCGGAAGGCTTTGTGTATTGTTCCAGATGGCCGTTTGAAGTTTGGGTATTGGAATTTTGTTGAGGTCAACAAATATGCTGAACTCTGATAATCCACCTGACTTTACATTCGACGTTGCTGAAACTTCCAATCGACGACTAACTTGAAGATTTAACTTTTCTTTTTTCTTTTTCTTTTTTTTCAATTTTATTTTCTTTAGATTGACTAGAGGGAAAAAACTATTTTTCTAAAAAAAATTATTTTAACTCTTTGGATAAAAAAAGTTTGAAATATATTTTGAGTCACTGTAAACACTTTTAATTTTTTTTTTTCAAAATTAAACACTTGAAAAGTTAAACCAAACGTATCCTTATTATATCAACTTTTAAAATATTCTTAAATTTTAAAATGTGAATATATTTTATTTTATATTTGTGTCCATTATATCATTCACTAAATTAAAAAATAACGGAAAATTATAAAAGAGGGCAACTTGAATATGTTATTTTGTAGGTGTGTCACCCATATTTAATATTTTGCAAATATGGCAAAAACTTCAAATAGGATCTTTAATTATTTTTTATTCCATACTTTCGATAAATAAACAATTGATAGAGAGAAAGAAAGATAAAGAGAGAAAAGTGGTGATCAACGACCAACGATCGGCGGTTTCCAGAGGTAAGCAGTAGGGGGAGCAATGGTCGATGGAAAATGGTGTGGAGCAGTTATAGTTGGTGAAAGAGAGATGTTGGGGGAAAGAAAGATAAAGATAGAGAGAGATAGAAGCAGTTAACGGTAACCGATGACCAACGATCGGACATGCGATGATGGACAGAGGTAAGCGGGGAGGAGGTGGAGTGGTGGGCAATGGTAGATGGTGTGGAGGAGTGTTGGTTGGTGAAAGAGGGGGGGGGGGTCCTGCTGCGAAGAAGAAGAATAGTGTAACGACCCGACTAATACATCCTAATCAGACCATTACTCAATGCATGCAAATTTCAAGAAAAGACCCGACGCTGAGTAATAAGAAAGAAACAATGCTACTTACGGAAATTTCTGTTTTATTTAACCCATATAGAAAGAATTTTTGGTTCGGGGTACCCCTAATAAAATCAACAAAATTCCATGAACAGAAAACAAAAACAAAATCCATATACAAAATAAAAGACAAGCCTAAAAAAAATGCAGTGCTAGGCGGAAGCTACTATGGGTCCCGTGAAGCCATCAAGGATTCCTCTTGTCATTCGCTAGCACGTTCTTTCCCTTACCTGAAAAAAAAAAATAAGATGAAAGGGTGAGCAATTATATTGCTCAGTAAGTGACCCCACTACCGGAGCCGGGCTAGGCACCCAAGTCTTTTAAGTGCATTAGTCATACAACAGGCATATCAACATACTTCAATAGGAAACTGGTTATACTGGCACCCAAGTCCTTTAAGTGCACTAGTCATACGACAAGCATATCAACATACTTCAATAGGAAAACTAGTTCTACTGGCACCCAAGTCCTTTAAGTGCATTAGCCTTAAGACAGGCATATCTAACATACTTTTATAGGGAACTGGTTATACTCTCCCTACAGTTGGATTTGGATGTCCACAAACCTCTGGAGCCCCGAAGGAACTCTTACCTCTGGTGATCCCGAAGGATCACAAAACCTCTGGTGATCCCGA
>QLSR01000435.1:164685-180059 GCA_031780015.1 Citrullus colocynthis | reverse complement strand
ACACCCCCTCCCAAGTTTACCTGCATAACCTGAAAGGAGACGTGAGGACAGTATACATCACCCCTCTTGTGACGCATACCATCCATTCCTTCACACACATTCTACACTGTTCACAATGTAATCTCCACATTCTAAGTCATTTTAAACATCACATATAGAAAAGTATATACAAGCCAAAAACGAAATTTCTCAACTCTTTTACATGTCCTTACACAACCCATAGTTCAACCCCTGGTAATTGTACATACATATCTACATGCCACCTAATTAAGGTTTAACATACAAATAACACTTCAACAAGTCAGATTTTCCAGAGACTCGAAGCTTAAGCAGAGCGAGTGGGAGTAGTCAAAGCACCAGAAACGTCCTTGCTATCTGGAGGGGAAAGAAAACATTGAAAACATGAGCTAAAGGCCCAATGAGTGCAATGTTAGTAAACCATTTTAGTTCAGAAATCATCAGTAGTAAAACTGAGTTCAACATCAAACATAAAACATGCAATCACTTCAAAAACATTAGTTAAAACAAACTTAATTGCCCTTATCAATTCATACATGATTTTAACAAATCATAAGAAAACAGTTTAGATACAATACTTTTCCCTTAGTTGAAGTGGAGCAAAACTCAACACCCCAACGTCGAAAACATATAAGGCTCGATGCAGAGCAAGACTCAACGCACCAGCATATAACCTCTATGTGCACATAGGACTATGGCGGGTTGCCCAAGTACCTTCTCCATGTTCTTCAGTACTGGGTCCCGGGGAAACTCACATGCCTTCTCATGTCCTTCAGCATTGAGCCTCCTCTAAAACATTTTATAGGCGGGTTACCCAAGTACTGGGTCCTGGGGAAACTCACATGCCTTACTAGCATTGAGCCTCCTCTAAAACATTTTTCCTTTTTAGAAGCAACATTTTATACAACCCGTTCGTATATAAATCGTTCATAAGAATACAGGGCAATTATTATATCAATAACATTTCATAAACATGTTTTTCAATAACTTTAAGAACATAAATACGCTTCATAAATCATTTAATCACAAATTCACATTTCATTGGAAAACCGAACTATTACGTTCAACAACATCGTTTTAAAGTAAAAGAAGTGACACTCACAATTCTTTCTAGGTCTTGAGTGGATTATACGCCTTTCCTATCTCCTCTTGGCCTGAAATAAATATTTTCCCTTGTTATACTTCTTTTTCATTCATCAAAACATAAACAGTAACTCATTACACGCACAATGTTTGTAATTCGTCACGCGGTTAGGCTCTCATAGGTTTATTCTCAAACTTTAACACTAGAGCTATAACTACTAATTGTTCCTTACCCTTCTGTTATGCCCTGATTCCAGGGACACTCTGTGTGCAGTTTACTCCTGCTGTTATACCCACGTTAAGCTTTAACTACTCCTTAACAAAGTTGACTGCTACAGCCTTGATCTCTCTGCTTAATCCCTGCTAAAAACGCATTTCCAGCCCATTTTAAGACTTCTTCCCTTCTACAAACTTGTAAAAAATTAAGTCCCACAGCTTACCTCAAAATCTCAAGGCTTAACTTTTTTTCGTTCCCCAGTTATGCCAAAATCACTCCGCGTTATTCCGGATTGCATATCAGTTCTGTAGTGTGATTAATTTCAATTTCAGCTTAACCATCCTTCATAAGACTTGTTAGGAATTATGTTAACTTACTAACCTCAAAATTTCAGCCCCAAAACTCGGCTTCCTTGAGTCCTTCTACTCCAAACACCAACCACTGTTCAGTCTATGCATCTGCAATCAGTCTCCTGTTCCAGCTCTGATTTGAGCACCAAAACGAGTGAAATTCCGTCCAAAAACTAAAAGAACACCTTCCTCTTCCTTCTCTTGCGGTTTCTCTGAAAGATGGAACCGACTTAAGTTCTCGAAATGTCTAAAAGTAATTAAATTCACCTATATATATACTGTCGACTTATCCCTCACAAGTACCAAGATGATAATGCCGACTTATCCCTCACCCGTAGGCTGGCGCGGGTCTTTTCTTCGACGCAAGGCACTCATGTCTATGTTCTCCTTCAGCGTCTTCAGCAACTAACCAGCGCATGGTGTTCTCAGCGCCTCCTACCTCCGACGCATACAACATAGTCATTCACACCACTAGCTTCATCGCGTCAGGACCGTTCTGTCTTGGATGCAGTGTGACTTCAGCGCATGATTGTCTTCGACGCATGGTTCAAGCATATTTCTTCCCCCGACAATGATCCCTTATTCTTCGATGCGGCGACTACTTCAGCTCACAACCCTTCGTAATTTAATTGACAACGCATGGTTTCTCAAATAATTCAACTTCCCACTACATTCACCAACGCATAGTCTTGGCCAACACTTAACCAAATTTTTGCTCTACTTCTCGGCTACTTTTCCTCTAGCAACGCATAACCTCAATCGCATTGCTCTCCTCAACACTTGGTTTTACAAGTCAGTGCTTACACCTCCCTTATATACCAATGATCATCCCTTTATCTAGCCAATGTGAAACTTGGATTGCAATCCTAACACCAACATACATCCACAATAAACCCTAACAAAAAATTTGGCATAAGATGCCATAAAAAAGCTCTAAACCCTTTGATGGGTTTTTTTTTTTTTTATCGCGCGCGCACATATTACACTTATACATTACACTAATGTGAAAGTATATATATTGTGAATTGGTTTCTTGTATTAAAAAGAGTATTTGTCTACCTCAAATATAATGGTTACATATAGAAAATTGTAAAATCTATTATATATGTAAAGGTTTTAAGTTGACATATAAATCAAGTGTTAAAAATTTGAAAAATATGTGTAATTGAAGGGTTAACAAAAAAAAAAAAAAAAAATTAAGCAAACAAAAATAACCACTAGAAAATTATGCTTTTTTAAATTATAAAACAAAATGCACCAAATGTGAGTTTCAAACATAGACTTTCTAACTTCAAACTAAACAACTCTTATCCTAGACATAGACTTTCTAACTCCACAAACATATTGACTCCAAACTTCAGAACTCGACGCGGCGCCTAAACAGTTCCTTAATGAATTACTAATTCTTATTACTGAAAACAAAAAGAGAAAAAGGCAAAATTTTCCTCGTAACTCATTTTTACCGTATAATAAGAAAATTTATTAAAAAGAAGAAAAGTAGAGCATACATGGTTCTGACCCTCATCATTGGAACAGATATTTACTTTTTAAACTGCTAATGGAAGAGATATTTACTTCTGGTATAATCCATGGTGTTCGGAGATCTCCTCTAAGGTGAGTTTCCCTAGATTATTTCACATTGCCTCGTCACCTAATGATAGTATTAACGATCATTGAGATTCAGCCATTGGTTCTTGGAACTTAATCTTTCGTAGGCAACTAAAAGAAGACGAAATATTATAATTCCAACAGATACTATTCGTTAAGTTTAAAACAAAAGAATTTCTCATGACTTAGATGCTCGAGTGTGGTTTTTGGATTTTTCAGGAAGGTACTCAGTAAAATCCTTGTCAAAATACCTAATCTCTTCCTCCCCTTTAGACAAAGAGATACATCATGGCCTTTGGAAATCCAACGATGTGCTAATTTGGATTATGTTTTTTTTTTTTTTTTTCACTAAATTGTTCAACCACTCTACAATATAAGCTTAGGGATCAAAGTTTATCTTCGTCTATTGTGTCAAGCAAATGGACAAGAGCTACAAACAAGTGTGGGTAGAAGTTATTTTCCTCTTTCGACTTATCTTGGATTTTTGGGCAGTCACCTCGAGATAACATTTCTCAAATTTTGGTTTTGGCCCTTTACTTTCTTCTAAAACTAAGATTCTTTGGTCAAATGCGAGGCCTTAATTTTAGTGATTTGGTTCAAAAGAAATCAAAGGATTTTTCATGATAAGCCCTCGGATTGGACAAATTGCCCGAGTTCTGCTCATTTACTAGCATCATCGTGGAGTTCCCAATCAAAGTCCCTGATAATTACTCTATTCTTTGAAAATTATTCTATTCATGATATTTGTCTTAATTGGAATGTTCTTATTTTCTCTATATAATCATCTTCTCAAGATGCTCTAGAGAATTTCATTTGTATAGAAACGTGATGAGGGTGCTATAGAAATGTAAATCTAGTTGAGATATTTGGATACACCTATTGATCCCAAGATTCTATGCTCTTGTATTTTTGCTCTTCTATTTCATTGTATATTGAGCATTAGCCTCTTTTCATTACATTAATGAAAAGTTATGTTTTTGTTATGAAAATAAGGGGAAAATACCCCTTTGGTTCATGAGTTTTAAAGTACAAGTAATGTTTCAAATTAATTATTTTAATCCTTGAATTTTCAAAAATAGGTTTAAAAGATCTTCCAACTAATAAATCTATTAAATTTAAATATAAAATTGATTAAACATACGATGTGACAAGATGACTTGAAAAAATATATATTCTTTAATCTCTCACTTCTCTTTCTTCCTATTCTCTCTTCTCCTCTCTCCTCCATCTCCATCTTCTCTCTTACGTCTCTCTTACGTCTCTCATTTGTCAATGGAAAAAAAAGATGAAATTTGCTCACTTCTTTCTCTTCTTTCTCTCATTTTTCTTTCTCTTCTCTCCCTTGTCTTTTCTCATCCTTCTCCATCTTCTCTCTTTATTTCTCATTTTCCAATAATCTTAGTTTCTTAAACTTTTCTCTCTATTTTTCTTTTTTTTGGAAAAACTCAGGGTGTTTTTACATTTTAATATTCTTTGGTTTTTCCTTTTTGGGTTAATAGGTTGTTTTTGTTTGGTGGAGATTTCCCAGTTCCATGCAAGTTCCAAACTCCCTCTGGCTTTCTTGGGACAATGTGGTATAGAAAGAGAGAGAGAAAAACACACACAAAAAAAAGAAAAAGAAACAGAATCTAAAGTGTGATTCTTGAACTGAGCTGGAAGTGTGATTCTTAAGTTTGGAGGATATATATATACACACCAAACCTTACTATTTCTCTTCTTGACAGAATTTGAAGTCCCCCCCCCAACAAAAAAAAGGGGGGGAAAACCCTTCAAGAATAAGCCCAATTCCTTCTTCTCCCCCTTTTTTTTCTGTATATATAATATCATCTCACTCACATTCTTCCTTCCATTCATCTCTCTGTCTCTCCTTGTGATGGGTTTGGTGGTGGTGATCTCTCTGCCACTGATTTTCTTCCGCCTAAAATGGGTTCGATTAGTTTTGGGGACAAGAGAGAAAGAAAGTGAGCAAATGTAATTAAAAAAAAAAAAAAAGCATAAGAGAGAAGATGGAGATGGAGGAGAGCCGGGAGAAGAAAGCGGAGAGAGGGAATTAAGAAAAGTGAGAAAGCTTTAAAATATATATTTTTTTCAAAGTCTATCTTACTACATCATATATTTAATTAATTTTATAAATAAATTTAATAGATTTATTAGTTGAAACCTTTTAAACTTATTCTTAAAATTCATAGACTAAAATGGTCATTTTGAAACATTAGAGACCAAATTCACATATTCTTGAAAATTCAGGGACAAAAAGATATTTTCCCCTAAAAATAAAAAATAACAAAAACTAATAAATAAATAAATAAATATAAAAAAGCATTGACACATCAATGAGAACAAACCAGTTTCTTCGATTTATATTCGACTAAAGAACATAATACTATATGCCAACAAAATAGACAAAACAACCATACACCATTCTGTCGTCCAATAATCTGCTTCTGTAAAACTAATATTTGGAGATCAAAAAACCTAAAAAGACTCGTAGGTTTACATTATGACTCGTTGGTACCTCTTTCTGTCGCTCAATCAGTGTCCGTGTTGTTACCTGGTTTTGCATTCTTTTGCCTTCTCATGTAACAAAATTAGGCTTTCACAAAAACTAAACTGTTCTTTTTCTTGTAACCGTTCACTATTTCTACTGATATCTAGCCCTTTACTCTCTGAAATGCCAAAATTTTTTCCTGTACAACTATGTTTTCCTACGTTTTAACAACATATTCTCCTCTCTGAGTATCTTCTTCCCTGTTTAAATTTAAGAAACAAATTTTGGAGTGAAGACTTCATTCGTTTTGACTACGTATTTGGATGAATTAATCAATTTTGATCTCTCATGCGGTATGAGAATCCTAATGCTTTTAAAGGTATATTACAGTATAAAGACACAACTACCTTACAGATATGATGCATACACAGGTTCATTTAATGGGGAAAGTGACACATACATCAACTTTCTTTGGATTTTCTTGACTCCTGTCTTTGTCTTCCATCTGAGACTGAGTTCTCAGTCGAAGAGTCCAACCCAAGGCACCTGAGAAAAGCTGATTTAGCAAGCCTGAAATAACTGCAAGGGTGAAGATCTAACTTGGTTTCTTGAGAGCCTTCCCCTCCTACTACAGTGCCTTCTCCCACTTGTGTGATTCTCCTGCTCGTACTACTTGTTATCTCCCCCCTGATGCTTTGCTCGTTACTGATCTGCATATTGTTTTCTTACAATTTTAGACATTATGAATCTAGAAATTCAATGTACTTGAATGGTAAACTTTTGTTCCGTACATACGACAAGCAAAGTTCACTTTACCTGAGGCTACGAATTTAGAATATGTAGAACTAATGATACAATATGCAACAAGCCCACTTGAGTTCAATTCTTCCCTTCCATAAAACTAAAACTTAGAAGCAATTCTTAGACACGTTTCTCCTCTTTTTCCTTTTTTTCCTCTCCTTTCTTTTTTCCTCTCTTTTTGTGGGTGGGGCTTGAGCGGGTGGTGGGAGGAGATGGCCTCCTTTTGTTTTATTGTACTGAATTGGAAATTTAGGGTCTTTCGTGGACAATATTTTAAATGCACAAAACACACCCTAAGAAGACCAAACTTCTTGCTTATTCGTAGTGGGCTAATGATGTACATAAAACTACTCTTGAGTGAAATTAGGCTCGTAATGTAAATCATTTTAACAAATAACGACAGATAATTTAATAAAAAGCATAATACTCTGGTTCAGAGGATCCACTCATTCGGTTTCACCATCTAATAGTTGAAAGAGATACTTATTAGGCATCAATACTTTCCTGGATAAAAAATACTCCATCCGTAAATAATAAAACAAACTCTAGTTACAAGAATGTTGGCTCACGAGGGGGTGATCTAAGGGGGGCAGGAAGAATCTAGCAGAGAGAGATTCAATCCTCACAAAATGCAAACACCATTCCTCGGAAAGCATTTATAAAACCCTCTATTTGTATTCGTGATCTTCATTGAGATAAGAATCCCAAGCTATCCATTACCATCTTTTGCGGGGCTGCTAGTTAGTTGCAAGGGATAGGAATACACGAGGGGGTGATCTACTGGGGGGCAGGAAGAATCTATTCGAGAGAGAGTTAATACTCACAAAAAGCTAACACCATTGCTCTGAATTATAGCTTTCCAGCATTAATGAAAGACCCTATTCATAATTATTTTCTTCGTTGACATCAGGTTTGCATCTATGATATAGAAGCTGTTCAATTCGTTACCATTGCATAGAAGGAGATGGAGTAAAAAGTTGAGTCTCTTGAGAAAGGAATTGGTGAGGTGAATGAGTGAAAATGTCTACTTGGTTGGAGAGATCCATAAAGCCTTCGGTTCAGAATGAAGTGAAGTTAACAAATGTCCTTGGATAAGACCCAGCGAAAGTGCTCTGAATGGATTCCAAGCTCCTTGAAGGAAGCTGTGGCAGATTGCTGATGTCAATTTTGCATGTTTGCCTTCTGTTCTCACTCTATGGCTGGCGTCTTCATTCAGTAAAATTGCAAGGCTACTTACATGGGTTTTCCTTCTCCATCTCAGATACAATTTTCTGAGCCATTTCTGGATATTCCACAAGTAGAATGTTGGTGCAATGCCACTTTCCATAATTTCACCAACAACCCCTTTCTTCATTGTCTATGGAAGACACCCCCTCCTATACTATGCTATGGACAAATTCCAATTGTAAATTTTGCTATTGACCGATAGCTGCAAGGTTGTGACACAATGCAATTTTGGCTGAGCTCCAGCAACATTCAGCTCAAGCACAGAGCAAGATCAAAGTTAATAAAGACATTCAGTTCCAAAATTTTTAGCTCGCTGTGGGCAACGGCAAAATGGTCCATATCTCAAACTCCATGTCTAGTGTTCAATTGCAGCGCACCTCGATGAGAAACTCACCTGACACAATTCCTGACCTAATTTTTCATTTTGAATCGTTCTGGACAGGTACAAGCAAGAGCTTCCAGCAGAAATCTCCATCCACCCAATTGTGCAAATGTTACAGTTTCACAAGGCCTTAGGGAAGATCGTTTGTTTCTTGTCCTGCTACCCATGAATTTTGATTCTACGTCGTAGAATTTAGTTGAATCAAAGAAAATTTTGGGCACTAGACAGAGGGCAAAGCTCGCACGGGTAACCAACTCTTTATAAAATTGAAAAACCTCCCTGATTTTCAACCATCACAGGGAACCTCTTGACACTATCAACACCAATTTTCCTATGTAGTGTAAACGAAATACACAATTCGTAAATAGACCTAAAGTGTTCTGTCTCCCTATATTCTCGCCCATTAGCCAGCAAAAAACTGATCAATCTAGGTGGAAACAACCATGCAATTGATTCCGTAGCTATGGCGGAATCTAGAAATCCAAAATTGGAAAATAGAGTGAAACAGCACCAACGAATTCGGCCGAATTCTGTATCAGAAAACTACTCGAATCTAATTCTCGACATAATCGAAAAATTCCCCTTCAAGTCGTGAAAAAAAAATTTCTTACACCAGCTACACATATAAAAAATTATTACACTGGTCGTTAAAAAGACAAGCCGAGAAACGGCATACCTGCGCATTTCGCGGTGGATTAGGGTCAATTCTGATCTTTCCGTTGTGAGAAGTATGAGAAAGGAAGCGAGTAGTGGAAGAGGAGGCAATGGCGGTAGTGGAGTTGATATCAGTAGTATTGGTTTTGGAGAAATCAATAGCGAAGATGGTAAGAGAACAAAGGACGAAGATGAGGAGAATAACAAGAAGCTGAACCCAGATTAAGCACGAATATCCTGGTTCGATTATGAGCTCATCTTCAAAATTGAACATATTGGGGGAAAGTAGAATTTCATAGAGAGATTGAATTTGGGAATAAAATTGGTTGGTGAATGTGGATTTGAGTTTGAGGAGAAGAAGAAAATGGAAGGAAGGTATGAGTAAAGGAAGAGAAAGGCAACAAAATTGTATAATTGGAAGGACTTTGAAGCTCAGCTCAACAGCTTCCCGTTACAGCCCTTGGAGGCGTGCGCAAACTGGACCCACAGCATTCACCCCCTTCACGTTTACCCCTCTTTTTTTTTCCTTTCTTTTATATTATATTTTTCTTCTTCTTCTTTTAAGACCTTGGTGATGTCATTTTTTTTCTTTTTATTTCTTTTTTCTTATTTTTTATTATTTGAGGGCATTGGTGATTTAATTTTAGACTTTTAGTTTTGGGTTTAGTTTCTATTTAATTAGAGTTTCCAAATGTTAAAGTTTTAGTCTTTTAAGTTTTGAATTGGATTTGAATATAATCTCTAAGTTTCAAAATATTACAGCTCCATTTTGTACCTATTTCGTTTTTTGTTTTTGGATTTTGAAAATTAAGTTATTTTCTCTTTTTTTTCTTACCATGATTTGCATAAAATACAATGATTGAATTCTTAGTCAAATTCCAAAAATAATTACAAAGTTTTTAAAAACTATTTTTTTTAGTTTTCAAATTTTGGCAGGTTTTTCAAACCATTGGTAGAAAGTAATAATAATAGAAGAAATTTAGAGGTGAAAGTAGTCTCTATAGACTTAATTTTCAAAAACAAAAAACAAAATGGTTGCCAAACATGACCAACAATTTTATGTTTGAATTTTACTTCAATTTGGTAATTAAGTTTTAAGATCTAGATTTTTTAAAAATAATTAAGAAATAAAATTTTTAAAATTAATTTTAATAATGATGAAAAGATAGCAATACTTAATTAATTAATATTAATATGATTCTTTCTAGACACAAACATGAAAAACTGAAATGAGTATTTATGAAAATCCGGAGTTCAAAAGTGTAGATGTTGAAATCTATGAACCAAATTAAAACAAAACTTAAACTTTAATGGTAAAATCACATTTTGAAACCTAGAGACTAAATGGAAATCAAACTCAAAACTTAAAAGACTAAAAATGTAATATTTTGAAACTTAGAAACCATACGAAAATTAGACCCGAAACCCAGGGACCAAAACATATATTTCTTTTACTTTGATGCGTGTACTTTCAACTTTAGTTTATTTTAGTCCTTATACTTTAAGATATTTATTTTGATTTTTATACTTTTAAAGAAAGAGACTATTAATTTTTTGTCCCTTTACTTTCATTTTTGTTTCATTTTCAAGGGATAAAAATAGTCTCTTTTAAAAACTACATAGACTAAAATAAACCAAATTAAAAGTATAGAAACTAAAATAATCATTTTGAAAGTAGCAAAGAGCCAATTAATAAGAAAAAGATTAAATTAAAGGGATCAAGATAAACATTTTAAAAGTCGATAGAGTAAAATGAGGCAAATTACAAATTTTATAACATTTGTTGGGGCAATTTTCAATTTGTTAAAAGTAAAACATCATTAAAGAAAGTAATAGTTAGGCTCAAACTAACTGCTTCTCATAAATTGGATAAAAGTCAGAGAAGTTTAGATCAAAAGGGCACACCAAGTGACGTTGAAGATATAATTAATTACTAGTTGAAATTGACAAATAAATTAAGATCTGTTTGATTCACAACTCGAAATTGACAATTTTGTTCTATATTTTCAAATTTGTTGAATTCAATAAATTTATGTTCAGCAAACAACTCGAATTCTTTTTTTAAAAACTGTATTTAAATTCCGTAATTCAAACAATACAAATTTTGAAAATAATATTTTTATACTTTTATTGTATCTAGATTGAATTTCAAATTTTAAAGTGCATAATTATATTGAATAAAGATAAAAACATTTAAAAATTTAGTCTGACATCTTATAAACCTTCATTTTTTTTAATTAAAATATGTATTATGTAATCTATAAAAAAAATTATATAATATTACAAAATAATAGTTATACAATTTTTTAAAAACATGAAACATCTTCATAAAAAAATTAATGATAGTTTTATGATCTATAAATTGTTACTAAATGCATTTTAAACAATTGTTTAAATTAGAAACCAATCCTTTGAATATGTTACTAAACACATATCTGAAAACATGAAATACAACTATGTTTTCATTGAAATCACTGTTTTCAAATTTATGTTTTCAGATTTCCTACCAAACAGGGCCTTAGACTTTTGAGAGAAATACAATATAAAAAAATTTAGTGCAATCCTAATTTGCAAGTACTCAAACTAGTTTTTGTTGAGGGTTGTCCTAGGCAAGGTCCAAAACTCATGGGCAGACCCAAACCCAAAAAGAAAAGGTTAAACCCACAAGGGTTCCAAGTCAACCAGTCGAGCAAGTGGAATTTTACCAAATGAGAAATAACTAACCCAAACTCAACACTAGCGCTCTATAACCTCGAAGGTCACACCCATCTTGACACCGTTGGCATTACACGTAACCCCAAGTAGGTGTCAGAGGAGGGGCCTTATAAATAGTCTCATTTCAACAACTCCAAGGGAGAGGCAAGTAAGAAACTCCACAAGTGAGAAACATATTAACCCTATGTGTGCTTAGCTGAGCTAAATACTTCATCTACTAGCTTAAGTTCAAAGTATACTTGACTCGACACCATATCGGTGCCAGTACTTTCACACAAGTTAGCTCTAGCTACGAGCCCCAGACCAAAGGAGTGGGTCAGAGGAGTGTTCAAGGCCCGCATGCGAGTTTTTTTGCGCTAACAATTTTTATTTTTTATTTATGTTAGTGAGTTTAATTTAAGGCAGTGACTCTTGAATTGGAGGAAAATGTCTTAATGACTTAGTAGGAATGATGAAGAAAAATTTCAAGGATAGTGGTAAACTTAGTGTATTCGTGATTACTTTTATTTTTCCTAAAAATACTTGTGATGTTTTTACATTCAATGAACAAATTACTCAATTGAAGCATTGATCCTCCATTGCAATATTTCTCTCTTGTGAAATTTATTGTTCTCTTTGTTTGTTATCTTTTGTTACATGGTACGAGAGCATTCATGTTTTTTGTTTTGTATTTAAGTTCAAATATTCGGTAAAAATGAACAATAGAAACAATACTAGTGATAATTATAGTTATTGATGGCTATGTATGAAGCTTTTCCTAAAGATATGAAAGGAAATTTTTGCATTTAGCATTCTTGAACTCATATTTACTCCATCAAGAGTAGGCTGCAACATCCTTAAGCATGGCTAGACATACCAACATGAGCTATTTTTTGAAAGATAGATGCAATTTTTAAGGGATGAATAGTCTTGTTGCCGTACACTTGGTTTATTTTTATAACAATGACTTTATCTTCTGTCGTTGCTACCAAAATCCAGACATTGAAAATATTCTCGCCTTTATGTGATAGGAATGATAAATTTGGTTTGATAAGGAGAAAAATATGTGGAAAATCTGCACAGTGGTGTGGTGCTTGTTGCACACGCTCCAATGCTTAGGTTAGAGTGTAGATAAGTCAACAAATTTAGAGTTTTGTGAGGGAAGAATGGATTAAGTCAACAAATTTAGAGTTTTGTGAGGGAAGAATGGATTTACTTTCCCTCAAGTTATACTGATGTATTTCTGAAAGCATATTACTTATGTTGTCTTCACCGGAGTTTACAAGTTGCTCTTAGGATGATCCTTCATGTCATTGGGTCAAACATGAGGGGCATGTCCTATTAACTATCTTGCTAGGCTCTGTATCGACCTTGGCCTGAGTCAATTTTTCCCTTTAGGCCCATTATTGTAGCCTTGAGGTACTATCCTTGACCCGAATCTTATTATTTTCTTTGTCATGGTACTGATTGATATGTAATCAAGTTTATTTTGGCATATCTAAGACACCATTGCAATCATTAAAAAAATATATATAATTGTATAGGTATAAAACTAAAACTAATTTGTAAGAAATTCATGCATCTTTCCTATATATAAAATCAAAATTCTTTTAGAGATTTCCTCGTAAAAAAAAATGGCTTGTTTTCAAAATAGTGAAATTAGTCAACCTATTTACAAATATAGCAAAATGTCACGGTCTATCCGTGATAGACACTAATAGACAACTATCTACATCTATCACGAATTTAATAATAGACACGGATAGATACTAACATTTTACTATATTTAAAAATATTTTCAATAGTATTGTCATTTAAAATAATTCTACTAATTTTAAGTTATAACAATCAAATTAGAAAAAAGGCCCATCTCAAAACAACACTTCACTCAAATAGCACAAAAGAAAGTTTCAAACATAATCTAAAACTCAATTAATTATAGAATCATCCAATTATCTAAATTTTGAAAGAGATATCCACAAAAAAATATATATATAAAATCAACAAATTCGTGAAGAAAAAACACAAAAACGAAGATCATTTTTTAAAAGAGAAGTTTTTTTATTAAAAAAACAAAAAAAGAAAAAGAAAAAGAAAAAGACAGAATATGAATATTATGAAATTTATAATTCCATTTGGGACGTTATCAATAATCCGACCATAAAGAATCAATTAATTTTTAGGAACCAATATCTCGATTTCATTCCACAATATGTGTTTTAAATTCTTACAAAAAAAATACTAAGCTCCGGCCCATTATTCTCCTCCGGGCTCAACATGTAAAAAGTCTCCGAATCCCTGGACCCCACCACCCGCTCAAAGTGGGCCCTCATGTATGCCAGCTCACCATCGGGGCCCTCCACGTCAGAGTTTCCCGGCAAGACTCCGGCACCCATTGACACCGGCCGGAGAATCTCCATGACTTTGAGATCTTCATCAGAGGCTTCCCTTTTAACGCCATACCCAGTTTTTTTACCATTACAAAACATGGTCCATAATGGCTCGTCCATAAGCTTGGTCTTATCCGCCTTATCGGTTCGCTTCTCGCACTCAAGAGCGAGCCTTACCATGCCCGAGCTCATCTCCTTTTGCAACACGTTCGTTTGCATGGCTAGCTCAATCACTATGCTAGGAAAACTTCGTGGAGTCTCTTGCATTGATAGGCTCACACGCCCTTTTCGGTACCCGAAGAGCGTACCCGTCACGCGGCTCCCTGACGGTGTTCGAAGCGTGTCTAGCCCTGACGGGAGTGATGGGATCCTGCATGCCGGTGTTATGATCGGAAAGGATCGAAAAACCGACCGGAAGACTCGAAAGACTTTAGTTTTGTTTTTCTTTCGTTTTGATGGGGGAATGAGAGAGGACGAAGATGAGGACGAGGAGGATTGTGGTGGTGGTGGAGGTGGTGGCGGGGGAGTTGAAGAATCTGGTGGTGATTCCAGGGAAGTCGTGGCAGTGGTGGCGGCGGCTGCAGCAATGGCGACGGCAACTGTGGAGGTAGGTTTTGGGTCTCCCATCAACCGACGGTAATGAAGCAATAATGGTGGATGCAAGAGAGGGTGTGAGAGAGAGAGGGTGGAAATGGCCGTTATAGTTAGTTATTGGCATGTGTTTTAGAATGGGTCTAGCCTCCTTAACTATTGGTGACGTCAAATTCTTGTTTTCTCTACGAAAAATAGAAAATTTCTTCCACTTTTTTCTCTATTTTATGTTATATATGTGTAATGAACAATGATTTTGTTTTCATTAATTTATTTGAGTGTAATATGTTGATTTGAGTTGGATGTAACTAATCGATTAAAATAAGTATCTATATTTATAAATTCGTTATACATACATACATATCCACACAATTGGGTATAGGAGGCAAACTTTATCCTTCTATTTTGCCTTCTTTATTTAGAATTGTTAAAGTTATAATTCCTTTTTCTCTTTAATCACTCAAGGCACGTGCTTTTATGGTTTACTTTTTTTTTTTTTATATATAAAATCACTCAATATGCAATCAAAAGTAAATGAAAATGTTTGGAAAGAGATGAAGATTGAAATAGGGAGACGTAATCTGTGGACATCTCTATCTCTAATGACACCATTCTATGGTGGAATTTAGTTCATACGGGTCGCAAAGGAAACAAGACGCTGATAGAGGGTAGCAAAGTGAGTTTCAGAAAATTGGCAGAACAAGTTTCTACTTAGTAGTAGTAGTAGCCTATACTCTTATTTGTCTTGAGAAACCCATATCCCATTTCTAGTGTTGATGTGATTTAACTTTTGTCCTTCTATTCTTTTATATATATATATATATATATATATAATTGTTTGTTTGTTTTTTTTTTTTTTTCAATTTTATCT
>QLSR01000435.1:126344-164468 GCA_031780015.1 Citrullus colocynthis | reverse complement strand
AAAAAAAAAAAAAAAAAAAAAAAGAGAAAGAACTTTAAAGTTTGTTTGTAATATTCCAAAAAGCGGAAAAAAAAGCATATGTTATCAAAGACATACTTTTCTTACAAATATATACTGTACTTAATTATTAATACATTTATCGGTTAGAAAAATACCAATTCCATTTTCAGCTGCCTATTTCAAATTACAAAATCAATTTGTGACTTTCATGTTTTTCTTTTTTTTTTGGATGATCGATGCCTATATAATTTTTGACTTGTTCCTATAAATATATGGAACCTAATATTATGCTTATATCAAACCACGCTAACAATGTTTTAAATGACATTGAATTTAGGATGATCTTGCTAGCTCAACCGTAATTTATCCCTGACCTGATGATGTGGGCTCACGCTCCATTTAACCTCGCCTTGCTTAAGGAATGTCCATCCCATCCCATTTTTTTTCTAAGTCCCGTACTAATTTGCATGGTTTTTTTTTCTCTTAAATTTATACAACACGTTTTTTTTTTTTTTTTTAATTGAGATAGCCTCTAAGGAAAAAGCATTGAGGTGAGATGGACAACTCTCACGCTAAGTGAGGTTGAATGGAAAAAGCATAAAAAAAATGATGTCAATTGACCCACATCAACAGGTTAGAAATAAACCCATGTCACTTAAAACATTGCTGGTGTGTTCTGACATAAGCATAAGATTAGATTTCATACCTCAATAATAATAATAATTAGGAAAATTATATTAAATGAAAAAACTGCTGAAAATATTTACCACTAATAGCAAAATACACAATTTATCTACGACAGACCATAGATCGCAATAAACTATTATTTGTATCGAACGATAACTATGTGTCTTGACTAGTAGTGTCGAACGATAAACTATGTGTCTTGACTAGTAGTGTCGAACAATAGACTAATATATGTGTCTTGACATAAATAGTAGTCTATCATAGTCTATTGCAAATATGCAGTAATATTTTGCTATATTTATAAATATTTTAGTTTATTGTACTATATTTAGAAAAAATCCTTTCTACCCGGTGCCACCGTGATGATCCTATATTACATCACCCAACATATACAGAAGATTGCTAGGCTGCCCAAACTCCCTTCTCCCCCACTTCACCGTCTTCTTCTTTGGAGCCTGACTCTCTGTTTTCGAGCTCAATTCTGCAACAATGGCGATCTCAACCTCACTATTCCCTTTTCCTCTAACTCCCAAGCTTCGGAATCCCCCATTACCTCTCTACGCCACTACTACCTCCCTGTCCACCAGGAGATTTGACCTCTTGTCATCTTCTTCCTCTACCCACATTCTGAAAGTTTCCACCGTTTTCGATACAGTTACTGTGGGGGAGGATTTTCCGGTCAACTATGGCGAATGGTTCCCGGAGTCGGATCCTGACATTCGGCGAAGAGCTGGTGTTCTGCTACATCCTACGTCGTTTCGAGGACCTTATGGCATTGGTGATCTTGGAGATGAGGCGTTTAGATTTGTAGACTGGCTTCATGAAGCGGGATTCTCTGTTTGGCAGGTTCTTCCTCTTGTCCCTCCAGGAAGGAAGGCCAACGAAGAGGGATCACCCTACTCAGGCCAGGTGATGACTTATCTAGTCAAGCAGTCTTTTAATTCTCCTTTTTTTTCTTCTCCCCTCCTCTATCTCCTGTTTCTTTTATCCTTCCAATGTTTAAGGTGGGGGATGGGACGGAGTGATTAGTGAGGAGGGTTTACCTCAATGTAGAAATAGGGAATACACATTCAAAAAGAAATTTGCTTGGTCTCTATCGCTATGAATATCGAATACCGTAAAGAAAGTAGGTTTCGCCATTTGGCAACAGGTTCATGCATTTTGTTATTCACATCCCGATTATGTATGGGCTTGAGTTAGGCATTCATTACCAGCATACTGAGAGGAAGGTGCAGCAAGACTCAGTATTACCCCTCTATTGAATTCTTATTGAAATTGCCACTTTATTTTGCCCCATTATGTCCATTGTTTTGAAATGTTTAGTTTATCAAAGATGAAGTTTAGATCACATCTGATCCCATCTGAATTTTAAAAAATGAATGCAGCAAAGATTCTACTCATTATTTAGAATTATATTGCCCTTGAGAAAGTTATTTCCTTCACTAGAATTAACAATAGAACCACTGGCCATGACTGTGTTTGAAGTACAACAAATGGGATGAAAATTCAAACTTCTAACTTTAAAGAAAGGTGTAGATGTCATAACTGTTGAGCTATGTTCATGTTGGCTGTATTTGAAATTACTTTTATAGGTCACGTGGGAGTTTACTCCACAAAATTGTAAAGCAGAAATGGGGATAGATGCAATTAAGTGGTGGGTTTATATGGTGGATCAAGCATAAAATTTGCCAACAGAAAGGTTGTTTGCTGGAGAACCTTCTATAAATAATATAGGTCCTTTACTCCCAAATTGGGAGATTAACGTAAATAATTATGATTAGTGATAAGCAGTGGTTTTTAGGTGGTCTATGCTAATTTATATTTCCCAGATCCTGTTAACGATCATTCACACTCCAAGGACATTAGTCATCCTGAAAGTAGCATGGTTGTTTCTTTCATCCCTCAGTTAGCTGACTTTCTGTGCTTGTTATGTTTTCTGGACCTCTTCAATCACACAAGTATTTATTTTGACGAGACTCTTGGTGTGTCTGGTTGTTATAGATCATGTTGCTCATTGATGGAGGTGGTGAGGAAACACAAACAGAAAATAGATCCTTTGGCTGACCTTTAACTCTTTTGATATGGTGGCTATCAGAACGTGTATTCCAGAGTGAAGCCAGTTTTTAGTAATGGGTATATTCAACATGTTTTATGACTCACCATTTTAGGTTAAGGGAGAAATCCTATGATGTGCAACTTCTTTTTTTTTTTTTTTTTTTTCCCTTCTATTTCATAGAACAGTTGACTTGAGAAAAGTAGGGGAGTTTTTAGAAGGGTTAGCCCTTGGAGGAACATTCTGTTGTGCTCAGCGAAGGAACTGCCTAAGCATACTTTTTCCGATGATTTATGGCTAGTTTTCTTTCCACTTTTGGGTGTCTATTTCTAAGAGTATTTATAGCTGCTTATTATCTCTTACTCCAAGCAATGGGAGCCTATTTTGTAATTTTGGGTTTTTTAATTTGTACAAGCTTCCTAGGCTCTACTTTTTTTATGGGTTTCTATTTTCTTAGAAAATATTATTATGAAGTCTTTTTTTTGTCCATTCGTATTCTTCCATTTGTCTTAGTGGAAGCTTGTTTTACATTAACAAAATGTTTATTTACACCATCAATTTCAACAGTTTTATTGATCTGTTTACTCTTGGTACATTATTTTCTCTGTTTTATAACTTTCAGGATGCAAATTGTGGAAACACTCTCTTGATCTCTCTTGATGAGCTTGTCAAGGACGGTTTGCTCACAAAAGATGAGTTGCCAAAGCCAGTGTAAGAAACTTTACTTTTTGGCAGATTTAGATTAATTGTTTGCATCCCCTTTATTATCTCTCTTGAAAGGGACACTATGAAGTAATCCTGTCCATGAATGGATACTTGCAGCGACCATGACCATGTAAACTTCTCTGCTGTTGCTGATATAAAGGATCCCTTAATAGCAAAGGTTAGTAATTATCTTTCCTCTCTCAAGACTCACGAGTGGTTATTATTGGCTGATTGTAATCTGTTGTACCTAATTTGTTGTATCTGCTGTAACGTAATCTTTTATTTCCTCTTTGTTACCTATTATACTGAGCTGTTTAGAGTTTGTTATCAAGATGACAGTATCTATAAATACTGATCCTTTGTACTGCTGATATGTGAATTATATCACTCTTCTAACTCTTAGTAGGAGATTTCAGTTGCATGTCAAAATTCATCTATAGCTTTTATGAGTAGTGACTTGAAAATGAATATCAGCTTCGAATCGGTCACCTAAGCTTCCTCCATTTTTCAAAGTCATCCTTATTAGTTTTGAACAGGAAATTGTGTTTGTGTTATATTATATTTAAAAGAAAGGAGGAACAACTTTACAGCCAGGGGTAGGGTGAACCATCTCCGAGAAAACAGCAAGTACAGAAAACCTCTCCAATCCAAATTAATCGTAAAAAAGTTGTGATTACAGCTTAGGAATTTGGGTAGGGAACTTCAACAAGAGGCTGTACAATATACAAGCTCACTAAGAAGCATCAGAAGAGGATAGTTAACTTGGAAGATCCTATTATTTCTTTCAAGCCATAGAATCTACAAAAAAGATCCAACTGTACGCTTCCATAGCACTTTAGCTGTGTCTTTCAGCCCCCAATCCGTTAAAGCTTCAGGAAGCCAAATATTTTCATAAAAAAGACCATCCTCTAAAAGCAAAGGATAATTTGTGTACAAATGGTCAAGTCCTATATTTATGAGTTCTTTTGTAACAATGTACAAATTACTTCTCTCTTTGTGGTGTTTAGGACACAACAAATATTTTTTGTAATTATAGCCTAGCTCAAATCCTCCAAGATTGGGGGGTGGTGCTTCACTAGTTTTTTTAGGGGTATTCACCACTCTTTCCTATACCTGCTTTTCCTTTTTGGGAGTACAAATTTGTTTCTCTTAATAAATAAGCAAATAATAATAAGAGAGAAGAAATGGTCGAGGGATTTAGAATTATAGAACCTATCTTTGAAATATTACACAATTTTTAAAGTTCAAGTGTTGATTAAATAATCAAAGAGGTTTTAATTTCATAGTTTTTAAGCCTATGCAATACGACAAAAGTAAGGAGGTACCAACATGTTTCATCATTGGAGGAAGCATTGCTATCAATGAAAAATGCAAAGTAAAACACATTGTGCGTTATATCGTCTGGGTTGTCCTATGACACCTAAATATTATAGGTTAGGCGGGTTATCCCGTGTGATTAGTCAAGTCAAGGTACGCGTAAGTTGGCCTGGACACTCGTCCATATAAAAGAAATAATAAAAAAAAAATAATAAAAGTAAAAAAATTGTGCGTTAGATTCAGAGGGGTGATCTTATGTTTACATTCCAGTGTATATTGCTTTGTGATCAACAAAGATTTACAAGCACACTGATAACTTTCAATTTTGTTTTATTTTTATATTACCTGAGTATTTCTTTAATTATTTTCTTTGGTTTTGTCTTAGGCTGCAGAAAGGTTAATTCAAAGTGATGGTGAACTTAAAAGACAGCTTGAAGAATTTTGTAGAGACCCTGATATATCAAGTGAGTTTTAATATAATCCAACTGATGTCAGGGATCACCCATAATATTTTGCAGAACTTCTAGTTTGTATCAATATTTAGATCTTATTGATTGTTAAAAATTATACATGATACACTATCTAAGCTACCTAATTCATCCTTTCTACCTTGCTAAAAAAATAAGAAGCTAATGTTTGTCAGACAATAAATCGCCTTTACTTGAATTTTTCTAAGATCTGTCAATTTAGTTCAAGCCCTCAATTACTTCAAGAAAAGGCGTTCAAATTAGACTGCTAAAACCTCCTCAATGGCTGGATCTGGTCAGCTGTAGAGTTGGTATCTGCTACCAAAATTCAGTTATGCTGAGCTGCCAAATGTATTTCAGCATGAAACCTTTCATGAACCAGCTTTACATAATTAATTGTAAAGTTTTTCCTCCTTTAGTATAGGAACACTGAACACGTATACTTCAAAAGCTCTCATTCAAAAGTCTCTTTGCCACTGTTGGATTTAGAAGAAGAAACAGAGAAAAAAGAATTCAAAGATGGTCTCCCAGGTTCTAGTTGATATCGATAGTTTGGAAATTATCCCCTAATTTTCAGTTTTACAGAATGACGCCTCAAATACACTTGTGATAGATTGACTATTCAATAAAGTCTGCTGGTTAATTAATTAATCATCTAACTTAATAGTTTAGAACAATTTTAACTTTTTATCAATGAAAAGTTCCCTTCAAAAAAAAAAAAAAAAAAAAAGTGGAACAGCTCTTCTTACTTCATTTCACTCTTTCTCTCTCATTCTTGTTGTTCAATTCTGCAGGCTGGCTTGAAGATGCAGCTTATTTTGCTGCTATTGATAATAGACTAAATTATTTCAGTTGGTATGAATGGCCAGAACCCTTAAAAAATCGGCATCTTTCAGCTTTAGAAGATGTTTACCAAAGGGAAAGAGATTTCGTAAGAATTGAGTGACTTCTTTAGTTTGACTTTTGTGCTTACAGTCTCTGTAGTCTGTTGCCTAATTGTTCACATGTACTGTTCTTCTTGCAGATAAATATATTCATTGCTCAACAGTTTTTATTCCAGA
Organism: Citrullus colocynthis; assembly: GCA_031780015.1. Classification (NCBI taxonomy): domain Eukaryota; kingdom Viridiplantae; phylum Streptophyta; class Magnoliopsida; order Cucurbitales; family Cucurbitaceae; genus Citrullus; species Citrullus colocynthis. The sequence goes on along the minus strand of QLSR01000435.1, from coordinate 158,178 downwards.
GACAATGGCAAAGAGTTCGTAGCTATGCAAATATGAAGGGTATTGCTATAATGGGGGACATGCCTATATATGTTGGCTATCAGAGTGCAGATGTTTGGGCTAATAAGAAGCAATTTTTGCTGGTATATGTTGCTTCTCGATGAATAGAGACAGATAAAAGTCTACTATGGAATGTTCTAATTATGTTGACTGCTAAATGCTAATGATCATCATATGTTCTGGCAGAACAGGAAAGGTTTTCCCGTGTTAGTGAGTGGTGTGCCTCCAGATGCATTTAGTGAAACTGGTCAACTATGGGGAAGGTGTGTCATGCACTTGTCTCGGACTCTCAATGTTGATTGTACATTCTTTCATGAAATTTGTTTTCCATTTTTCCCGTAGTTCTTACATATGGTCATATTCCTTGTCTAGTTTCATAGAATTAGTTTTTTAAGACTTGATTTTAAAGAGAGTTCATTTCGAAGTAGATATTGTTTAGGAAATTGGTTCCAATCAAGGAAAACAAAAGAGAAAAATAGAAAATATAATCATGGGCAGCCATCACGAATGTAGCTTAGTGGTTAAGGTATCTCACTTCTTCTAACAGGCCATGGGTTTAAATCCCCCGTCAAAAAAAATAAATATAAAAATATAAAAAATAAAATCCATTGAAGTGGTTAAGGTATCTCACTTCTTCTACGAGGCCGTGGGTAATCCCCTGTAATAAATAAAATAAAAAAAAAAAAAAATAATAAAAAAAAAAAAAAATAAATATAAAAATATAAAAAAAAAAATCCATTGTGATTTTTCATTATATCATCGTAATTGTTTCCTGTTATTTTCTTTTATCTAGTACTTCTCAAAATTATTCCAGTGTTTGCGTTAATTCTAGTTTGTTAATTTTGTTTGGAGTAAACCTGCCAAGAAATAGCTTTCTAATAAATTGATGTCTGCTTGGAACTTGAAAGTCCTCTATATGATTGGAAAGCCATGGAGAAAGATGGTTTTTCTTGGTGGATACGGCGCATTAAACGTGCACAGAATCTATATGATGAATTCCGGATTGATCATTTTAGAGGATTTGCTGGTTTCTGGGCAGTTCCTTCTGGTAGGCTTTTATGAAATAAATTTATCAGGTTACATAACATGTTTCTTTGTTTATTTCATTGTGCTAACATGTTGCAAATGTACAGAGGCAAAAATTGCTACAGTTGGACGGTGGAAGGTCAGACTTATAATTAATTTGGCAGGTTTCTTTTAGATTGTAATTTCATATCATGGTATCTTCTTCAATAGTATCTTTTATGACAGTAGGCAGGGCCTGGAAAATCTTTATTTAATGCCATATCCAGAGCGGTTGGGAAGATCAACATATTTGCAGAAGACTTGGTATGTTTTTATGGATAAACAAGTAATGAAATCATAGCGATCTATTCAATGCTCATTACATTGTGGATGTGATTTCTTGTATTGTAATGAAATCATAGCGATCTATTCAATGCTCATTACATTGTGGATGTGATTTCTTGTATTGTTTCCAATATCGTTCTTGTTTAAAATTTTCAGAGTAACTACTTTGGGTTCGGAATTTATTTTTGAAGCCATAAGCTTAAGGTTAAAAACTTGTCACCAACTCATCATAACACCGTCTGTTGGTGTCTAACATGTCACTCATGAATTAATTAATGTGCACTTGTATTTAGGAAAGTAAAAGAGCATAATTCCACTTTGTTTTGTATCGTTTAGCTCTGTGGTTTCATCATTTCTTATCAGTCATGAAAAAGGAAATACTCATGGAGATTATTTGATTAGTACTACCATTTCCGCCACCCACAAGTTTCAATTGAGTCTGTTTTCTTTTAGTTTTAGCTACATTTTGCATTGGTTTAACCATCTTATAACAGGGAGTTATTACTGAAGATGTGGTTCAGCTCAGAAAGTCTATAGGGGCACCTGGAATGGCTGTCCTCCAATTTGGTATTACTGTTATATATTGTCTCTGTTTTGAAGAGATCGCCTTCAAATGTTTATTCTTGGTAATTGATATATTTTGTTCAAACAGGTTTTGGAAGTGATTCTACTAATCCGCATTTGCCCCACAATCATGAATCTAACCAAGTTGTCTACACGGGAACTCATGATAATGACACAGTAATAATTTCCATGTTTCTATCTCCTTGTTTGCAATATGTCGTAAAAAAAATCTGATGTTGGCAATAGACAAGCATCTTTGAATTAATGGTTTTAATCTGAATTAAGTAAATAAAACTGGTCTCTCCTGGTGTCATTCTGTTAATTGTTCAAGTGTTTTAATGCAGATTCGTGGCTGGTGGGACAATTTGAATGAAGGAGAAAAATCCAATGTTCGCAACACCTTCTCTGAACCTTAACACATTCACACGTGCAAAAACTACAATAGTTTCTGAATATTGTTTGAAAGCTGCCAACTTTTGTATTAGTTTGAACATACATGAAAACACAGTAACATTAGTAACAATATGAATAAACAAAAATAGACATTTGAAGAAATCCGGAGGGAGGTCCATTGAAGGAAATGAAATTCATATGAACTACACAGGCTATACTCCCAAGGAGAGAGAAAATGGGGCCTCAAAGATGAGACACATGGAAAGTGAGTTTAAGCAGGAGAGTTACGACATCGAAGTAAGGGGAGAAGATGATGGTACTATGGTAGGTACCTTGCAAAACCAATTTGAAAAAAAAGGAGGAAAATGAGGAGAATGCGTTAGCGAGTAATCCAATTGGAGAACTAAAGCATTTTACAAGGCTGAAAGGGAAAGTTTTGAGCAGAAGAGAAGACCGTGCCCATCCCTTTGCAGCCACATACCTGACACAAGAAGAGGAGAAGAGGCTTAGACTCGAAAAGAATCCTTAGAGGGTGGTCCGATAGAGTATGTGAAGAAATCCAGAGCATATTTAACACCCATTACAAAAAGATTAAGGGGAAGTGGAAGACCAACGATAGGAGAAAATGTTTTTGGGAAATATTTTTTCTCGTTTCAGAAAGATTCCCAAGTACTATAGTAAAAGAGCTATAGTCGAGGATGTTTCAGGTAGTGACATTGTGTATAGAAGGGTAGTTGAATCATTATGAAGCTCGTAGGGAATTGGATAGGCAAAAGTTGAACCATACGCTAGAGCTAGGGGAATGTTAATCTATTGAAAACCTTGCTGATTCTCAATCTTATTGGGGATGTTATCACCAAGAGTTTCATTGATGATCTACCCCACTTCATTCTCCTCCATCACCCTTTGAGTGCTAAGACTGGGCAGCTTTTTTTTTTTTTTTTTTTAAGTAGTGTGTCTTCATGAGTTTCCGCTATTGTTCATCTTTGATCGGATCAAAATATTTATTAGTCATTTCTTGGACAAAGCTTTATTTATCATCCAGGGTATCCAATTCCAGCAAAGTAAGCCTACCACCCACAAAGGGACAATCAATCTGAGATCAATCTGGTTTGGAAGCGTACCTTTGATGCTTTTGTTATGGAAAGCCAAAACAGAAAAGGACGAAGCACATCTGTCTTTCATTGTTCTTTTGGGTGGAAATTCTGGGATTCTCAGTTTCAAATGCTTTGATCGTTCTAGGGTCTTTGCTTTGATCGTTCTAGGGTCTTTGTTCAGTTGTGGTTACAGATTTATAGTATGGCTAAAATTCTACGCATTACTGATAGAGAAACAACAATTTTCAGGATATGTTGTGAAAGAATTCAGAGATTTTCTGGAAAGAAAGTGTCTAATTTGGGAAAGAAGTGTTGAATAATCAAACTACTATGCATCTTCTTGGTGTGCCTCGAATTTTTTCATTACTATACTTCCCATGTAATTAATATATTAGGGAAATGAAATAAGGTGTGACATGTCTTGTGTTACAGGTACTGAAGTATCTTTCAGCTACTGAGAAAGATGATATCCCCTGGGTTCTCATCCGGGCAGCATTGTCTTCTGTGGCACAAACTGCCATAATACCTTTGCAAGATGTTCTTGGGTTAGGGAGTTCTGCAAGGATGAACATTCCAGCAACACAGGTAAGTTTATACCTTCATACTCAGGTACCCAATTAGTCTTGTTAATTGTCATAAAGCTCAACATTAAGCATTTGAGTCGAATACAATCCAGACATTTCCTTGCCTGTTATTTCACCATGCAAGAGTACTAAGATCTGCACAGCAAATGATATTTTCCAAAATTTATATGATTTACAATTAACTTCAGTAGTTCATGAGTGCACACTGGTGCTTTCAGTGGTACCAGAAGATATTAACAACCCACAAAATCCTTCATCTTTTGATTCTTTTATTTTATACCATCTTAATCTGTGTAGTGTAGGAAAAAAGACCATGCATTCAATAGGAAACTTTGTTTTGAAGAAAAATGTGAAGAAGTTTAGATTGTCTAAGAATGAAATATGATATCTATGGATTTGATTGTTATAATGGTTCATTGTGTAAGATATGTTTGTACTTGTCACACAGTTTGGAAACTGGAAATGGAGAATACCTAGTTCCTTATGCTTTGAGAGTTTGGAGACAGAAGCCAGCAAATTGAAGGATATGATTTCATTGTATGGCCGGCTGTAGTAAGTGAAAAATGCTGACTTTGTGGTCACGAATGGTTGTTTTATACATTTATTTTCATAAAGTAAATAGATTATCTAATTTAATAAGATCCCCCCACCAAAAGTTTGGATGTGACGATGTGCAACTCACAGGAGAAGTTGCAAGTTTAGTCGAAGCAATAAAAGAAAAAAACACTTCACATTTCTTTAATTATATACCATCTTTATTTACATTATTAGCGTGTATATTCATATTGACAACCAATTATTGATAGAAAAGAAATATGTATATTCAAAAGAGACGAGGGAACTATCTAAATGCAAGAGGTAGAGATTATCTCTCCCCGTCAAAACAACTAAAGGAAAGTCTTCTAATCCTAACTGATAAGGACATCGAAACCTCCGCCTATTTCTATAATCGTTAGAAGACTATAATTACAATAGGATTTAGAATGATTTGAATCTGTAAATTTTAGTTTGATAGTGTTTCAAAAAAGCTACATTGCTCCTAGCTCAATGTGCACCCCCCTACAGATGAAGTACACTTAAGGCGAGCGTTTTAATACTTGTGTAATTTTGTAGCGCCTCAAGTTTTACGACATACTTTAGATAAAATTGCTAACTTTTAAGGAAGAAACATATGAATATTTTGAAAATATATTCAAGTTCCTCCAACAATTTCAAATGAAAGCTATGTTTTATTTAACTTTTTATAATTATTTGACCATATTCGTCATGCTATTTTTCATCATATATAAAAGCTTTTGCTTTATAGTTTTTTGTAATGCTATTTTTCATCATATATAAAAGCTTTTGCTTTATAGTTTTTTGTAATGCTATTTTTCATCATATATAAAAGCTTTTGCTTCATAGGTTTTTGTAGGCTTTTTTTGACCTCTTTGGAAGATAATTAGTCTTTATTGTGCCTCAAGCTGCAAAACACTACTGTGAACAGGATGCATATTTTCTCTTGCAAATCGATTGCCAAAAGCAAGTTTTCTAAATATTTGATTGAAGATGTAATTACAAAAGTAGCTGAACGTCAATTGGGCTTCTTGTTAGATTCTAATTAGGTTTTCATGGTTTCGATACTTCAATTTAGTTCCTATAGGTTTGGGCTTTCTACATAAATAACCTAATTACAAAATTGTCTAAATTTTTTTTTCTTTTTTTTCATGCATAGCCTAATGGCATGAAATATTACACAAAAGTATGGCTTAAATGTCCATATTATCTTTCACAAATTTTAGAAAATATGAAAAATAATAAGAAAAAAATAGAAATAAGAAAAGACGTATATGAAAAAGAAAATATACCATATTCACGTGCATTAAATTCTTTTTTTCAAAATTGTTTTATTTTCAAAATCAGATCTTTAAAAAAATATATCATAATCACACTCATTAAATGATTTTTTTTATAAAAGTCACACATGAAAATCACGTGAGTATAATACATAGTATATATGGGGTTTATTTGTACATTTTGTTTCCAATATCAAATATATATGAGTTTATTTTAAATAATTTAAGGATACCATCTATCTTAGTATAATATACATGACAAAGTATGTGGAATATATATCTCAATTTTAAATATATATATGTGTATACATGACAAAGTATGTATAATCTATATATATATAAAAAGAATCAAGATTAAACTCAAAATATGCAGTATGTATTATGTAACAACCTTAAATTTGTACTTGTTCTAATTTGGAATAACCTCCTATATATTTGAAATAATATTGTATATATTTTGAAATAGAACAAGTAAAATTTTAAGGTTGTTATATAATATATACGACATATTTTGAGTTTAACCTTGGTTCTATTTAGACATATATATTCCATATATTTTGTCATGTATATTATACTAAGATAGATGGTATCCTCAAATTATTTGAAATGAACCCATATATGTTTGATATTGAAAACAAAATGTACAAATAAACTTCATATATACTATATATTATAGCTCACGTGACTTTCATGTATGAGTTTTAAAAAAAAAAAAAAAAATCATTTAATGAGTGTGATTATGATTAAAAGATCTGATTTTGAAAATAAAACAATTTTGGAAAAAATCATTTAATCCTCGATTATATGGTATATTTTTTTTTTCATATATGTCTTTTCTTATTTCTATTTTTTCTTATTATTATTTTTCAAATTTTCTAAAGTTCGTGGAGGGTGATATGGACATTTAAGTCATATTTTTGCGTAATATTTCATGTCATTAGGCTATGCATGAAAGAAAATAGAAAGTTTAAGATAATTTTGTAATTAGGCCCATGAAATTAGGTTATTTATAAAGAAAGCCCTGTATGAAAGAAAGAATGGTAATTGTTGCAGATAGTAGAAGAAGAAGAAGAAGAAGAAGAAGAAAAAGAAGTTAGAATTAGCTATGCAGCTTTCTCAATGGCTTCAAAGCATTCTATTACAGATGCTTTTTCTGACATTGCTTTGATGAGGGCTTCATGTATCAATTTGTTATTCTTCAGAAGGGAACCAGAAAATAAAACCTACAACAAAGTCCAGGGAATTTGCTTCAGTATTCATTCACCAATACGAGATTTTTTAAAAACTTTTTAGGCTACACATATGCTATGGTTCCTAATATCTGAGTAATTTTCTTTCAACTCAGTCACTATTGTTTAAAAAGTACCAATTTGGTCTCCTACTATATATGAATATTAGTATTGATCGACAACAAACTTATATGGCATCATACTAAGTTTTGACAAAAGAAATTTAGAGGAGGAGAAAAAGGCATTTAAGAGATGAAAACTCGAAATTTCTATTAGAAACTTTCTTCTCTTGGATGACCTTTCTATATCCCTTAAATTTTTGTTAATAGTGTACCATCAGTCAATCTTAACATTCACCTGCAATGAGAGACTGAATTGAAAAACGATAAAACATAAAGAGATTAAAGTGAAACGTTTAAAACAATACGAACTTAATGGGAAAAAATCTCCAAAATGTTAGGGACTAAAACATATTTTTAGCAAACATGTAATGCATTACTTGGAAATGATCAGATGAATATGCAAAACACTTGAGTTCTTAAACAAAAAGATTTTAAGAAACTATCCAGATTGGTGAAAGTTGATTACTTACAGCCCATCTAGTCAGGTTCTGTTGCTGATCCTTACCAAGTTTTGGTTTTGATCTATTGATAAACCTCTGAGAGAACCAAGTGAATGTAAATGTTAGATTGCTGAGGGGAGAGAGGTAAAGGATCTGTTTCATGAATTCAATAGCAATTTGAAACCTGCAGAGTGAAGAGATCAGCTGATTGGCCAACCACTTTGTCATATTTTAAACCTTCTGCTGCAAGTCCAGCCATTGCCACCACTGCCAACCTGAAAATAATAATATTAATGATGCTACACAACTTGCAAATCATACCATCATTCATCTTAAGCTTTTGGGTCAATTGGTGGTTTAACAATGGTATCAAAGAATGAAGCTTTTGGGTCAATCGTTGATTTAACAAAAATAGGCTATAAACACTCATTCTACCTATAAATTTCTAACTTTTTTATCTACTTTTTACCAATATTTTAAAAAATCAAGCAAAGCTTTGAAAATTAAAAAAAGTAGGTTTTCAAAAACTTGTTTTCTTGTTTTTGAAGTTTAGCTAAGAATTTAACTCATTTGTTTAAGAAATATTTAAACCATTGAAGGAAATTGAGAGGAAATAGGTTCCATTTTCAAAAACCAAAAACCAAAAACAAAATAGCTACCGAAGGGGCCTAAATGCAGAGAACTATTAGCTTCTACTAGCATCAATATCACATGCTAGATTTGATCTCATAGAGGAGAGTAGTCAGTTACCTGTCAAGTTCCTTATCATCAAGCTGGCCACTATATATCAATTTTTCTAATCTTTCATCAATGAGATTGACATGCTCCTTTCCAATGTCTAGTGAATAATCCAGAATAGGAAGTCCAAGCAAGTAAGCAACTAAAATTCAGAGGAGATCATTATTAGATCCAAGTGAACTAGGCACATCTAATGATAAGTTATTACTTTTCTTTTCATACAAAGACTTTACCCAAGAAATGTGCAGCTTCATGCGCAGCAATTCTTTCTTGATAATCAGGAAAAAATGATGAAAAGCCATCTATAGCAGCTTGAAGAAGTCTAAGAAAGAGGCAATCCACATACAAAATGTCATGGAAGAGAAGCTAACAATAGAAGAAAAGTGAGAATAGCTATACACCACAAATAAACTTATACCCAGGAGAAATGCTTCCAACAGCTAAAACAATTAGCGATATGCTGCCAATCAAGTATGGCACAAAGAAGCCCCAATCCTATTATGGATCCAAAGTTTCAAAAAGAGTTCACCCTCACAATAAGATTAAGGATCTTTGAATTAGTATACAAACATAGAGTTCACCAGTCAAAAGGGTGGTTAAATGAGGAACTAAGGCCCATTTAACCATCATTTAATTTTTGAAAATTGTGTTTGTTTTCTAACAATTTATATACTATGATTTTCATCTTTCTTAACTATACATGATTTCTTAGCCAAATTCCAAAAACAAAAGTAAGTTTCTAAAATCTATTTCTTTTAGTTTTCAAAACCTGTCGTGGTGTTGGAAGTAGTATTTATGAGCCTCATTTTAAAAAACCAAATGATTATCAAACAGGACCTAAATATCCTGTTTATATTACCCCAGGAAGCTGCCCTGCAAGGACGCCCAAAAATCCAGTCGTTCCCACAACAGTGAAAAGGAAAGCTGCCTGTTTTGAGAGCATCAAATGCACATAAGTTTCAAGAAACCTGATATATGCAAACAGGACAAACAGACTCTTTGAAGCACTATAACGATAGGACTCTAATCTGATATATCTTTGGAGGCACCAACAATTTGTCATCTCAAAACCAAAAATTCTAAAAGATAACAAACCAAATGCAAGGATGTTAAAGAGGAACTCACATCATTTCTGACACTAGGAATAGCAAGATTCTCCGCATTTTTAATTCCAAGCGTTGTCAGCTCCCGAAGGGTAGTCTGGTGTATATAGAATCAACTTATATACATGTTACACACAACTAGAATACTAAAGGAATAGATGGGCATCATTGATATGCATGTATAAATGATATGTAACCCGCCTTTTAGTGTTGTATCCTTTCAAATTCTATGAGTTGTATTCTTTTATGGATGTATGCATTTTTTAATTAATTATTAACCAATTTGAAGAAGAGACGTTACTATTCAAATGGTCACAAATTAATCTATAAATATGTCTCTCCTCTAAATTAAAACTTTGCTTTTTCCATTAACACTTTTCTCTCATAAACTTTGCTTCCATTCTAAAAATTCGTTGAAGTTCGGTTTACTCCACTTTGTAACTTTTGGACGAGGTGTTGCTTCTATAAGAAAGGCAATTTGTTCTATCTAGGAGAGAATTAGCACTAGAGTGAGTGAGTAAAATTATGAGACTAACATGAATTCGCTCAGATTCTCTCATATATAAAGGTTCTGTAATTTTTGTTATTATTATGTGACATTATTCATATAATAATTCTCGTAGTTTCATATAATATAAATAGGGAAGAAGGAGGAAAAATGGTAATGGATTGAAGTTTCCCATAAGAAGAACTTCGGACTTGGAAATGGGGACTGACCGTACGGCGGGAGACATACGGCTGAGAACTCCATTTCTTGGCCCAACCAACTTCCCTCAACTGATCCAGCGCTTCCTTAACTGCGTTACTATCTTTCTGCATTTTAGAAAAGGGATTTGTGTAAGTAATCAAACGGCATAGAAATGAAATTACGCGGAGGAATTGAACCTTGTCGATAGCGGATTGAAGAGCGGTGAGATCGACTGTGGATGCAGCAGAGGAAGCTCTGATCCGCCATTGGTGGGGGATGGTGGAGGATTTTGAATGGCGAAATTGAAACGTTAGAGCAGCGGAATAGGTGGAGCCAGTGCTGGTGGCGGCGGCGGCGGCGGCGACGTCCAGCATGCTTCAAAATTGGGGTTTCTGAGTTCGGTTTCAACGGCGGAGGATAAGGTATTTTGCCGCCACAATCAGAGAAGAGAACAACCAGTAACTTCATAACACGTGTCATTGTTGTGGCGTCATAAAAAAAATATGAGAAAAGATAAATTGTTGAGAGTGGGATTTGAACCCACGCCCTTTCGGACCAGAACCTTAATCTGGCGCCTTAGACCAACTCGGCCATCTCAACTCTGTGGCCTTTAATCTCGCTTTAAAATATATATAACTACATTTTTGATGAAACAACTTCAAATTTACCTTAAACTTTAGTAGCCATTTGTAATGTTAATTTTGTTAACTTTTTTAGTTAGTTAAGTCAGAGGGAGGAGATCGGAAATTCTGCGCTTTCTGTCGAAGTCATATATATATGTCGTAGAAAATTTTGTATAAATAGAAAAAACACCAAACTATTTATAAATATCAAAATTTTATTTTGTATTTATAATAGACTGCAATAGATCTAGATAGACATCTATCCATGTCTATTAGGTAAAGTGATAGATGTTTATCTTGACCCATCATGGTCCATCACAAATAGAAAATAAAATTTTACTATATTTGTAATTATTTTTAACAGTTTTTCTATTTTTTAAAATATCTCAACTATAACTAGTTAAGCGATCTTCAAGTTAGTTTATTAAAAAAATTGTTAAAATAATATATCTTCTTTATGTATATGAATTATATGATGCAATAGAAATTGATGAGATTTTAAAAGAGAAATTGGAGTAAGTGGCAATTTTTAAATTGTTGTAAAATTGAGGAGCGAAATGATAGAAAAATGGGAGCACAAAAATTTAGAAATTATAATATTAAAATAATTAAATAATTAAACAATATAAAATTAATTAAAATAACCAAATTAAATAAAATAAACTTAAAATAAACTAAAATAAAGAAAGTGTGATTTTATAGAAAATGAAATTTCAAATTTCACCAATCTTTTCTCTTCTTTTCTCTCTAATGTGTGTGTTACAATATCCACCAAAAGCTTCTATTTATAGGCAATTTGGCAAGTAGGTGGTGGAGTTTTATGGCCACTAAGGATGTGTCTTTAGGAGACACATGGCTTTTAGCCACTAAGCTTGGTTACATAATTGACATTTATTTACAAATATAATATTTATAATACTCTCCATTAGATGTCTATTATATATTATATGAAATATGCCTCATTAAAACCTTACTAGGAAAAATCCAATGGAAAAAAATCCTAGTGAAGGAAAAAAAAGTACATATTTCATATAATCTAATACTTTTAAAAGAATACTACATTTGCTCACCTCGTAGGAACATTACTTGAGATCTTTGAGTCACCGCATTCCATTGTTCTCCACCAATTTTTCAAAGGTTGCGGTTGGTAATGATTTTATAAATAAATCTGCCAAGTTATCTTTCGAACAAATTTGTTGTACAGTGATGTCGCCATTTTCTTCGAGATCATGAGTGTAGAAAAGCTTTGGTGAAATATGTTTTGTTCTATCTCCTTTAATATATCCTCCTTTGATTTGGGTTATACATGTTGTGTTGTCTTCGTATAATGTTGTTGGAGGATTTTTACTAGAAGACAAGCCATATGTTTCACGAATGTGTTGAGTCATTGATCTTAGCCATATATATTCTCTACTAGCTTCATAGATTGCAAGAATTTCAACATGATTTGAGGAAGTAGCTGTTATCTTTCATCTCAAATTCTTTCTTGAGATATTCTATTATCTGTGAAATCTCTTCAGGAGTTCCAATTATATTGAGGTCATCAACATATTCAGATATAATAGCAAATCTTGACTGTGATTTTTTTATGAAAACACATGGACATATTGGATTATTTTGATATCCTTCTTTCAACAAATATCCACTCGATTATACTACATTCGTCCTGATTGTTTTAATTCATATAGTGATCTCTGTAACTTTATTGAATATAGTTCTTGAGAACTTGATTTATGTATTTCAGGTATCTTAAATCCTTCTAGGATTCTCATATAAATGTCATTATTAAGAGATCCATATAAATATGTTGTGGCAACATCCCTAAGATGCATGTCCAAATTTTCATACATAGTCAGACCAATTAAATATTTTAATGTAATTGCATCCACCACTGAAGAATATGTCTCCTCATAATCAATACCAGGTTTTTGTGAAAAACTTTGTGCAACTAGTCTTGCTTTATACCTTGTGATCTCATTATTTTCATTTCTTTTTCTCACAAATATTCATTTGTATCCCACAAGTTTGACATCTTTTGGTGTCCGGACTACTGGTAAAAAAACTTGACCTTTTGAAAGTGAGTTTAATTCTGTCTCAATTGCTTCTTTCCTCCGAAGCCAATCTCTTTTATGTCAACATTTTTCAACAGATTTTGGTTCAGGATCCTCATTTTCAGATATAATATCAATTGCAACATTATATGCAAAAATGTTATTAATAATTACATGAGTTCGGTTCCATCTTTCCCCTGTCATGACATAATTTATTGAAATCTCATTATTATCTTTAGGTATTTCACCTTCTTCACTAATTGAATTATCAGTCATGTCTAGGGTTTCTTCATGGATATTTACATCCTCATCCAAGTTTTTTTTACTATCGTTTATTTTTCTTTTACAAGGATTTTTATCTTTGAAACCCACTGGTCTACCACGCTTCTGGCGTGTTCCAGATTCATTAGTGACAACTTGCTGTGTTGGGATATCAATTTTCGACGAAACATTTGCAACGAGTATATGTGATTTAGTTACTTTCTTTGCATCTATAAATACATATGGTAATTGAATTATTTTATGAACTTCAAGTTCACATTGATTTGTACAAGGATCTAAATGAGACAATAATGATGCATTCCATGCAATTTCCTTTTCCAACTTCTTAATTCCTCCCCCTAATGTTGGAAAATTTGTCTCATCAAAATGAGAATCAGCAAATTGTGCAGTAAATACATCATCCGTTAGGGGTTCAAGATATTTAATAATTGATGGGGAATCATATCCAACGTATATTCCTAACCTCCTTTGAGGACCCATCTTAGTACGTTATGGTGGAGCAATTGGAACATATACTGCACATCCAAAAATTCTTAGATAGAAAATATTTGGCTCCTAACCATAAACTAATTGTAATAATGAGTATTTATGATAAGTTACTTGCCTAATGCATGCAAGTGACGAGCATGCAAAATAGCATGTCCCCATACAGATGTAAGAAGCTTTGGTCTCATAAGTAATGGTCTAGCAATTAATCCCAATTGACATAAAATAATTATTAAAAGTTTGAGATGTAAATTCACCAGCATTATCAAGATGAATGGTCATAATCGTATAATCAGGAAATTGTGCTCTTAACTTATTTACTTGAGCAAGTAATCTTGCAAATACAAGGTTTCGACTTGATAATAAGAACACATGTGGCCATCTACTAGATGTGTCTATTAATACCATAAAGTATTTAAATGGTCCACATATATTACCATGAATTCGTTTGAAAAATGTAGGTGATTCAATTTCCACTTTAGCTAGTAATGGTCTAATTATTAATTTGCTTTGAGAGCAAGCATCACATAATAATTTACTAGATTGAAGAATCTTTTAGTTTTTCAATGGGTATCTATTTGAATTTTCAATGATTTTTCTCATCATTATAGATTCTGGATGACCCAACCGGTCATACCAAATTGTAAATATATCTAGATTCATGAACTTCAGGTTCATTGTTGCATATGTTTCAATGACTCATATATGAGTATAATATAATCCAAAAGATAAAGCAGACAACTTTTCCAATATACGTTTTTCATGTGAGACAAGAGATATAATATAAAGATATTCTATCTCATTTTTCCTATCAGTCTCAATATGACAGCCATTACAACGTATATATTTAAAACTTAATAGATTTCTCTTAGATTAATTAGAGAACAATGCATTGTTAATTGTAAATTTTGCTCCTCTAGGCAAAATAATATTTGCTTTTCCAAATCCTTCAATTAAGTTTGCAGAACCTGATATTGTATTGACTTTTGCTTCCAGCATTGTCAGTTTGGAAAAATATTTTCTATTTGTAAGTATTGTATGTGTAATTGCACAGTCTGCTAGACATAGATATTCATTCCTCATATTTGAGTCACTCAATATATGAAAGCTGTCCATGATTCTTCATTTAAACAAAATAATTACAATAAGAAAAAGAAAACTTAAATACAAGGGTTAACTTAAAAAAACATGAAAGATAGATAGATAAAACAATTATAAATATTCTCAAAATCAAAAGAAACACTTGATATACCATCATTTTTGTTGATTTTCTCTTCAGGAGATTCAAAGAAGTCCGTTACATCCAAATTTGTCATATTGGATGGGTCAAATATATCATTATCGTGTTATGCAAAATTTGCTTCCACATTTTTGCCTTTTTCCTTCAGGGAAGCTTGATAGAGATCAATTGGTATTTTGATGTACGACAAACACACGACCAGTGCCCAGTCATCCCGCATAAAAAGCATTTATGCTCATCATCTTTTGAATTTTTATCTTATGGAGCCTTTCCTTTATGATCATCATTTTGGGTAGTTCTTTTGAATTTTGGATGATTAGAATGACCACCACGAAAATAATAATTATTTCTTCCTCTACCACGACCACGACCACGATTATTAAAATTTACAGCATTCACTTCAGGGAATGGTGTTGTTCCAGTTGGTCGAGATTCATGGTTGTTTATCAATAGCTCATTATTTTATTCAGCCATGAAAAGACATGAAATTAATTTAGAATGTTGTTTAAAACCTTTCTCTCGATATTGCTGCTGTAGGAGCATATTCGAGGCATGAAATGTAGAAAATTTCTTCTCTAACATATCCACATCAGTAATTTTCTCTCCGCATAACAACAATTTTGAACTGATTTTAAATAATGTAGAGATGTAGTCACTTACTAATTTGAAATCTTTGAGCCTTAAATGCATCCATTCATAACGAGTTTTAGGAAGAATGACTATTTTTTTATGATCATATCTCTGCTTTAAATTCTTCCACAAGATACAGGGATCTTTTATTGTTAAATATTCTATCTTTAATCCCTCGTGGAAATAATGGTGAAAGAAAATCATAGCTTTTGCTTTTTCCTGAAAGGATGTTGCATTTTCCTCTTTAATTGTTTCTCCCAGGTTCATGACATCTAGATGTATTCAGCATCAAGCACTCATGACAAATAATTATTTCCATTGATGTCAAGGGCTGCAAATTCTATTTTTGTAAAATTTGTCATGATAACAATATCACAAATAATTATATTTATATTAGCAATTTAATATGTACTAAACATGTAAAACAACGTTTAATTTACTAATTATAATAAAGAGAACATAACATACCTTCAGAACCTACCTTCAATGGAAAAACGACAAGAGCTCGTGCTGATACCGTGTTAATTGAGGAGCAAAATGATAGAAAAATTGGAGCACGAAAATTGAGAAATTATAATATTAAAATAACAAAATAATAAAATAATAAAATAATATAAAAGTAATTAAAATAACCAAATTAAATAAAAGAAACTTAAAATAAACTTAAATAAAGAAAGTGAGATTTTATAGAAGATGAAGTTTCAAATTTCATCAATCTTTTCTCTTCTTTTCTCTCCAATGTGTTTGTTACAATATCCACCAAAAACTTCTATTTATATAGGCAATTTGGCAAGTAGGTGGTAGAGCTTTATAGCCACTAAATGATGTGTCTTTACGAAACACACGACATTTAACCACTACATTTGGCTACATAATGGACAGTTTACAAATATAATATTTATAATAAAAAATAGTAATTTGCAGGTGTGTCTTTTTATATTTGTGATTTTGTAAATATGACTAAAAAGTTGTTCTATAAACCCACTTTTATAAAGCAAAGGAAACCGCTGTAAACATCAAAGACATATATTTTTAAATAATTAATTACTTTGGTGAATTGTAATGAAGTTGATCAATAATTTGGTGGTCTTTCTGTCTATTTGGAGCCGTTATTGTTACTACCTCTTTTGGCTACTCATTATTCTTATCATCCTCATCGTTCTTCATTATATGTTATATTTTGGTAGATTTTATTCCGCTCATTTAGATCGGGACAATTGTTCTGCTTTTTCTAATCTTTTCGGTATTAGATTAGGTTTTGAGGTTAATTCTCTATGCTATTTGTATGATATACCAAATATTTCGATACATTATATACCTATTTTATTCTTTCTTTTTTCTAACTAAAGATTTCCAAATTCAATTTCCATTTTTCTTCCACAATATTGGAAACTAATTTGTACTCCAATTTCTATTCTTTTTTTTTTTTTTTTTTCCTATTTACTTCAAGCTCCATCCTACAACAAAAATTTTCAATTTTTAAATTGTATTAGTTACATAATTGGTATTTTATTTTGAAGTAAAACACACATGTTTCCCTTTTTTTAGCATGATATTCCAAATCTATCAACACTCTATCAAGTATAAGACATTAGTGTATAAACATCAATAAGTAAATATTTGAAGTAAGACACAAGTGTATCGACAATGAATCTAACAACAATCATCATTCAATCAATAACTTATTTTGAAATTTAAGCATGTGTGCTTCATTTTATAAGCATGATATTCTAAGTGTATCTGCAATATATTAGATATAAGACATGAGTGTATCAAACATTAATTAATAAATAA
The DNA here is from genome assembly GCA_031780015.1 of Citrullus colocynthis. Lineage (NCBI taxonomy): Eukaryota > Viridiplantae > Streptophyta > Magnoliopsida > Cucurbitales > Cucurbitaceae > Citrullus > Citrullus colocynthis. The sequence continues at coordinate 140,890 of QLSR01000435.1, read as the reverse complement.
ATGAAGTTAGACATAAGTGTATCAAACATTAATCAGTGCATAAATGAAGTCAGACATGAGTGTATCAACATTGTATCTAACATCAATTAACGTTCTAAGTGCATGAGCAATATATCTAACAACAACCAATATTCAATAAGTAACTTATATTAAATTTAAACATGTGTACTTCATAACTTATTTTGAATTTAAGCGTGTGTGCTTCATTTTGTAAGTATGATATTTCAAATGTATTAACAGTATATCAAATATAAGATATGAGTGTATCAAATATCAATCATACTTGAGGTAAGACATGAGTTTATAAGTAGCAAATCTAACATAAATCAATATTCCAAGTGTATATCAATAATATATATCACACATCAATCAACTTTTAAGAATAATTATAGTATATCAGTGACATATTATATATCAAACAACTTTCAAGTCTATCAAAAATATTTTAATACACATAAAATAACTTTCAAGAATATCAAACAGTACATCACATATCAATCAACAATATATCATATATCAATCAACTATTAAGTGTATAAATAATATATCAACAATATATAAATAGATATCGAACAAATTTAAAGAATGTCAATAGTTTGTCGTCAGCATATCACTTATCAATAAAACTTTAAGAATATCAATAGTATATTAGCAGTATATCAGATATAAAACAACTTTTAAATCTATCAAAAGTATATCAACAATTTATCAATACATACCAAACAATTAAGAATATTCAATAGTGTATTAGTTGTAAATCACATATCAATCAACTTTTAAGCGTTTCAAGTATATCATTAGTATATCAATACATATCTCAAACTACTTTCAAGAATGTTAATAGTATATCATTGGTATATTACATATCATTCAACATATCAACAATATATCAGATATTAAACAGCTTTAAAGATTATCAATAGTATGTCGACAATATATAATATATCAATAACTTTGGGAAAGTATGATGTATAGCTAAAAAGTAATGATTTTAATGGAATATAACTAAGAAAGTTTACTATTTACTAATACGGCTACCACGTTTTTATGGGAGAAGTTGAGGAGTTTTAATTCCTATTATGCCCCACTAAATTTTGTATTTACTGAATTTCAAATTGTTTTAATTTGTCAATTTTATAATGTAATTCAAGGTAGTATTTAACTAGTTTTTAATTTTTTTTAAAAATTAAGTTTTGGATTTTATTTACTGCAACTTCTACTTCAATTTATTGGCTACAAATATATCATATTTGTAGCCAATAAATTAAAGTAGCAAAAATAAATGTTGAGAGTGGGATTTGAACCCACGCCCTTTCGGACCAGAACCTTAATCTGGCGCCTTAGACCAACTCGGCCATCTCAACTGACTGTTCAACTCCAAACAGTATTAAATTATATAAAAAGACATGTTCTAGTTATTAATTAAACTAATAAGAACTGTGATACTAACGTGACGGAAATTTTGAACACATCTAAATCAATGAAGCTTTCCGATAGCTTACGAGGATGAAGATATTCGTTTCCGTAAAATTAAACGGGGTTCAGAAAAAGTTGAGCTTCAGTGTGGTAGGGTGGTACTAAGATGGAAGAATTGTTTGGCCAAAATTTTAAATGAGTGGAGTTGAGAACTCCTCTCTCAATTTTTTAAATCAAATTTTTAAAAATTAAAGTTCATAAATTAAATGGTTATTGATCTTAGTTAATAGTTTTGACTTTAACAAATTATGTTGTTTCTACTTAATTTTTTACAATTATTTTCATATTTTTTAAATAAAAAATTGAATTCTTAACTAAATTTAATAATGAAAATACGTTTCTAATTTATATATATATATATGTTAGCTTGAAGCAGATAACAAAAAGAAACTTAGAGGTACTGTAGTGGAAGAGATATTTACATAATCAATGATCTATTGAGTTATGCTCACGTTGGCATCAAGAGTGTTTAAAAAATCCAACAATTTAAATAATAAGAGTTTTANTCTATTGAGTTATGCTCACGTTGGCATCAAGAGTGTTTAAATAATAAGAGTTTTATTATTATTATTATTATTATTATTATTTTAAGAATTCTCAAATTGAAGGAAAATATTGGTTAACTATATATCTCTCAACATAAAAATTTGGAGTAATTGTCATAAATAATCCTAAAATGTTTCTCCTTTTTCAACTACCACTCCCTCTAATTTTTCATTTGACATATATATGGAAAATGGTTAGAATTAGCCTAAAAAATTTCCATTTTTTAGAACTAGCACCATTTAAAAAAAATGATAGAAATAATTTTTAGTCTTTCTTAATCCATCTCGCCCAAGATATTAAAATTTAACTTTCTTATCTTATCAATTGGGCTTTCTTGGTGAAATCCAAGATTAACAGCAAGATTCTACTAATTTTTTCAATTTTATATAATTTTTTGAATCTTATACCAAGCCTTTTATCTTTTCAAAAGTTATTTGGGAAATATATAGAATAGATTTCACCAAGAAAGCCAGCTTTATTAGAATGTTGATGTTAATCGTGTCAGAGATTTCATTGAGAAAGTTTAAAACATTCGATAGGATGAAAAAAAGTTAATTTTCTATCTAAATTTTGATGGTTGATCTCAATTGATATGGACAAAAAAAAAAGTATTTGAACAAATTTTTTAAAATGGTATTAGCTGTGAAAAATTTAAACATTTAAAGACTAATTTGGATAATTTTCCCACCTTAATATTCCAAAAATCTCTGCTCCTTCCAAATTTTCAATTGAAGGAACTTCGTTCTTCCATGAGATAACTGATTAAAACACTTAGAATGAGTTTTGCCCTATTTTTTAAACGTTAAGAATTTTGACCTCTTACTTATATTATTTTCAAGTAAGATTACAAAATTATCCTGACTTTCTTTTTCTCACTTCTTTCATTTCTGTGTTTTTTCTCCTCCTCCTTCTCCGTACCGGCTCCGATGAAATTCCTTTTTTCTTTTTCCTTTTTTTCTCCTTCTTCTTCTCGGATGAGTCTACAAGAGTAACTTTGGTCGACTTTTTCTTCTATGTTGTTTTAGTTTGTGATGCAAAATGATATTCAGCAAGAGTCAGACAACAAAGTGTGCGAGAGTGCGAGAAAGTGAAGTAATCGACAGAAAAAAAGTTGAGAAAGTGAGGAGAGCGAATAACAAAGAGGGAAAGAGCAAAAGTAAATGCCAATTCTTATACATGAAGTTCGATTTTGTAATTTCACCGTAATGTGACTGGACCCAACTCGGATACGCCAAAGATTACTCTTTTCCTGCCGGTGCCGGCGCTGGTGAACAGGCTCCAGTCGTCGAAATTGGGTTAGGTTTGGTTCTAGTTGCCCATTGCTTACTTTTTATCACAAAAAAGAAATGAAAAAGATTGCCGATTGGTCACTGAAATTAGTGTATTCTGAATTCTCTGCAGGATAGAGCTTATTCCTAAACTAAGTCCGATGGACTCACCCAAGTACTCAACCCCCAATTTGTGGACTCGGTTATTGAAGCTTGAATAATAGGTTTCTTTGTTCTTCTGCTTCAAAAATAGTTGCTATTAATTGCCTATTATGTATGAAGTATATGGCTACGACTTACTAGCTTCTAATCAGTGTTTTCTAGTGAAGCAATGATTCATATTCGTCTAAAAGTTTTAAATAATTTATTTGAAGAGAAAATGGTGGGGAGGAATAGGCGATTATTGGAATTTCTTTGCATGGCCAAAATACAATTCTCTAAATGCCCATGAGTTGCCTAATTTATACAAGTATGAGACGCCATTTTTTCCTCAACATATATTGGACCTATCATCCAATTACCAAAATGGGAAATTGCAAATTCTTTAGTTCTGTTTGGCCACTTGTTCAACCAATGGTTCCTTCGTTCTCTTCCCAAAATGTGCGAGTGAAAGGGAAGGCACTTGCCAATCTGTTGCTCGTACCTGTTTCAAACAAATCAATTTTGTACTACAGGAAAGTTCATTGTCAAATTGTCTTGTGGGGCTTACAATATGATGTGTTTTTATCAAACCTTCTCCTGCATTCATATTTCAAAATTGGCAGTGTTTTTGATGCAGCAACATTGTTTGGCAAAATGCCTAATAGGAACCTAGTATCTTGGTCTTCAGTGGTTTCTATGTATACCCAATTAGGCTATAATGAAAAAGCATTGCTTTATTTCTTGGAATTCCGGAGGAACTGTGACGATAAACTGAATGAGTATATTTTAGCTAGCATTATCAGAGCTTGTGTTCAACGTGATGGTGGTGAACCTGGTTCCCAAGTCCATAGTTACGCTATTAAAGCAGGTTTTGATGAGGATGTTTATGTAGGAACCTCTTTGGTGGACTTGTATGCGAAACATGGTGAGATAGATAAAGCAAGATTGGTATTTGATGGCTTAGTCATGAAGACTGCTGTCACTTGGACTGCTATTATTACGGGGTACACTAAAAGCGGAAGGAGTGAGGTTTCATTGCAATTGTTTAACTTAATGATGGAAAGTAATGTTATACCTGATAAATATGTGCTCTCGAGCATTCTAAATGCGTGTTCAGTGCTTGGTTTTCTGGAAGGCGGTAAGCAAATTCATGCTTATGTTCTTAGGAGGGAAACAAAGATGGATGTATCAACATATAACGTTCTTATAGACTTCTATACGAAATGTGGTAGAGTGGAAGCTGGGAGAGCACTTTTTGATAGAATGGATGTTAAGAATATTATTTCTTGGACTACCATGATTGCTGGTTACATGCAAAATTCATATGATTGGGAGGCTGTGGAACTCGTTGGTGAAATGTTCAGAATGGGATGGAAGCCTGATGAATATGCTTGCTCAAGCATTCTTACTTCATGTGGTTCAGTTAATGCTTTGCAGCATGGAAGACAAATACATTCTTATATTATCAAGGTTTATCTTGAACATGATAACTTTGTGATAAATGCTTTAATTGACATGTATTCCAAATGTAATTCATTGGATGATGCAAAACGAATCTTTGATGTCGTGAGTTGTCACAGTGTGGTCTCTTACAATGCAATGATTGAAGGATATTCGAGACAAGAGTACTTGTGTGGAGCATTGGAAGTTTTCCGTGAGATGAGGCTAAAACATGTTTCACCAAGCTTTCTAACATTTGTAAGCCTTCTAGGTTTGTCAGCTGCATTACTCTGCTTGCAACTGAGTAAGCAAATCCATGGCCTTACCATCAAATATGGGGTCTCTTTAGATAAGTTCACTAGCAGTGCTCTTATAGATGTTTATTCTAAATGTTCATGCATTAGAGATGCAAGGTATGTGTTTGAAGGGACAACTAATAAAGATATAGTTGTTTGGAATGCACTATTTTCTGGATATAACCTACAATTAAAAAGTGAGGAAGCTTTTAAACTATACTCAGATTTGCAATTCTCAAGAGAAAGGCCAAATGAGTTCACTTTTGCAGCCTTGATTACAGCAGCCAGCATCCTGGCAAGTCTCCAGCATGGTCAACAGTTCCATAGTCAAGTCATGAAGATGGGTCTAGGATTAGACCCTTTCATCACTAATGCCCTTGTGGATATGTATGCCAAGTGTGGGAGTGTGGACGAAGCTGAAAAAACATTTTCCTCCTCAGTATGGAAAGATACTGCATGCTGGAATTCCATGATTTCAATGTATGCACAACATGGAAAAGCAGAAGAAGCTCTTAGGATGTTTGAAATAATGATGAGCAATGACATAAATCCCAATTATGTCACTTTTGTGAGTGTGCTATCAGCTTGTAGTCATGTGGGGTTTGTTGAAGATGGACTTCAACATTTCAATTCAATGGCCAGACATGGAATTGAACCAGGAATGGAACATTATGCTTCAGTTGTTACTCTTTTGGGTAGGGCTGGGCGGTTATCTGAAGCTCTAGAATTCATTGAGAAGATGCCAATAAGACCAGCAGCATTAGTATGGAGGAGCTTGCTTAGTGCATCTAGAGTTTTTGGCAATGTTGAGTTAGCGAAACATGCTGCAGAGATGGCAATTTCGATTGACCCCATGGACAGTGGATCATACATTATGCTCTCAAATATTTTTGCTTCTAAAGGTATGTGGGGAGATGTTAAAAGGCTGAGGCTGAAAATGGATGTTAATGGTGTAGTTAAAGAACCTGGACAGAGCTGGATTGAGGTCAATGGTGAAGTTCATATATTTGTTTCAAGAGACAAAGTCCATGACGAGACTGATTTAATTTATCTAGCTTTGGATGAACTAACCATGCAAATGAAAGATGCAGGTTATGTACTTGATACCTCAATTCTTGAAATGATTGTTTGAGATATGAAATTGCAGCAACACATTCTTATGAAGAAAGGTTCCTAAAATCATAGTTCATTGAGTTGAGATATTTTTGACATCACTGTTCATCTGGATTCGGAGACAAGCGATTATGTATTTCTCCTGAATGTCAAGTATCCTTTTTCTTTTAAGTGGAAAACTTCAGCAATGGCCTCTTTGTTCTCTCCTCTATCTCCCTCTTCCCCCCATGTTTTGACCACTTTGCTTCCAGAACCATTCATCATTTCCTTGAGTACTTTCCACCTTCCTTTATTTTCTCCTTCTGGAAATCGTCAAACTACTTTCTTCTTGACCATTTGACATGATTGTTATTTGTTTAAATCAGCTATGATGATTTGAATTTTTCTGCATCCAGCACGTTCCATCTGCAAGTGTATTCTTCTTTAAGAATTTATAATTAAGATGGCTCTGAAGAATGTAGACTAATAATTCTTTCAGAGCACAATTAACGTCTCTGGAAACCAATTAAAAGAAGAATTTCTTCTTTCTCCTCCATCCGGATCATGTTGCCATTTGAATCAGCTATCAAACTAGTAGAAAATGGCATGCCTTCAATTTCACCCACTACAAGAAATATCACATTCCATAGCATTTTAATGTAACATCTTTTGAAATAAGCTATGCAAAAGCTGGGAAAAAGCAGTAGAAAATGTTAAAAAAAAAAAAATTGAATGGGCGCTCAAATTTTGTACAAACAAAGAAGTGTCATTTTGCTTCCCGCTTGCTCTTCTCCTCTTTCTTCTCCTTTCATTCTCTTATGGCCACACATTTTCTTCACTGGCTCCTTCTTCACTTTTTGCACAAACGACCTTCGACCACGTCTTTTCCATTTGACGAGGCTCCACCTTTTTTGTTGAACAGTCCCCACTTATCTCCTCCCTCTCTGCAGGCCTTCACATTTGATGAGGCTCCACCATTTCCTTCTCTAATAGCTCCTGTGCTCTTCACTTTTTGCATAGCCGACCTTCCATGGTTGTTCCAACACCACCCCCCCCCCCCCCCCCCCCTTTTTCCCAGGCTTAGCTTACTGTTCTCTGTAAATCCACTGGGAGTAGGAGAATTCTATTTCAAAGAAGTGGGTTTTCGTCATGAGGTTCATGATTGCTTCTAATGTTTTGGTTCAAAATGGTGAAATGATCAAGCTAAATCTTCAAATCTCTCCCCTCTTTAACAACTTAAGACCTCTGTTGCTGACAGTATGTATTTGGCAAATTTTTACTTTATGTTTTTAATTTTAGATTCTTCCTCTCCTCTCCTCCTTTCCTTCTCTAATGGTTGGTGTGCTCAAGTAGGATTGGGTCATCCCCATTTAATGAGCATCTAGGTACATCCCCTAAATTATCCCACTGATGACATGTCAGCAACACAATGACATGTACCACGAATTGATGAGTTGATTTGGAGGAATGGGTATTAGGCACTAGATGATCGACAACAACGCTTTTGACCCGGGAGCACAACTTCTCCCCCACAGGAGTAGGTACAATACTTTAACTCTTGGGTTTCCTTAGTGCAATTGCTTTAGTTTTTTTTTTTTTTTTTTTTTTTTGGTTTACACGCCTCATAAAATTGATTCCTATACTCTTCAGTACCCTCATCTGTACATCTCTCCAATTCCTAAAGGTAGGGCTTCTAAAGCTTGCATTAGATTTCTTGTTTGGATTTATTTTTTTATTTTTTTATTTTTATAATTTAGTTTACTATTAAGAGTAAAAGATGAAGATTCGATCGATCAAGGTGTGTGCACTTGAATGAAAACAAAGAAGATATTTTTTTTCAATGTTGATTAGACTTAATATCACAAATGGGAGCAGGGAAACCAACTAATGAGCTAGAAACTGGAGAAGCTTGTGAATGGTATATTATGGATTTTCTTCTTAACCTGGGATATATGTGGTTGATCACACTTTTCCAAGTAAGGTTTTTGTTCCTCCATACTTCCAAGTCTTTGTTGTGAAAAACAGGAAGTTTAATGGTTAGAGAGAAGTTGGAAGATTAATTTAAGTCAAAACCATTATGTAATATTTTTCTCCCATCTGAATGGATTAATATCTATGCAAAGATGACTATTATAAAGCCTTCACTAAGACTTTTCCAGAGAGTATGCCATCTCAAATTAAGGGTGGGTTTGGAATACCTTTTCAAGTATTTAATTTAAAAAATAAGTTATTTTGAAGAAATACAAGTGTTTGGTAACCACTTAAAATGAAATCTGAAAGCCATTATTTATTTTTTAAGTTAATCCAAACGAGCCCTAAGTGACTTAAAAATCACTACGAGAACCAATTTATATCTCTCCATTTTGCACTCCTTTACAACTCCCAAGGACCAACCAAGATAACATTTCACCACCAGAACTTAGATTTCTCGGAAAAACTAGCCACAAAGAAAATTCTAAATAAAGACTAGGAAAAATTATGGCTTACTTCAACCAAAACTAACTTCTAGGAGCATCCTTTTACCACAATTTTGAAGCATAAGTACAATGAACAAATAATGACTTCGGTTTTCTCATTATCCCGCCAATAGTTTTAACTTGAAATATTGAAAAGAATGAGGAGAATGACAAAATTATCATTTTATTAGGTTTGTGGCACCGGAGCTATGTGCATCACAATTATCTTGCTTGTTATAAACATTGCGGTGAGTTTCTTGGGCTCGTCATGATCATTCAAATTTTAGGTAATGTTGCATTAACACTTACATGCATGGTTTAATTTAGTCCTTCATATTTCCATGAACTATCTTTCTACTTTCTAGCAACCTTTTTTTCCCTTGTATGTATTTGGCTGAAAGGCGCTATTCTTAAGTTTTTCTCAAATCTGATATGGGCTCTTATGTTCTTTCCAGTGTAATTAGTTTCATGTTGTTGTCATTGTTTGTTGCAAGGCAAGTTGATCAATCTAGCTTATTTGTTCTCTACGTAATCAAATATTCTCGAGCGTGAAAGGATGTTATTGCTTAGGTTTTTTTTCCCTTGTTCATCTTTTCCTTTTCTCCTTCTATTACTCTTTTATAAACAAAATCTCTTTTTAGTTTTAGTTATTATGGGAGTTCGATTATGGTTGGAGGAATGATCTTCAGCTCTTCGCTTGCACAAATTTCTTTTAGAATCCTTGTGGTTTGCAGTTGTGTACATTGTTTTACCAATAGAATGTTAGTTCTTGGATTGGAATTTACGAACTGTTGGGTCTAGTTCTTTCCACCTTTAGTATTTTTCTCTGTTTTGTCTTTACCTTTTTGTTCAGTACATGTAAGGAGTATATGTAGGACAACTTGTTGTATTATGAAATTGATTGAATTGAAAATACATTTTCATACATTGGTGATCTGAATTTGTTTAGTTTGAAACTTGGAAATGAATTCATTGTAAGAAAGGTTTAAAAGTTTATCTCATATATATTTATTGGTCAGTTAATCAATCTTGAAAATAGCCTACCAATGACACTTTATGTTCTTTTGTAGAAAATACCCTTGAACTTTGTACTTTGTTTCAAGATAACCTAAAAGTTCCATTAACACCCTTGAACTTTCAGAAACATTCAGAAACAGTTCAAACATAACTTAAATCTTGCCATTGTTATCTTCTAGAAAAGGCCAGCAAAATCATTTGAAAATCTTGCTATTGATAACTTCTGAAGAAGGCCAGCAAAACCATTTAAAGGTTGATCTATAGAAATGTCAGAATTCTTCCCTACATCAACCTTTTCATCTAGTTTGTCAGTTTGTTTGTTGGCTGCATCACCAACTATTTTGACATTTTGTTTGCCAACCTTCTTGTTAAAAGTATTGATATAATAGTAAATTTATCTTCACCCATCCAATTAAGTTTTTGGGTCAATTGGTGATTTAACACTTTTTTTTTCCCCATATTTTGCAGTGCCACTTTTCAGTCTACCACCATTTTCAAGCTTTAGCAGAGCTACAAGCCCCAAAGGTAATTAAGATGATGAGCAATCGCCTGGTACTGTGGTTTTTGGGGTTGATAACATTGCTAAGTCCATTGTACATGGAGCTGCAAGAGAGGCTGCAAGGTTGAAGATGGTGGTTTTTTGGTTGCTCAATCTTCAATAATAGAGTGGTGATTATGAGCTATTCTCGAATAAGATCTATGCTCGGAATCTAGAATTTGCTGTGCAAGTAAATAATTTCAAATCTCTCCAAATTTCAACAATTAGGTCCTTTGTTTCTCTTATAGGTCGTCTTCCATTTCTTCAATTTTTAAGTTCTCTTGTTTTTTAGGTACTTGCACAGCAAGTGAGCAAGAATTTGGTACTGCAGCTTCTTTGTGACTCTTCTTGGAGAACTCCAGACATAAGCCTCTGTCGTTTACCTTTAACAGATCCAGCACGTTAGGTAGGTTTGATTATGAAAATAGATTTGTGCTCTCCATTAGAAGCATACAATGGTGAACGTATTTCTATAACTTGATTGTTTATATTGTTTACTTTTAAAATTATTGATGCTTTTCCAGTGTTGATAAGTGTTTGTTGGTTTGATTAATCGATCTTTATAATATCCCACCAATAATACTTGTGCTATCTTAGAGAACTTTATTTAAGGTGAGAAACTTAGATTGCAGCCGGAGGATACCTCTCAAATGCACTCAAATAGCTTTATCCTAACTCAGCCTTCTCACACCATTTTTTTTCTTTCCCTCTTCCTCCTTTCTTTCTTTCTTCCCTGTAGGAAATAGATTGAAGAATGGTTCTAGCAATAATTCACTCTGATTCCCCTAAAATTATTGTAAGCAACCTTCATAGATTTTGCTGCAATTCTTTGATTTTGTACCACTGGCTTTGATTGGTGTCAGATGGACTAAATGAGGAAAGTGTTTTATAGTCCTTTGTTAAAGTTCCATTCTTGTGCTATTTTAAGGTTTTCTAAAATTATTTTAATGGCTAACTTTGACAAAATAATGCTATACTATATGTTATTCTATTTTGGAGCTAAACCTCAATTAAAAAAGTTTGTCTTTTGTATCTTTCCATAGATAACGAAAGAAGAGAAAAACAGAAAGATTTATGGTGGATTGAAGCAGCAAGAAGCCTCATATCGAAAGGGACAATCTAAACAAACCAACAATCCAATGCACATCAAACCAAGGCGACCCAAAAGGACGAACTAAAACAGAAGCACCCTTGTCGAGTTAAAAAGAACAGCAACATAAATACATAAATACAGTTGATGTTGAGAAGGAGAAAAAGAAAGCCAAGAAGTGGACGGGAGAACGTAGAGCACTGAGAAGTTCAAGCCAATAATCATCCTGATCTAAGCTAGGATGAATCTTTTTTTCTCGTAAGGAATCGAGTGTTCCAAGTTTCGAATTTCTCGAATGCACTTCCTTTGTTTCACTTTCTACTTGTTGATTTTCTTTATCCTAGCGGGAATAGCCATAATACGAAGGTCATTTTCTCTAAACTAAGGGGCCAATGCATTTATGTGAGACCAGGGATTGAAAAACTCATTTGTTAGATTTGTTCGAAATCTTCGTATATGTTCAAATTTGTTCACCTAAGCAACATATAAACACAAATTTTTTTATCTATGAACTTAATGACAAAAGCCTTCAATGTTTGTTTTGGAAAAAAAAAAAAAAAACTTTAAGTTTCACATATTAAAATGAAAAGTTTTAAGGTTCAAATGTATAATTGAAGCCAACATATATTTTTTATAAGTTAACTATTTTTTTTAAGGAATTTCTACATAAAAGGCCCAACCTCTACTTTTTACAAATTACACAAATGGATGAAGTGGTTATTTTTTACGGGCTACCATTTTTTAAAAATATGAGGTCTGAGTTACCATTAAATCCTTTATGTGAATCTCGCCTCTATGATTAATAATAATAAAGCAATTTCTTTAGACAAGTAAATTAATGGTCATATATATTAGACACCATTAAATTGCTATACAACATTGAGTACTCAACAAGTTATCACGTGCATGGAAAAATATGTTTATTGATTATGGATATTGATATTGATTACCAATATCAATACTTGCATCATTCCAATATCGGTATCATATACAAGACAAATCTAAGGAAAGTAATGATATCGACATAGTAATTGACCCACAAAGCAAGATAACAATGAAGGGAATTAAAAAAACGATTGAATCGATAATTAGAAATTCAAATACTAAATTTACCAAATATCAAACAGATGACAAATAAAAGAGCATCTGAGTAGGGATTAACAAGGGGGAAGACACTTTAAATTTACAAAATGGTTAAATGTTTGAAAGTTTGAAACTCCAATAATTAGAAATTCAAATAGTAAACTTACTAACTATCAAATAGATGACAAATAAAAGAGTATCTGAGTAGGAAATAACAAGAGGAAGACACTTTGAATTTACAAAATGGTTAAATGTTTGAAAGTTTAGAAATTCAAATACTAAATTTACTAACTATCAAATAACAAATAAAAGAGCATCTTAATAGGAAATAACAAGAGGAAGACACTTTTAATTTACAAAATGGTTAAATGTTTGAAAGTTTAGAAATTCAAATAGTGAACTTACTAACTATCAAATAGATAACAAATAAAAGAGCATCCGAGTAGGAAATAACAAAAAGAAGACACCTTAAATTTACAAAATGGTTAAGTGTTTGAAAGTTTGAAACTACCAATGTTCGAAAGTTTGGTAGTTTTTTTATTATGTATATCTTAAGGGCATAGATTATAGTAATCATACATGTTCTATTTGATTACTAATGTTGATGTAAACCACTCCAATAGAAATCAAATTACGATTGCGGATTGCTTAAAGTAAACAAGTTGAAAAATTGTTAAAAAATTCATTTTTCTTTGTGATGGAGACCATTAGGGTTAAAAAAATTGAAAAAATAAACAAAATTCAGTTTATTATTCATTTTTTAACTCTCAGCCCCGCCCAGCCCAGCACCCCGACTCACCCTCTCTCGCACACACAGTCACTCTCTCTCTCTTAACCGTTCCCACCTCCCCCACGCCAGCATCCCCGCCGACGACCGCTTCCCCCACGTCAGCATCCCCACCGGCGACCTTGAATCAGAAATTTATTGGGTAAATTCTTTAAGGCTTATTGGACAGCCTCTATTTGGATCTCAAACGTTGAAACTGATCTGAGATTGTGATGTAGGATTGGACTGCGACATTTGTAAGTTAAAGGAGAATTTATTTTGTTGCTGGAAATTTATTGAGGTAAGTTAATAGCGTTTAATTTAAGTTTCAGAGCAACTTCGGTTATCGATCTTATGGTAAAATTTGCTTCAGGTTTATCAAGGACTTCTAAGTAGTGACAAGTTACATTTTAGTAACTGTTGGAACTTCATTTGAGATAAGTGGTCTCAGTGTTAGAATGCTTAAAGGCAAGGTTGATAAAGCCATGAATTGTGAATGAATAGTTTATGAAAGTTCTTTTATTTAATCAATGAAAAGTCTTTGTTTCCTTCTAAAAAAATTCATGAAAGGCATGAATGTTATGTTATGTACTTCATGCATGTGAAGTTGGATGTGATTATGGAGGAATGGGCTATTGTGTTGCAAGAATTGGAAAATGATTTTCTATGTGAGACCTCATGCATGTGTGTGGATGCTCATTAAAGTCATGAAAACGTTCTTAATTGCATGAAAGTGGTGCATGTCTAGGGGCTCTAATGTCTAGGGGCTCTAGTGCATGAAAGTGATGTTCTAGGGTTGGTATATATGAGAGTTAGGGTTGAAGAGGTATGGGGTGTATGAAATTGATACATACCTTAAGTGTCAATTTAACAAACGTTTTTCTTTCCTTGTTTCAATTTGGAAACATCAACTGTATTCCTATGACTGGGCCCTTTTTGTACATCTATGGATATGTCATTCAATCAATGAAATAGTTTCTTATTAAAAAAAATGACGATTAGATTCTTGTGTTTTGTTATTTTACTCAATCTCCAGTCTGCTTTCTTCCACCTTGAGCATGTGAGTGATGATAACTTTGTGGCTTTGTTCGCTTTTATGTTCATTATTGATGTATATTTGTAATAGCTTTCACATGGAGCTTTACTTGTGAATTTTGATTTCATTGGTTTCTCTCTCTCTTCTGATTCATATGCCAAATTTAATATATGTTTTGATTAGTTGTGTTAGAAACTCATCACATTTTTGCTCATTTCAAACTCATGATTCTACTCTTGCTGTTCAATCTGCTTATCTTTTTTTTTTTTTTTTTTTTTTTTTTTTTTTTTTTTTTTTTTTT